>SRMA01025808.1:59335-126095 GCA_007224835.1 Danionella cerebrum
AAGTTCAGGCGTAATCCATGTTGGCACAGTTTGGCACAATTGGCACAATAATTGAAATATGGAAAAAATCTTGTCCAAAGCTTCAGCTACGTTCATAGTCTTCTTTTTTTGCTTATGGGACATGATTTCAGCAAAAAAAACTCCTAAAGAAACGCTGTAAAAGGGGGGGGGGGTAGAAGCTCATTTTCGCCATCTTGCTGCGCTTTTGGGAACCTTTCATTCACAAACGCTTTCGACGTCGAGCTTCTGCGTGTCCCTACCCCCCGACCATCTGTCCAATCCGGGAGATCTATATATCGCTGCAAAGCTCTGATTCTATGGAAACCAATCAGCTCAACCATTTTGAGACTGACGGGATCGCCGACGAATCACACGACGCGCAGCGTGGAGAGACCACCTCTTATGCACGGGGAGTCATTCCATATTTGGTGACGTCATGAGACCAAGGAGCCACAGAAAAAATGCAAAATGGCGTTTTCGCGAAGCTATTGACCGGACATAACAACAAACGGACTTTTATCGCTATGGAAATAACTTTTTGTTGAAAAAACGGCAAAGGCAAGACAAGATTTACATGCTTGCTTGGTTTTTGCTGGCGTTTTTTCGGGGAACTTTCACTCCCTGCTCTGAAATACTTCATGCAATGTTAATGAGTTGCATATCACTGGATTCAGCTGGTTGTTAGCTTTCATTTAATGTAATGGTTTGGGTGTTTCCGTTTATATTGTGGATACATATCGCACATAAACAAAAACGTGGTCATGAATTATACTCCGGACATGTTGTTGTTTATTTGCATGGCGTTCGAGCTGTGGTTCACGAATATGAAATTGAATTAGATACGTTTTTAGAGGAGTTTCCGCTGAACACAACAGTATTTAATATGTGTGGGTTATTCTCAGAGTTAGTGAGCTATGAGTGCAAATGTAACGCACAAGGGGGCAAGTCCCCGGTACCGGGGACTCTCGGGCTTAAGAGGTTAATTTCATATGTTCTTGTATGTAATATGTTATTGTTATGCCTGGAATTCAGGTTAGTTCATTTTGTTTCTTGTTGACAATTTATCACAGTTTTTGAAAACATTTAAAATGCACGTATGTAGCTTGTTTGGGGGGGGGGGGGGATCGCAAATAAAATCGCAATATTTGAGATTTAAAAAAAGATTTTTTTGGTCACTATTGCACAACCCTACTGTTAACTCTGTTTTTATTTTCACTATAATGTTAAGTGTTTGAAGGGCATACTGTGGAATTTTACACAGATTCAGTTTATTTAGATTTTTGAAAAATAGAAATGAAAACTTTTTTAAGAATGTTTCTATGAACTTTTTTTTTTGTCTTTTACGAGCGTGAGTTGTTAGTAAGGTTCCCAAGATATTTGCTCGTACGAGCGCGTGTATGAGGAAAAACATCCGGACAGTGGGTGAAACATGGTACTATAACGGCAAAGTGCCCATAGTTCCCAAATTACCATTCAAATAGGATTCAAATAGGAATTTGGAGCTGGAATTTTTATACGCAGTGTTGTTGCTGTTTTTAAAAGTGCACACATTATGAAACTCTGCAAGATTTGAGGAAACTTCTTTCTAAAAATAGTGAAAAAGTGTGTTCATTTAGTCCATGAGTAATCTGTCCCCGATGATCTGCTCACACACTACTTCCTCAAACACTTCTTTCTAAACGCGCGCTGGGATGAGTAGCAGACGCTAGCAGGCAAAATGTTTTAACCAGTGGGTCAGCCGGACCTCAATTTGCCAGGTACAGGTTTTAGATTCGGCGGATCATCTGATGGCGACAGAACAGCAGAGTTCGAGATTTGGGTTTCTCCGCTCAGTAGCACGAGAGCCAAACGCCTCTGTTTAAAACGTTTTACAAGCTACAGCGCTATTGGTGTCAAAAATGCTAATACGGGATTGCTTAGTTTTTTTTTTTGTTTTGGGTTGTACTTTTCTTAAAAACGTGCAAAATTTTCTCCAAAAGTGAAAAACGAGGACCATTCTTATCCTCAAAATAGGCAAAAATTCACTCATTTAACCAAATTGTTTTAAGTCCAGGAAGCTCTGAGACAGACTTGTTTTTTAACCCTTAGAATGCACCAAAATGAATGCCTTAAACTCTGAAGTTCTTGACCTAGAACCCTATCCCTCCCTTTGACCCTCCTTGAGCCCTCATGGTGCTCCAGGACCTCCTCATGGACAAATGAAGCCCAGGTTATTACTCAAACTTGATTTAACATAAAAAACACATTATGTTTGACACTAAAAAGTTAAAGAAAACAGGAGAGATCAATTGTGTTGCATACAGCACCTAACCGCACGTTTAAAATTGGAGCATACGCAGCTGCACCTTACATCAGACGGCTAGTTTCAATCCATGAAGCTAAAACCACCTCAAGCATCATCAACGACACATTCTGACGTGAGAACCACTATTATTGAATTGTATTTTGTTTTAAACACACCTTTTAGTTTAAAAGCCTATGATTTTGTGCTAGAAAAAGACAGACGTTTCTTCCTGTCACTCTAAGAAACGTGAGTTTATTTTATCTCAATGCATGTTATATTTTTACACACATTTTCCAAATTATTCCCTAGTTTCAACATATGCATCAACAAATATAAAGTGTATAAATGTTTTAGGAACAACATTGTGACTTTTTTGGTTGACTTATCACCCAGCTCTACTTTAAATCTCCTGAAGTCCAGTTTTAAGTTGTAACCTGCAGCACTTGCCTCATCATTACCTATAAAAAGTGCTATCGGAGAAAAGGACCAAACTTTTCTGCTCATTAGTCAAGTAAACAGGATTATCTGCTTATATCAGGTCCAAATTGCCAAGTGTGGCTCAATTAATTCCACAAGCAGATCCCCATAAATCACTTCAGAGACCGGCTTGGGAAATGAATCTGATTGATGGCCATTTATTCGGTCCAGATAAGTGGAGCTGTGAAATCTTACACGCCTCTGTGATTTAAAGCAAAGATCCAGAACAAAAATTTCATTATAATGAGCAATCCTCTCAAAATATTAAAGTGTTTACATATTAATGCATTTTACAGCTTTCTGATTTATCACATTGGGTTTAGATTTCAAATACAGTGGTACCCCGAGATACGAATGCTTCGAGTTACGAAATGTTCGAGATATCAAACATTTCTGCTCTTTTTTCCACTTGTTTGTCTCGCTGCGCTTCGGCGTCCTGGCGCTCCTCTTAAAGAAAGTGTGCTTTAAGAGGCTGATAAAACACTTTAAATCAGTTTTAAATCGAGCGAAACATTATGTTTAGATGACCAATAATGTACTATGACAAATGTTAGAGTCAAGGTGTCGTAAAATAATTAACGTTTATAACATGGAATGTGCTGTTCTGTAGCACAAGATAGAGAAACCCAGTGATGCCTTCTCCATCCCATCTCACACTCTCGGTGCTGTCTGTGCTTGAAACCGTGTTGGTGTCAGTAATTCTTGAAATATCTCGAGAAAGTTGACTTTTTATACGAAGTGCCGTAATGTTTTCTGCCATTCGTTCCACCTTCTCCGACACATCGCTTCACTCAAGGTAAGTTTCACATTTGTGTACATATTACGTATTTTGATTGTGTTTTATTTTGTTTTAATATCATTTATTACATTAACAATGTGTAGATGAAAGGATTGATAAAACGTTATTTGATTTTTCTCTGGTTTTCCATTTTTTTTATTTACGTATACTGTTGTTTCTGAGAGCCGTTGCACGGATTAGACGTTTTACATGTAAAACTGGCTTCGAGATACGAAATGTTCGACATACGAATGTCACCCTGGAACGGATTACTTTCGTATCTCGGGGTACCACTGTATATAATAATATAAAATCTAAAACTAGCTCCTACACAAACTATTTACAGTGGAACAGTATTGTACTGCACTGAAGAGCTGCGCTTCACACGCCTCACACATGAAGGGAGCTCACTTTCTTCGACCCCATGAGGCTTCTTTGAGCCGATGCCCCTCACAGATGGCAACGGGGAAGTTATGGGATGTTTAGGAGAGATTTAGATACCGATTGAGCGAGTCCAAGCCAAAAGTTTAAGTTTAAGAAATATTCTTCATGTGAAGTGCTGTTAACACCCGCGGTGTGGATTACAATGTTTTTATTGTGTAAGCATTTGAAGAATTTATTGCGACTTTCATATGCAAATCCAACTCCTTCTGTTAACGATGCAAAAATAATTATTCTTATGTGGTTTTAATTTTACAGGAATTTAAAATGGGATTGTAGTTCTTAAATGGGATGAAAGACAAAATATTTTTGGACTTGTTGCTGTGGCAACATGCTGCAAAACATGACGCTAAGCGAAACGAAATGCGATTGGTTGTTTGACAAGTCGTTCAAACTGACTCATAGGCAGAATCTTCATCATATGATTGGACGCAGCTTAACAAGTTCAATCCTCAAAGATATACAGTATATTGCAGAATCACAATTACCTGCTCCACTGGAAACTCATTTTAGTTTAAATAGTTCACCTATCGAGTACTTCGGCTCTACCGATTTATTCTTAGGCTTTGTTTCTCACAGTCTCTCACTGTTTACAGACATAGCTGTGAGAAGAGGACATTAATTAATGATTATTTTATGAACATCAACCAAATATTATCAGCCTCTACAGCAGTGATGAATGCAATGAAAAGATGCCAGCAGTCAATGGCATCATCTAAGGTGAACATAAGCTCAGTCATTCATTCAGAAATCCTTCTGCTTTGCTGATCCTCAAAGATCAATCAATCTTTGGAAATCACTTTTTAAACACAGAAGGTCTCTTAGGCTCATTTGACAAGCCATCAAGGTCCATTAATTCTTTTCAATATGATTGTAAGCCTTAGAGGACCGTCAAGCTCAGCTCTTCATGCAAAAGCACATTTTTAGATTTTCGGACCATGGGGGCTGCCCCCTCATCGGGAAAAGCTCTTTACAACGGTGCCCAGAAGTGTACGGGGCAACACCGACCAGGTCTTCGTTAGCCATGTTTCTATCCAATGATGCAACTTAAATTATTGGAAAAACTGGAATATCACATACCGTAATTTGCGAATGAAACACCGTTTCCAATTAATGAGTCCAAGAAAAAAAAATCATCACTTCCTGATAAATTTGTTGCTAATATCAAAAGAAAAATGAAAGTCGATGCATTAGAAGGATTTTCTCGTATTTAATAACTTACTTGTGTCTTAGAACACGTAGAAGAAACGCGATACATGCAGTCATGTGATCTTGCTTTTGGAGCTCTTTGGGAACACAAACAGTCGAGACAGTTCTGGGAGCTGATGATCTCGAACCATTTTGATCAGAGACTAGGAATTTTTGAACCACCGAAAGAAGGAGAAAAGGCGGATGGAAGCACCGCAGAATTAACTTCCTAGTGCTCCCTGCACGCATCACAAAAGACTCGTCTTTTAATTCATGGATTGAAAGTGAGCAAAAGTAAAAAAAAAAAAAAAGTTTTTTTTATCTTGTTAACTTTAATACTTTTTGGGGGTTTGGGTGCAAACAGGTTGCATGTATTCATTTATTCAAGAATCATCAGAGTCGAGCGCACCGTTCACCACACCACGAGAATTTAGAGTTGTTTATTAGTAGAATTTAGAAATGTTTGTGTAGTAGTAACAACACATTTTAAAAATACATATTATAGCTTAAAATTAAACAGATGTTCTTCTTTATAAGCACTAACTAATCTTTTTCTCTAAGAGTTCTCTATCGAAGCGCAGTTATTGAACAAAAACTGATTTGAAACAAAAACGTTTCGCTTAATTTTTGACACACACAGGAGGAAATAATTTCATTGTTTCAAGAATTTCTTGTATTTTATTCTTGTTCTGAAAGGAGAACTTGACATTGATTTCTTAAAATCAGACGTTTGTAATATTCTTGAACTTTAGTGACATCAAAAGTAGAGTTGTTCCGATTCCGATACCAGTATCGAAAATACTCCCGATACCACAAAAAAATCCCGCATCGGTATCGGCGAGTATTTGAGTCCACGTACTGATCCGATACCATTTTCACAAACATAACCTAGTTATCCCCGCTAGCTTTGCTTATCGCTGCAAAGCGGAAATCAATTCTTCTTCGCTGGCGCTGCTCAGAATGTAAACACATGAAGTTGTGTCGTGTTGCTACAACCAACCAAGGAGAAGGACAAGCCGCGCCAGACGCTACAAACATTTGAAGCTTCATTCAAACAAAGAGAAAAGTTTACACAAGACATCCAACGAGCAATAAACATAACCGACAGGATTATCGAGTTTATTGTACTGGATGACCAGCCACTGTCAGTGGTCAAAAACGTGGGTTTTCGCCGCTTAATTGAACATTTGGAGCCCCGGTACAGTTTGCCTGGTCGCAAATATATTTCCGAAACAGCGCTCCCTAAATTATATGAGACAGTGCGCGAACACATTTCATGTAAACTAAAGGACGTGCGATCTGGAGCTGGACACAGTGACGCCGTCACCTTTTAGTCTTCAAAGTGCAGTGCTGCAGAGTTTCGCGGCTCGCACACTGGCAAGTCAATAGCTGAATCAATCGAGGGTATGCTTGTGAAGTGGAATAATTCTGAATCCCGTGTTAATGTTATTTTGCGCGACAACGCAAGCAACATGAAAAAAGCGGAAGTGATCCCCTCAGTTACAGTTCTAAAACAGCTACTTGCTCGGGAGAGCCAGGAGGACACTGGTATAAAAACAATTAAAAACACTCTTCTTGAGGCCGTCAAGAAACGATTCGCAATCATTGAGGAAGAGCCCTTGTATGCAGTTGCCACTCTCTTGTATCCACATTTCAAAGATAGTGTATGTCTGTCAAATTTTTTTCATGTCCATATTGATTATTGTCATTGCCATATTGAGTATATCTGAAGCACAGCATAAAATAATTTATTTTAAATTATAAAATGTCAATTAATACAGGGCTAGTAGTATCCACAGCTGTATATACAGATACACACCCAGGTATCGGATCGGTACTCGTATCGGCCGATACCCTGAGCCCAAGTATCGGGATCGGTATCGGGAGGGGAAAAATGGTATCGGAACATCTCTAATCAAAAGCTTGAGTGCTTGTGCTCCATTCTCCCATTGCAAAAAGTGCAGAAAGTGCAAAAAGGGCCGGATACGCCTTAAATCAGTTTTAAATCGAGTGAAACATTATGTATAGACTATCAATAATGTACTATGACAAATGTTAGAGTCAAGGTGTTGTAAAAGAAATAACGTTTAAAACGTGGAAAGTGCTGTTCTTTAGCGTTGGTTAGACAAACCCCTGTGACGCGTTCTCAGAAGCGTCTCTCCATCTGTCTGCGCTTGTGCATGAAACTGTGTTTGTGTTAGTAATTGGTGAAATATCTTGAGAAAGTTAACTTTCATATGTAGTGCTGTAATGTTTTCTGCATCCGATCCACCACCTCCTCCGACACAACGCTTCACTCTCAAGGTAACGTTTCACATTTGTGTACATATTACATATTTTGCTCATGTTTTATTTTGTTTTATTATCATTTATTACATTAACAATGTGTAGATATAAGGATTGAAGAAATGTTACTTAATTTTTCTCTGGTTTTCTTTTTTTTATCTACTTATACTGTAGTTTATAATAGCTGTTGCATGGATTAGGCGTTTTACATGAAAACTTGCTTCGAGATACGAAATGTTCGACATAAGAACGTCACCCTGGAATGGATTACTTTCGTATCTCGGGGTACCACTGTACTAATAATAACGTTCTCTGGTGTGAAATACACATCCCTCCCAACGCTGTCATCAAAATATATTGTTCTCATTGATGTTTGGACATGTTAAATGTGACGCAATAAATGGCAAAAGTTAAACCATGACCATCTTGAGAAAAGGGTGGGATCAGGTTACAGGCTAAGAACTAGCGTCTCCGCCTGCAGCTCAGGAATTCATCTGAAGTCAAGCCAGCAGTTAGAGGGTGGTACAAGGTCATTACTGGACAGCAACCATGGCATCACCACTCAAATTCCAGCCCCAAAATACACCCTGCATAGGTGCAGCTCTGGAATGTATTCACTGTCACAGCAGATCATGACAAGAAACTGACAGATTCAGCTGATAAAAGTGCTCCAGGAGCGCTTCCTCTCAACGTCTCCGTGTTATTCCTGCTCCCCTGTGAAATCCTCCCAGACAGTGTTCTTCCCTGACTTCTCACAAGGTTTTACTGCAGTAGCAGCAGCAGCGGGGCGTCATTCTCACGGGCACACACACAGACACGTCCCCGGAGCACTATATCAGTGTTCACATCTGCTCTTAAAGCACCACAAGGTTTGGATCTTTTGAGTTTTGATTTCGGCACCTCTCATTGTAAAAAAATGTCACTTGAATTTTCAAGGTTTGATTCAGCACTGCTTAAAGAATAGTTAGGCCTTATCAAATCATTTCGAAATAAATGTTCTAGACTAGCACTGTGCCCTTGCATGAAATGTTCTCATAGAAAATGAATGAGCTCTTGTTTATCGCTTTGAAACTGTTGTTTCCTCCATCGTGTGTTCACACCTCTGCCACATCAAAAATGTCGAAAAATGTTATATATTATTTATAATTGGATGAATTATTTTTGATGCTTTTAGATTTCTAAGTTTTTATATGCGAGCATGCTCATATTTGCTGCAGAATGCTATATTTACCTTCCACCTTCAAAAAAATAGTTAAATGTCACATATTTTTGAGCAGCACTAGATTAATAGTTCCATGGCCACAGCTGACCAAATATGTGGAAATGGTGCCCCCCAAAATGGTTTTTTTGCCAAAGTCTAGTTCAGGATGGAATAATTTAAAAATGCCATTGTAAAATATTCTTAAATTTTAGATTCTGACAAATTAATACTTAAATTCAATTTTAAATTCACTCAAAATCAATAAAATATTTCACGTTAAGGGTGAATGTATGCTGTTAGCTCGGCATATGCACCAGCACATCAAGATCCCACACCTCTGGTCCGGAAACTCAAACACCACTCGACTGAGAGAGGTGAAGGCACCCCGGAGTACCCCTAGTGCACTACCCAGAGCCAGACACTCGCCTATCTGGGTTTTCTTTTTTCTTCACTTCTGCCTTTTCTTTTTAATTATTTATAATGGTGCAGTAATTTTTATAAATGCCCTGATTGGCTTTGAACACTGCCAGTGTGTCCATGTCTCTCACACCACCCGCTACAATACGTGATTATTATTTTTTAATTAATATTTTTTTTCTTGAGAGGAAACAGGATAATTTTGTCCCCCCGTTTAGCAGACAGTGTATTCTGCGTATAGGGAGCTGCACTACTGAATATTTCATATTAAAGGTCTGATTCTAGGTTTGCAGAAAAACTACTTTTCTGTAGCCCTTGATGAGCATATAAAACACGCTTACGCACACGCACACACACACACAAACACACACACAATAAAACACAATTTGAATACCTTTTCAAGATTTACATTTAATTGAGAAAAAAAACTTAATTTCTAGAACAGCAAGCTGAAGCACGGACATTCTTCAAATTAAATAAATTCCAAAGCTTCAATTAATCATCAAAGTTCAATCAAGCCTCTGCCAGGCGAGAAAGAGGGAGGGAGGGAGAGAGAGAGAGGCCATATCAGTTACACATATTGATTTAAGATTTTTAATAGGGTGCCCTTGAACTTGGATAAGCCATCAGTCAAAAAAAGCTGGAAGTTATATTAGAAACAATGGTAAACATGGGCTTTGAATCAATAAAGAAAGATATTAAAAGGAGAAGAACAACTAGAGCACAGAGTGGCGTTTCCCACCAAACATGACGGCAGTGACTCATCTTTGCTAAAGAGTATTTGGGGTTTAGGCACCGCTAGAGTCCAGGATTAGCTCGGTGTGAGTCCTCCAGCCTGCCAGGCAGATTCACACCGAGAGCTGCTCACACACGGCTCTACCACTGACACTCCAAACAACACGCCACAGTACATCAGCCTCAATCACTGCCTCCTCGCCCTGCACAAGCCTACACTTAGCAGCAATCCCGAGGAGAGGGCCTTGAAAAGAATAATTCTTGGCAAGATCGTCATCCATGCACACAGTGCACCTGAAACATTCGGGTTCTCTTTCAGTGCAAACGTTAAAAGCTGAATCACATCTGTGCACACTGTAAAACTATCAGAGTGTGATTTACTGCAAAAAAAAAACTAGTTTAAACACAAGGAAAAGTAGCCTTAACAAAAAAAAAAAATCTCAATTAAAGTATCTCAAGAAAATTTTCCTAGAAAAATGCTAGCGATCATGCCAAATTAAAAACGATCCAATCCAAAAGTAGACATTAATTCTAGTATTTTTATTTACAAATGTTTAAATACTCTTTCATCATTAATTGACAGTGGCAAAACTTTCCTTTTTTATCAGAATGGATCATGGTATTTGGAAAGATGTACTAATATTAAAAGATACTCATATGGTAGCAACAAAAATGCTAACAATGAGCGACTTAAGAAGCCACAATTAGCATAATCACATATATTACACAGAGCACTGATGTTTTACAGTCTTAATCAAATTAGCAAACTAGGAGAACACTACCCAGTGAATCGACAACCTCACAGACGGTTACTTAAAAAAAAACTCTTGTAATGATATAAAAATCTGAATGTCGCGATGATGTCACTGCGTGCTAATGTCTTGTGCCGAGTTAGCGCGAATGTTAAAACTCATTTTTACAATAACTGTTGAGATTATGGTCATGTATAAAACTTAAATACATTACAAACAAAATGCGAGCGAAGTTTGCACGCCCCTTTTAAGTAAAACTTAAAACATTTTTAAGTAAAAATTACTTGCATAAGTCCAAAAATAATTTTTTACAGTGTTATATACGCATATCCGTGCGTGCTTTAAAAGTATTGCATGTAATTCTGTGCTATTATACGAATTGTCTCGCGCTGTGAAAGGATCGTCAAAATACTTCATCACGCTCACAGAAGATTCTGCGAGTCCATTCAAGTGAATCACAGACGCAAGTATTGTATAGTAAGGTGAGTTCCAGTCCAGTGTGTCTCACACGGCGGGCGGACTGCGCAGATCGCCCCCATGCTGCTGGATGCAGAATGATTTCTGGCCTAATACAATTCTTTACAACTTTAAAAATTGTTTCCTCTGAAATTACGTCATTTACAGAGTTTTAATGATTTTCATAAGTAATCTATACAGATTTTAGCGATTAACTCAACTCTGTGGTTTACATCAATGTCCTATCTTTAACTTTATGTGCAAATGCTGCCCCCGTTTCTGTAAAATAAGTGCGGCTCGCGTTTGCCATATATTTAGATACACAAACAATACAGCAACGAGCAGCAGCAGTTTTAACAGAGCGACTCGACATTAACAAAATATTATTAATAATTACTAAAATAACTGTACATATTGAAATTTGTGAAAATCAAAAATCGATTATCTGGGATATTTTTAGGCCATATTGTGAAGCCCTACTATAGAGTGAACAAAGTTCAATAGTTTTTTTTTTTTTTTTTTTGCTTTATACAATTTATTAAACGTCTTTCAGGAGGAGTCTATCTGGAGCCACACCTACTTCAATTATTTTTCCCTGACTCAGTCCGAATCAGCTTCATCGCTCCCACCTACCTCCCTTTCACCTCTCATGGGGGTCTACTAGGACGCATTCAAGCAAGACAGCAAGCCACACGTTCGTACCCTCCACACACACTTATGAACCTAAAGCAGGTCCAAAAATTCGAACTCCTGATAAGTTTATATTCATATGGTTCACTGTGGCTCAATTTTCCCCTAAAAATGTAAACTAGGCGGGGCCATGTGAACAGAGCTCACATCGTGAGAAAGATCATTTACGGCACCAACGGTCAAATTCAGAGAAATAGCTCTCAAATTCTTCTTAAAAATGACAAAATAAGTCGTATTTAACAGCTGCGTGTGTGAGCCAGACTCGAGGTGGAGCTCTGAAACCACGACGGTTCTATTCTTGAAAGGAAGTCATGTGTGCAGCTCAGCGGCGGCCTCATTTTTGCCCAATGGTAGTAAGTGGTGTCATGCCGTCTATATTTCCAGTAGTGTAAGAAATATTTACTTACTGTACAAAACATGAAGTTAGGCGAACTTACCCTCTTCATAAGAAGATTACAGTGAACCTGACACTCACTTTTCCCTGGTAAGCGTTTTTTTTCATATTAATATGAATTTACTGTATCGCAAAGGTTATACATAAATTGATACATAATTTACATAAATTGATATACATTTTCTACATTTAACCCAGAGCCACAAGTATTTCTTCACAAACAAACTGTACATAATTCATCTGCTTTATACATTCAGCACCAAACTGCCTTCCTGATGAAATAAAAGGGCAAATGAGAATCCATCGCTAACCTTGAGCTGGTGAAATATCGCTCCAATCACACAGAGAATTACATGAGTGTGAAGCTGTGCTTGCTCCACCATGAGCTCGGTTTCACTAGCAAATCATCTCACTAAGGCCAGACCGGCGGCATTGTGATTACCAGTAGAGTCGAGATGATACTAATGGGGGGGGGGGGTCTTTCTTTAAAAGAATGTAAAATTATGCAAAATACTGTCGATTTGTTTAATCTTTGAGAACTGGGGTTTTGAGCAGCAAAATCCCAACCTCACACAAAGAGAACTTAACCAAAACAACCAGCAGATCCGGTGTACATTAGGCCTCTACGCACCGATCCAAACTGAGATCCGCACAAATCTTCTCTTCCCCTGCGTCAAGGAAATATTGATGCAATGGCGCTTCCTGCCTGAAGATGGCGTTTGTGGTACAAAAGATGCACTGCATACCACACGTTGAAACAGTAAAGAAGACGACGACAGAGAAGAAATGAAAGAACACATAGAAAAAAATCCCGGATGTCGAGCGGTTTATTCTGTTAGGGGCTGATCACAGGGAGCTGTTTGACAGAAATATGGATTCGTAGAGCGATATTTATTTCCTGTACGAAGTCGCTATGAAAATGTACAGATGTACAGATTGGTGTTTAGAGGGTATTGGTATTGTTTTTCCATCCTATTCTAAGCAGATGAAAATGTTTTTGCCTAATTTACAGGAAGTTCACACATATCCGTGTGAGATGCACCAGCCTTCGCTCTTCAACTGAAACTCATTTAGAGATGCTGGAGTCCAGGCAAGTTTGAAAGTTGTGCGTTCATCTCAACATCTATTGTTTGTTTAATCATAGAAATCCCTGACTGACTGAAAACCATGAGCTGCATAGACTCTTCAGAAGCTGCAGCGGAGCGACTGAGAGATCCGATGAATCTTCCATAGGAAAGCTAGCTGTAACCTTATGAAAGAGAAATGAGGAAATTGATTTTCCAATTTCAACATTGGCTAAAACCACAAAGTCGGTCTAATTGGTCGCGTTGATTTATTGTGCAGCTATAGTTAGAAGGTCACTGGGTCAAGGCCTGCAGATACTTGGGTTTCCTTCTATAGTCCCAAAAAACACTCTAAATTCCCATTAGAAGAGCATGTGGCAGTGCGATGAACGTTGACTCTTTGAGGTATTTCCCTGAATTTTGCCTATTTGTTACCAATTCCGGAATAAACGGGTAAAGGTAATGGATTGATGAATCATTAAATATGATGCATCACCACCTCCGGACATTGGGCCATTTGAAACAGAAAAGAGCAGGATCAGGAAGCTGCCATGACAGTCAAAAGGAAGTAAGTGCTTGTGCTACGTGTGACAATTGTGCTGCGTGAAGTGCCAAAAACTCACTCTGAGAGAGTCACAGACAGATATTTGGTGTTCTAAATATCTGGAGTTGTGAGCGAGTCACTAGCGGACAGTGTGAAATGTGTTCTGACTGTCTGAGGAGACGATATAAACAGTGGTTTCGGTTCAAAAGGGGCTTCTTTTTGTTTTTGTTACTTTCTGCTGTTGAACTGACACTGAACTGCCTTCTTTCTGAGTAAATACCACTAAGAGGCAACCAAAGCAATCCAAAACATTGAGCGTACTGTTCCCTGATTGGACATATTTTTATATACTCATAAATAATAAGAAACTAATGATTGTCTGGATACAGACTTGACTTTCACTGGCACACTTCGAATGGCACTCTCCTACTAATGGACCAGTCCTGACTGGCTCTCTATTGGATGGCACATGACAAGTGACTTCTTCCGTTCCTGAAGCACAGTGTGGACACCAAACTTTAACAGTGTTCTGTTAATGTACAGATTTTAAAATAAAGTTTCAGAAAATTGTGCTGTAGTCTTCTCCCTCAATCGTTCGTGTGGTTGACTTCTAAAAAAGTCCTTGTGTTTAAAACTGTGCTCCTGAATATTAACATATACAACTATTCAGAGTAAATAATTATTGTACTTGGACCTTTTTAAATGGTTAATACCTATGGTATCGTCGATAATTATCGATAATTATTACATATACATTTCTGCTCAGAATAAGCGACTGTAGTACATTGAAGACCAGTAGAGGGCGGTATGGTGACTGAGGTTTACCTGGTTAATACATGTGTTATAGAAGAGAACGTATGCATAACGTAGAAGTGTTGTTCACAGAAAAAAAAAAGTTCCGTTAACTTAAGTGTCAAAAGCCGTCTTTATTTAAAGAAGCAACAAAACCTATTATGAATCTTATTCATTCATTCATTTTCCAACCTGCTTATTCCCTTTTTGGGGGTCACGGGGTGCCGATCTCCAGCGCACATTGGGTGGGAGGTGGGGGTACACCCTGGACAGGTCGCCAGTCCATCACAGGTTATAAATCTTATGTCAAATTCATTTTAACTTTAAACAAAAACTAAACTTTGCCATTTAGGATTAGTTGTTTGTACCCCTATTCTATTATTATTATCATAATTAACGCGTTTGCGCTAGTGAAAGAACACATGAGAGAGTGAAATTTTTTTTTTTTTTTAAAGAGGGAAAGTCACATGTGCTATCCAATAGTCCGAGAGTGACTATTGGGGAGTCAGACCCTTCCCCTTGTTCCAAGTGCAAACAATTAGCCTGCATCACAATCTTCAGCCAGTAAACAGATGTTCATCCACTGAATTCAAATAAAATCCTCTTTCCTTTGGATCTGAATCTCTTCACCTCAGGATCTGCCCCCAGCTCACTGCAGGTCGTGTTTTGATTTCCTCTGACAAAGCGACGAGAGAGAGAGAAACGGCGGCTTTCAGCAACATCTTTTCTTTCAGGGTTTACAGAAAGAGCTCTTAGATCGAAGCCTGAGAAGGGTAGACAGCAGGAGTTCTTCATTTTTGAGTGACCTTAAATCCATCATCATCATCATCATCATCATCACTGCAGCTCAGAATCTACTAGAAACGGGAGGAATTTTAATTAAATTTCTTATCTCTCGATCAGTATCTGAAGGGCTGAATCCTTTAGTGATGCATATCATTTCAGCAGCTAATATATTAAACCTAACATTGTCATTCATCAGCTACAAGTAAACCATGAGAATGTTATGAATTTATTCAATACTTCCGCGAGTGTGATGTTATCAGCATCAAATTCCCAACCGCTGCCATAATAAGAGCAATTCTCTCCTTACTGAGAAAGATTATTAGGCCGCATTCTGTCTAACCCTAAATGTCTCGCAGACTCACAAACAAAACCACTATTCAGTAGAATTAAGATTTTCAACAGATGCTTGTGGATCCAATGGGTTCCACAATGTTTTTTTTCGTTATTTCAATAAGGTATTGAACTAGAATGAAATGCAATTATTCTACAGAAATACAGTTATTTCTCTTATCAAACTATGATATTAAACAGATGTTTAATCACTTCATTGGAAATATATATTAGCTGTTGAAATGATATGCATCACTAAAGGATTTAGCGCACTGATCAAACTAGACATTTTAAAGGCAAAAATGGAAATCTAAGTAAAGCAGAAAAATCTTGATTTTCTTGTTTTAAGAACAATTATCTAGTTTAGATGTGTAGGGTGTCGATTATTTAGCAAAAATATAACCAAAATATTCTTCAGAAGAAAAAAGCTTCTTCTGATCATTTGTTTGGTTGAATTAAGAAACTTTTGATTTTGCCTTTAAACTTAAAACAAGAAATTCTGACAACAGTTTCTTACTTCAAGAATATTACAAACGTCTGATTTTAAGAAATCAATGTTAAGTTCAGATAAAAACACCCCTCAGAACAAGAAAAAGGCTTTAATAGAGTTAAAATATTCCTTGATTAAGTAAAAAAATCTGAACAACAAATTTGCCATGGCACATTTCTTAAAACAAGGAAGTTATCTCTGGTTGTTAGTTCCTGTGTGTCTATGAATAAACAAAACAAATCAGTTTTTCATTAACATTTGTTCATTTACTGTGTTTAAATAGAGAAATCTGTTTGATTTTAAGTACATTGAACACTAGCTTTAAGCACAAATGTGCTTGTTTTAATACTGTTTAATCCTAAAAAAAATGATTATTAAAAATTTCATTTTAAGCTGTAATATATAATTTGACAGTAGCTCGACTCTGATGTAGTGGGATCCGAGTTGGAATTCTGATTTTAAAAGCTAACAATATTTAAAATACATTTTAATCTAGTATTTCTTGTTTTAAGACACATACATGTTTTGAATTAATACTCTTTTCCTTAAACTTTTAGTAAATATTTTTAATTTTAAGAGCAAATCATATCGTTAATGACTTAATTTAAAGGCATATACTTGGTTTATGCACAAAACATTCAAGTTTTAAGATCACCTGTGACTAGATAGAAGTTCAAATACCCTACTCTTGAAAAAAAGTGTTTTTGTTTTTTTTGTTTTTTTTGGGGGGGGGGGGGGTGTGTCTTAAAAAATATTATTTTTAAGATTTGTTTTCAGACATCTGCAGATTTTATTTCTTGATTTAGGAAGAGTTTAACTAGATTTTAGTTTTTTGTTTTTGTTCCAAGAGAGCGGTGTCAAATATTTGGTGAGAGAGAATTACAAATGTAGGATTTTAATTAATGTTGCATTTGTAATAATAATAAAGTGCTAATTAATTATTTTTAAACAAGTATTTAGCCTTTTGTGTAGCCGTATCGCAGCAGTGTGCTGATACAATTCTTTTCTTTCTCGCGCAGTGAGCGGTTAGAAGCAGATTTTATGTGGAAAATAAATCAGTAAATCATCAGATTCTGTAGGAAAAAAATTCTGCTTTTTAAAAAAACTGCAGTGTAATGTTGCAGCAGTCGAGAGTTATTCCATTTAAGCCACTGTTTAGTTTTGTAGTTAAACTGGGAGCTCAGCAAAGAGTTTCAAAATGAAGTGAAAGGTGTGTTCCTGACTTTTAAAGCACGTCATAAATTGAGAAAAAAATGTAAACGTTTACTGTTTTTGGTTTTTAACATGTTTTTTGTGGCAATATTTCTTCATTCGAATCTTTCACAACTTTCAGAATCTACTTTTTTGCTTACAAAAAAAACAAAAACAATAAAAAACAATTAATAGGAATAATCAGATCCATTCCTGAATGAATCAGATAATCAATGGACTATTCGATATGATTTGTCTGATCCGGCTCCCAGAAGCGAGCAATTACTGCCACGTTAGGTTAATAAAACTAGCAATTTGGTTGTGATTAAAATTACTTTGGCTGATAAACATATGCTCAGAATACATGAAAATGAACAATAAAAGGGTTTTGTACTTGTCACATTTATAAATGACCCACACTTCCTTTGGAGGCTATGCATTCCTTCACACTGGCTCCTCCCCTTTGGTCAAAAGAGAATTTGGACACCCCTTCACCTCACGTGAATGCTTTAAACTATGGAACACAGCTGTAAAAGACTTTTATTGAATGATCCACTCTGTTCAGTGACCTGCGCTCGAATGCAAGTGTCTCTGTTTGATCAGAACAGCTTCATACATCAAAGAGAAGAAAAAAAATTAAGCAAACTTGATTTTACTGTTCGGTCAGCAAAGAATATGCTGCAATAGTGTAATTTAACAGCACAATCAGTGTTATTACACTTCAATCCTTCCTCCACATCCTCCTCACACAAGTGTCTTCTTGATTGACAGCTCTATAATGGCACCAGACCAAGAAAATCTGACGGAAGACGTCAGTCGCGGCCAACAAATCTAATACTTGACCTCTGCATCTACAAGCCTTGCTTATGATTGTCAAACTCTAGTAGTTAGCAGTGAAATGAGCTTCGCGAATACTAATGAACATCCACAATCCCTCGATGCCATGGTCCATAAGCAGAAACGTTCTACCTTCCAGCCTGAGCAAACAGACCACACACACCCACATACACACACCGATAATTAACAGGAACAAAGGAACCAAGGAAAGGTGAAAGACAGCCTTGACACAAAATCTTCAAGACCACCGCGGCCCTCTGTTCATTCCTCTTTTACACTACAATGGAAACACAATAAAAGGAAACAACCAATGGGGGCTCCAGCTGTGTTTGACAGATAACAGATGTGGGCTGCTCACCTGAGTGGAGCTACTGTGTTCTGAGAATGTATTTAATTCAATTTAATTCATTGGTAGCACAATATTCACAGTGGTTTAAGAGACTGGTTCAATTTTGCCAAATCCATCAATAGCCATGTTTCCACCTTGAAATTTATACATAAAACTAGAATAACGCATTAAATATTTGCGAATAAACAAGTCAAAGCGAAAATCGTCACTTCCTAAAAAACTGGCGCCAAATTTTAAAAGAGAAATGGAAGTCGCTGCGTTAGGAGAAGGATTTTCTCGTATATAATAACTTGCGTCTTGGAGAAGAAACAAGATATACGCAGTCATGTGATCTTGCTTTTGGAGGCGGGAGACGGCTCTTTGGGAACACTCTTTTAAAAACATGTTTTTTTTTTTCTTTGTGTGTTCGAGACAAAAACGCAGAATCGTTTTATTAAACGAAACGACGGCCAAAGTTCGTCATTTGGAAAACACTGTTCCCAATCAATTATTTGATTTCATAAACATAGTCACACAAAAACGTAATCAAGTCAAAGCGCATGTCAAACAACATCCTTTGTGTATTTCTGCTAAACCACACCCCCTCCCATCACACAGATGTTGTCTACTGGACCTTCTTTCCCAACTAAATGTTTCATCCAGAGGCCTACTCCAGCAAAAACTACCGTAGTGTGTCCGGTTTGTTGGGATTGAACGCTGCCAATCACCATCCCAGTACCATTCATCATGATTACAAAGGATTTTACTGATAATTAGACTCTTGGAAGAGAAAATTAAACTGCAGGAATCAGTATATAGCAAAATAAAAGCTCCAGATAACAAAGACATTAGAGTTTCGACATAATCTTACTGGTTTCTTATTCACAGCTGGTTTAAAGAGTTTGTGCGCTGTTTTGAAGTCGAAAGCTCTGATTTGATGTAAACATTATTTTATATTACATGCATTTTGCACTCAGTCTGCCCATATCCGTTAATTAACGTGGAATACGCAAACGTGGCGTCAGTTATGGATTCATTAACCCCAGGACAAGTTTAGATATCGTATTTCTCAGTTTTTTTTTGACAGATGCACAGAAAAATTCTTTATCTCGTTACAGAAAGAATTAGTGACTATCAGAATCCAAATAAGGATTTTACTGTACTATTTTTTTGTTATTCCACCCAGAACTTGGATTTTTTTTTTCTAAAGGGGGGGGCGGGGTGCATTTAGTGTTGGGTTCTTACAAAAAGTGTGCGTTGGGTACAGTTTGAGGTTCCATTTCTTGCTACACAATTTAAGTCTTTTCACCACCAGAATCCAAAATATAGGAATATTTTACCAAAGCATTTTTGAGCTACTGCATCCAGAACTTGGCTTTTTTGTTTGTTTGTTTTAAGAAAGAAAAATGCATTGAGTGAACTTGTGTTTTTAACAAATTTTGGGGGCCCCCGTGGCACATTTCCACTAGCAGTGACCCGAGTGTTCAGGCGGTTTACGTTTTTCCACAGAGAGTTTGCGTTCACTCAAAAAGCATGTTTTGAAGCTGCTGTGAATTCTGGGAGGGATTCAATGGTTTGTGACATCAGAAACAAAAAATGTAAACACGTTTAAGAGGGCGTTAAAGCTTTGGGTGCTCCCTGGGTGGATTCAGGCGGATGTGAGGTTCTCCTTTGAAAGCATGCACAGCTACATGTAACGCTCTTTCTTAAAATGACACGCTCGGCTCTTTCTTTCACAGAGTTGTGCACCGTGGCGATCTGGCTGCACACGTGTTTAAAGGTTTCATTCTGTGCAGCCGTCTCCATTCACAAAATCAATTCATTCATCAGTCTCTCACATCTTTACATGAGCACAAACAACACATCAGCTGCAAACACAAAAGCCGCCACAACGTCTGAAGCTGGGAGCGATGTGGTCAAGTTCACGGTCGCCCGAGCGTCTCTCCAGGACTTACCGACAAAAGCGAGCAGGAGCGTCAGGACCGAGCGTGGAGCCTGGCGGCGCCGTCCAGAAGCCATTTAATCACATTGAAATGTAGACTAGCAGCTCAAAAAAACGCGGGGCAACGGTGATGACACGGGCCGGGACGCGGTGATTAGCTCCTGTACAATTACAGCCGGAGACACTGACACGCGTGCGCCATTTTACACATCTTTCAAGGAATGTGTTTGCGATGCAGCATCTCAACTCAACGTGCTCTCCCTCTCCCTCTTTCTCTCCCCTCTCTCTCTCCCTCTCCCTCAAGTCCAAAGCATATCTCTCTCCCTCTCTCTCTCTCTCTCTCTCTATCTCTATCATGTCCAAAGCATATCTCTCTCTCCCTCTCTCTCTCCCTCTCCCTCAAGTCCAAAGCATCTCTCTCCCTCTCTCTCTCTCTCTCCCTCTCCCTCATGTCCAAAGCATCTCTCTCTCTCTCTCTCTCTCTCTCTCTCTCTCTCTCTCTCCTCCCTCTCCTTTTCTCTCTCTCTCTCTCACTCTCTCTCTCCTCCCTCTCCTTTTCTCTCTCTCTCTCTCTCTCACTCTCTCTCCTCTCTCTCTCTCTCTCTCTCTCTCTCTCTCTCTCTCTCTCTCTCTCTCCCTCTCTCATGTACAAAGCATCTCTCTCTCTCTCTCTCTCTCTCCCTCTCCCTCTCTCATGTACAAAGCATCTCTCTCTCTCTCTCTCTCTCTCTCTCTAACTACATATGGAAACGACTTATACAGAACAACTACATATGGAAACGACTTATACAGAACAGTAAGATAGCAACATTTTAAACATAACTTGTTTCGAATTTCTAAAGGGTCACGTCTTCTGTTGAAAACAGCGTGCGAGCGCCATCTACCGACTGTGTAACAGACAATTCTCCTCAAGCGCACTACTGCTCCAACGTTGAACACACCTCTGTTTATTAAATAAATAATTTTTGCTAAATATGCCTCAAGTCATGCAGCCTATTGAGGAATTGTCTGCTATTCATTTTGGTACATCTGCCATATTTCAGCGATCTTTTTAAGTCTTGTCTTCTCATCTTTTTACATACAGATCTATGACAAAACACGTACGTAGACCCATGACAATAAAAAGAGAGGTGATTAAAAACTTGTTACTCTTTTAGATTATTCTAAACAGCCCCCTCCCCTTTTCCTCCACTCTGTTGTTCCTCTCTTCCAAAACCATATGAACTTTCTACCAGAACCCCCCCCCCCCCACACACACACACACATATATTTTCATGAGAAAATGCTAAAGAAATTAAAGCTGCAAGCAGCGATCAAAGGGCTCTTGCACATACTGTGAATAAATATGGACGGTGTGACACTTCCTACAGCTAATGGGCTAATAGGAAGCCACCGCAGAGCTCTCACAGAAGCCGCCTTTGAGCGGCGCACTCGTGACTTCCTGATAAGTCATGGTTTTAGAGTTCCTCCTCGAGTCTGGCTCAGACACGCCATCATGAGTCACACAAAAATAACTATTGAAGTTTGTGCACTGTATCGATAACTTTCGAAAATCATTAAAACCATGTAAAAAGTTTTTAAAGTTCAGCTTTTCCCATAGACTTGTATTGAGTGGTAATCATTCTGCAGCCAGCCACAAGGGGGCGCTCACCATGTGAGACCACCTTGTGCGCTATTGCCCCACAGTGGCCGGTTAGTTACACTATGACCATTGATCAATCCTAATTTAAAAGATGTATTCAAGCAAGAATATTGCTTTGGACAATATTCTTGTCACTGATGTGGCCACCTGGTGGCGCTATAACTGGGAGTGTATTTTGTAGATGTGCTCAAATATAGACTGCTAACAGAGTTGGTAAATTTGGGGCCTCGAGATACAAATGCTTCACGTTACGAAAAACACAAACTGTTCTGCTCTCCTATTGGTCGAATCATACCCGTGACGCTTTTTAAGGATTGAAGAAGCGTTACTTGATTTTGATTACTTGATTCTCTGGTCTTCCATTTTTATCAACTTATGCTGTTGATTCTGAGAGCCGTTTCATAATCAAATTATAGATTGATATTTACTCCTTTTAAAAATAGTCAGGTTAATTATTTTGTTCGGTAATTAGTTACATTACTAGACTCATCAGGCCATGTGGTGAAACACGAGAAGTCCCGCCCTCCTCTATAACTCTTGCACTCACTAATTGGTTTTTCCACATAAGAAGCAGTTCATTGATTGGACAGAAATGTGCTCTCCCTCCCCGTGAGCAACTGAAAGCCAAGCACCTCCTCCAGACCAGACTGACACGGACAAAGCTGTTTTATAACATCGAAATATAAATACACACTTTTTCTCACCAAGTCTGTAACGCATAGTTACTTGGACTGTAAATATAATCTAATTACCATTTTGAAAATTATAAATCATTCAATTACTATAAAAGTAATCTAATTACTTTAACTAATAACTAAGTAATGTGCTACTGCCTAACACCACTTAGAAAAACTTCCTGTTCATGGTGAAATTGTGAGGGTTGACAGCCTTTAATAAGTCAATTTTACCTTTAGATGAGAATGATGGAGTTTGGAGGTGATCAAATAAAATCTCCAGAGGTTTTTAAAAGTACGACACAAGCAAAACTGGATATTTTTAGAGGTTTTTACAAAATCACTGACTTCCTGACAATTTTTGATACACGGTCCTTATTACTTGGTACTCTACAGCTGTGTCCCAATCCAGGTTCTAAAAGCCTCCGGAGAGTTCTTCCTTCCCAGCCTTTAAGGCTACGGCTTGGGAGGATCCTCCGAAGGCTGCAAAACCCCTTGGTAAACGGTACGTTCGAGCCTCGTATTCTTCTTCTATTGCTTTTGGCAGTTTGCTCTATGGTGCATTAGCGCCACCAGCTGGATCAGTAGTTTAGATCCCGAATTGAATGAATGAAACGTTCTTGTATTATTAATATTTTTCTTTAGGTGATTCTTTTAGATTTATGTTTGTGTATAATACATTTTTAAGATCACTGTAAGTTCTTTCGTTGCTTAATTTATTTTCTAGGGTTTTAGGGTTTATTTTTAATTGTTCTATTTCTTTCTTTTTGTCTTTTAAATTTTGAATACATTGTAATAAAATATGCTCTGTATTTTCGTTTTGATTACATTGGTCACATTTCCCACATTTATTTTCTATTTTATGTTGTGTGTAATTTAAACCAGTATGTTGTTCTAGCTTCATTCTTCATTCTAAACTCCTTCATCTGCTTCTTAATGACGTCCACCAATAGTTAGTTAACATTAATTTGGCTGTGTGTGTCAATGTTTACAGTAAATGTTAAAATACAAATATTTTTTACAATTCGCTTATCACTACCACCATTTAATGCTTGAATATACTGTTCTTTTATTTAAAAAAAGGTGTTACTTGTAAAGACAAATTTAAGTGTGTTTTGTGTTGATTCTAATGAAAAAAAACCCACTGTATTGCATCGTGGGATATCTGCGGCCATGAAGGATGGTCGTGATGCATCCTCTGTATTCAGGGGAAAGTAGGACGTCTTTCAAGGGTGCATTTTAAGGACCCTTCGAGTTTTGGCGAAATGAGACGTCCTTGGAGCGCCGTTGAGACTTAAGTGGCCTTAAAATGCGCACTCGGGAGAATGCACACTTCTGGATTGGGACACAGCTAACATTAATTCACTACCAATTTGTTAGCGCACCAGCAGCTGAAACGCTTTAGGTGGTGCTATAGAATCATTTTTTACATCAGACGTAAATTTAACAGTTGTCGTGTGTGAAATTCGGTAACTTTTGGAGCACGTTTGGCCCCTCAGAAATGCCTACAAAAGTTCTACACACCTCCAAGCTCTATAATGAAACTTCACAACAATGTAGAGTTTGTGTAAATAGACAGTCCCACCAAAAACCTCACTGGCAACGAGTCCGCAAACCAAAATAACAAAACTGGACCCAAGAACACATTGATTCTCTCTCATGGTGGTAAATGGAAGTTCAACATGACACTCTCAGAGGATCCCACACAAATATTTGCTGCTCTAACTAGAGATTGCCAAGATCATGGAACTGAGCAGCAGAACGGTGAATAAGACCAAACACGGCTTCACCAAGGTCAACCAAATGAGAAGAGAGTGTGGTTTTCTTTGGGAAAAAGGTTTTTGGGGGAAAGAAAGAACTTATTTCAACATTTATTTCTTTAAAAATAATACAAAGGTTTGTATAAAATTATGGCGCTAATAATTTACTGCTTGGTTGGTCTACGGCTAAGGAAGATGTGGTGATCAAGACGCACGTGTGTCCCAGAAATCCTGCTTTGAATGAATGCCATTGACTCAAAGCTGTAAGAAATATTGTTTTAATGAGAAGTTTTTACAGTGCACGAGTTCGCCGACATTTTGCTGTTAAGCTCAGAGAATGTGACAGAAGAGAAATCATCTGAACATTGCAACACGCTGTCTTCACTGGAGCAATCAACATTTCAAACCAACATTTGCCTCAAATACATTTCACCGTAGCAGTTATTCATATAGAGGATATATCTGTGAAGCTTGATCTCAATCAAGCTTTATGTTTCTGTATGTTCTTATGTATGTTATACCATAGATGAAACACTGATGTCACAGCACAGGGAACAATTACACGTCTAACTACTGCTTTTCCAGTCTCGATGCCTTTAGATTTGATGAAACCTGTCATGAGAACCTAGAAACAAACCGTTGGTTTAATCGTTAAATGTTAGCATAGTACGCAGAGAATGATTGACTGCTGCTGGTGTTGCATGAGAGAGTCCACAGTATTTGTGCTGAGAATCTCATAATAGCACAGGTCTGCTGGTGGGGCGTGTGTGTGTGTGAAAGAGAGAGTACAATACAGATGAAAACACACATCAGCAGCATTGAAAGGTCACCACAAAGCACCAAAGAGAAGACTGTTGTTAGAATACAAGGTTTCCTTAGGAAAAACAAGCATCCTTGCATTAGATTTTGTTGCATTTCCCCTGTCGCTCTGCCTGTTTTCCAGGAGTAAAGCTAAGGTTTTTATAAGTCAGTGGCACCAGAGTAGTATGCAGTACATAAATGTTTCCCTCTCGCTTCTGTTCGGCTTGGCATGGGTGACATTTCACAAGGATTAAATATTTCCCATGCATTTCTCTGAAGAATCTGAAACCATTGTTTGCTATTTGAGAGCGTGAAGATACATGAAGGTGAAGTTTCGAATGAGGTCCAGTGTAGTAAAACACAACCACTGAACACAGGTAATGGAGAAACCGTATTGGAGTTGGAAATCATCTTGAAGGACAGCTTCTTAAATATCTAAGAGAAGCAAGACATGAACTGGCCTTGATGAAATCAGGGTTTCCTTAGTTTGAGACAAAACACATTTGCCCCACACAATGTCAATGCTGTAGCTGGGAAGTGCCAAATCACTGTAACCCAGTGAAAACGATTCCGGAGAAAACCAGTGCTGCTCTTTTGGCTCAAGCAGCAAACACAACTAAATCACACAAACATCAATCGATTTGAAATATTTAATTGAACCAAGTGCAATTGTTTGCCATTGATCTCAAGTGTGGAATGCAGTTTGTTTTTAGCCAGGAATAAACTTTGTATAGTGGGTTTTGGAGCAGGAAGTAGTGTAAAACATCCCCCAAACAGAACAGGTCGTATTAACCCTTAGAAGTCTCTCCATGCACCGGTGCCTTCGACAATCACAGCGGCTGTTTTGAATCAAGTACTCGTGACCTAGCGAGGTTTCAAAATGGTTATTCGTTTTTTTATGTTTCATTATATAAGAGGTATGACACATAATTTGCAATTAAAATATGCATTTGCCTTTCAGTTTCATTTTACAGACCGGTACCATCAGTGCCATCTAGTGGTGAAAAGAGGGGATAACCCTTGAAGTACAAGACCTGTGATATGGCTTGTGTTTTCAAAAGTGTTGGCAATGGTGTATAAGGTTTAGGAGAAATTCGCCTGTTTTTTTTTTTTAAATGAAATGTTTACATTTTTTTGACCTTGTCTTTGCCTTTTGAGGGATTTGTGAATTTTTATTTTGTCTCAACACTTGAGATTTGTTGAAAAAAAACAAAATTGTTTATTCGCAATATTTGCTGTAAAAAATTAGATAAAACTGTATACTCGCAATTGTATTTCAGGTTTGCTGTGGAAAAAAATGTAAATATTATTATAATATTGAAAATAATTGAAAAAATCTTTGTTAAAAAAAGAAGCTGGGGTTGTGCTAAAATATGATGTAG
The DNA here is from genome assembly GCA_007224835.1 of Danionella cerebrum. Lineage (NCBI taxonomy): Eukaryota > Metazoa > Chordata > Actinopteri > Cypriniformes > Danionidae > Danionella > Danionella cerebrum. Next base: position 85,998 of record SRMA01025808.1, read on the forward strand.
TTTTTTATCAATATAAATTTTTTAAAATATATTTTACAGCATATTGTTAATTCAAAAAGGTCCCAGACTTTTAAGGGTCAAACAAATGCCACAACATCTGGTAAAAGTAAGGTATCACCACTTGAGGTAAAATTTCCGTCACAAACAAATTTCTCGATCGTTGATTGGCCATGGGATCGATCGAGAAATGTGATGAGAAGTCACAATTACAAAGGTTTGCAGATATAATCCAGCCTCAACCACAGACTATAAAAAAATGAAGGATTCGACACACCCACGCGAGTGTGATATGAGTGCCTCCATGACAGTCAGAGAGAGGATGAACATGCTCACACACAACCCTCACACACGCAGCTGTTATATACTATTTATTTTGTACATTTTAAACAAGAATATGGGATCAACTTCTCTGAATTTGATCGTTGACAGCGTAATGATCTTCCTCACTGTATAAATAACTTTTAAAAATCATAAAGCGTTTTTTTTGGCTAGTTTCCATAGACTTGGCCTAAATCATTCTGCAGCTAGCCACAGGGGGGCAGATGTTTCACTCTGTGGCTTTGTCCCAGTTTTCAGGCGGTCTGTCTTCCAAGGTTTACCTCTATGTCCACGTCATTGCAACCAACTGAAAAGCAGTCAAGGAAATGCGGACGATGTCACCAATGAGGGGCCTGTATGATGTCACATGGCAACTCGAGCGATCAGAGTGGAGTGAATGAGGAATAAATCTGCAGATTTTCGGTTGACCAAATTAAACGCACTACACTAGAGTGAGAACCCTAAATCACCCATCAAATCACAAAATACAAGCACATGCAATAGTTGGTCGGAATGATAAAACTGGCACAACAATGAAATCTGGCCAAAATGATATAAAAGCTTACAAGAGTGTGATCATAACTATTTGAAGAATGTTGGTTTAAATGTTATCGTTAATGAGGTTATTTGCCAATTACAGGACACAGAGGTGACTTTAATTCAACTTATGGTATATTTTACAGCCTAAACGGGTTAAAAACAGAGAAACAAACTCTGCTTCATTAGCTTTTTAAAAGACGACCCTCTGTCACACTTCACAGCAGTGATTCTTCAGGGCGTTTGCCATGGGAAATGTGCCACCGCCAAGCTACGGATCAAGGGTGAACCAGTGACTGACTACAAAGCAAAGCATGTGCTGAATAAAAGATACTCGATTTATTCGCTCTGCAACACATAAAGAGCTAGAATGTTTTAAAGCAAATCTTGCTTTAGCACCAAAGAACAGTGAAGCTCGTGAAGGAGACATTCATTTGAACCATGACTGGACTGAAAGCAGACGTTGGCATCAGTCCTGCTGAAGAACTTTAAATAAAACTCCAACAAATGTTGCTCTCAGCAGCAGGACAATATGATGATAATATTGTAGCATAGTTTATTTACAGTTCAATAAAAACTCCAAATGGTGATAGAGGACAACAGGTCGAGAACTGTCTGAGAGATGGAGGCAATTCTACAGTTTTGGCTGAAGGTGTTCTTCTCAGACTCCCTGGGTAGAAGTTCCTGAGATAAGAGATGACTTGCATGTCAACAGGTAGATCTTATGGACAACATTCTTGAGGTTTTGGACAAATCTGCAGTTTTCTTCAGCTCAACACTATGATGTATTGCACATCTACAGATCCAGTGACTTTAGTCCATCAGGGGCACGCACGGGGTGAATGTCAAAAACACACCGGGCAAGAATACAGCACAGGGTCAGAAGGGCAGTATTCTGCTGTTATCCAAAGACGATGGATCTGAAAATGTAAGAACCACTTCTGAATCCACCTTTTAGCATAAAAACAAAACGATCCTGGTAAATGAGGTAGTGCCGTTGACCGAGAAAACTTGAAGCACGAGTCCCTGTGATGCATCCATTCAGGTTCTCTGACATGAAGTACGATGAACATTTACACGCTTTTCTTTTGCAGACTGTAGAACAAAAATTGGTTTGTAGCAGAACAAAATTATAGGTTAACTTGTCTAACGTATATGAAAAATGTGAAGTAATCAGCAAAAACTTGGGCACCCTCTTTTCCCCCCTTAAGATATAAAAAATTGGGTCGGGGCTCAAAACTCAAAAATGTATTGCAGTAATATGCAAATTTTGGTTGAAAACGCTTTTCCTCAAAAGTGTGTGTGTGCACCACTGAACCGTTTCCTGCAAAACATTTCTGACATTTTTGCCAAGGTAAAAGTTTGGAATAATCTGGAGAGCGTGTAAATATCTTTTCATTCATGGGAGAGTAAAGGTTGCATTTTAAACAGAAAATTTGCTGTCAATTCACCAGCTTCACCGAGGTGATCCGAGATATACAGTATTTTTCGCCGTATAAGACGCACTTTTTCTTCCCCAAAACTAAGGGGGAATAGTTGGTGAGTCTTATACGGCGAATGCAGAGCGCCGTGGAGCAGAGGGCGGTCACGGACGTAGGAGAGGCGTAAGAGAGGCCGCGGCTTTGGCCTAGATCCGGAACCGTCGGCTATGGCAAGCCCTTTTAACATTTAAACATCTGCCCTGACTATCCGCAAATGCATTTAAAGATAGGAATAAATGTATTGTGACTAGTAGTAAATATATTTTGACTGGGTGTAAAGACATTTAGAGATATCTTCAATTGTAATTGCCCTAGTAAGAAAATGAATTTATTCCTATCTTTAAATGCATTTGCGGATAGTCAGGGCAGATGTTTAAATGTTAATGGGCTTGCTATACGTCGGCCATATTTGTACACCCGGTGGTGCGCGCTGACGTCATCGCCCATCTCTGCTCGTCGATCCTACCATAGCGCGGATCGTAAGGAGCAGGTAAGCAGCTGCATTGTGCCAGCTATTATTACTAATGTGGGGGCAATCTTACTGGCTATTATTAGTAATGTGGGGGCAATGTTACTGGCTATTACGGTATTATTAATGTGGGGGCAATGTTGCACTGGAACAGTGGTTGTGATAACGAATGGTGGACTTTAAAGTGATGAGTGGGGGAAAAAAACGTACCGGTGTGTTTGTCTTGTTTTTTTTTGTTTTGTTTTTTTTTACTGATCCAAAATACGGTAGATCCGATCTGGCATATAATTGTTCTTAAACTGCAGTTAACTTTTACACAGTTAATATAAAATATTTTACAACAGTATTTGGTTCAGAATCTTTTGTTTCTAGATCTTCCTCATTTAAAATTGTGTGCGTCTTATATGCCGGTGCGTTTTATACTGCAAAAAATACATTAGTACATTTTCCCCCAATAATCGTCAAATACATTCTTTGGCAAACTGTGGAACACACCAGAACTTTAACCAGCCTCTACACACTGATCCGAATTGCGAGAATGCGCCTCGATGGGAGATTGGACACATCAGATAGAAAGAGGGATGCCAACCAAACAAAGTTTCGGATTGCCATATCGGATTCGTTTTTCACAAGGGGAACAACCAATAAAAGAGCTGCTCACATTTTCATAGCGACTTATTATTAAAAAAAATCTTTTTGAAACACAATAGAATACAAATATATTAATATTTTAATCCTATGTCTATTTTTCCCCTACATTTTAATGTTCTATAATAGTCTCATTTCTGCCGTAAAACACTTGAAACGGCGTGAAATGTGTTCCACGTTCCGGATGGAAGTGGCTTCCTCCTCCGCTAATATCCCAGCCATTACGACAACAGCTCAATGGGGTTCAGATCCAAAGACTGGCCACTCCATTGCAGCTCAAATATTTGGATATGAGCCAAAATGAAACAGGAAATGTAAAATCTATAAAGTTTTGAGATGTATAAGTTCATTTTTACAAGGATAGGCCTACATTAGTGCTGAGGGTAGATGCTCTCTGAAGTCTGAACATGAGCATAAGCACCTTTTTCACTTATAGTGCGTTGCATTACAAGCGTTCTGCAGGGGGATCTGCTTCCTATCTATTCAAATATGTGTTCATTTTATTTCACTTACTTTTATCTGGCCGTACAAAATAATTGATGTTGATGTTAGAGCCTTTTATTGCTTTTATAATTTAACTACTGTCTTCTAAACGTAAATATTCACGAAAACCTACATTTTCAGAACACTTGATTGGTATCAACAGCAATCAATGGGAACTCTTACCTAAACTCTGTGTTCTCTTGTGCAAGGTGTTCTCCAAGGTTTCACACTTTTTTCTGGCACGCATGTTAACGGACGAGAGCTTGTACACAGAGTTTGTCAATCTGTCCCAGATGCGTTGCGTCTCAGAAGTTCAAAGATCAGCTTTATTTTTGGACGTGCTACAAGTGTGCCACATAAATTGTGCCAAAAATGTGTTTTTTAGCCAAATCTTATCAAATTAAAATGAAACTTTAGTGTTCTAAATGGTCAAACACGAGAGTAAGTAATTTCAAAGATTAAAGCAGCTAAATTATTTGCCGTCCTACATTCCATTTCTTTTAAAAAATTGTTTTATTACAAAGAGGTGAAATGCATGTTCTGCCGGTATAGGAACAGATCAACGCGCCTCACCGTCGAAGTTGAACAGCATTCGGTTAATACATTTTATAAAGAGCTATTTGTCTAGGACATAGATTGGGACCAAGCCGCGGGGTCAAGCCATGATATCCGTACTCTGTAGATACAACTGCAAATGTCTGCTCCGTGAAACCAGATTGGCTGCGAGCTGTGAAAGAAATTGGTGTCTACAGTGTGCATACAGTGTGACACTGGCATTACCCCACTTCCACAACCCCAGATCCTTCCACTCCGGATCCTTATAACATTGCCATTTCAAACCAATCATCAGTGTGTAAGCTTGTGTGGCAATGGATACAGGTGCGTGCGGCCAAGACTTTTTGATGTTTTTTTTTAGTTTTCTGAGATTTCTAACATATTCCTCAAGTTGTTTTTATGTTGAATTATGTATAATTATCTACAACTATATTCTTATTCTGTGCGCCACCCAAACCGCCAACCCTTGACCACTAACCAATCAGATCTGTGATTTGCAGAGCGCATAGCTAATTTGGCAGAAATGACTGGATATTTTGGATGCCAATCAAAAAGTCACTTTGCAGCTTCTTTTTTTCACAGATTACACTTGTGCACTGTTGTGCTCATCAGTTTACGCACCAATTTTATCAATTAACCTAATTTCCTGGCCATTTCTTGGCTCAAATACGAGCAAAAGCTTTTTTCAGTGGTTGGGTGAAGCCGTTTATTGGGAAACAACAGTGTTTTCTCTTTTTAAATCATAATAGAAACTTTCCAAATGACCCTGATCAAAAGTTCGATTTTGGCCTGATAAGAATAAAAACTTACACAGAAGGGTTTGAGCGGCCAGTGAAGGTAACCATCCTCACCTCGACCTGTTTGCTTGGAATCAATGTTTGTGCAGAAAAGGTTTCTGAGTTTCTTGCTCCTGATGGACCCCTGCCTCTTTTATCCAGTGATGAGCGATGGGGAAAGAAAAAGAGCGTAAAAAAGGATCTACGGGAAAGGGTAGTTAAACTCCAAGCAACTTGGAATCAGCAGTGTTGAAACAACTCTCATGAAGAAGTGGAAAGTGAGGGATTCTGGTGAAACCAACAAACATTTCTGCTACAACTGCCAGAAAAATTGTGAAAGATAAACATAAAGATAAGTAAAACCCCCAAATAACTTGAGCTGAAATAAAGGGATTTCTGAACAAATGTTTCAAGAAGCACAATAAGGAGACTCTTGAAGAAAATGGGTTCCATGGTTGTGTTGCCAGAAGAAAGCCATTACCAGCCAAAAGTGTCCACAAAGTTTCAGCTCAGAGACGAGCTCCAAAACTTCTGGAACAAAGTTATTTGGAGCGATGAGACTGAAACTGAACTTTTTGGAAAACTATAAACTCTACAAAGAACAGAGCACCATCCCCACGGTGAAGCACGGAGGCGGGTCACTGATGTTCTGGGGATGTGTGAGCTCTAAAGAAAACTTGGTCAGAATCGATGGAAGATGAAAGCAGCATGTTCTCAAAGGATCCTGGAGGAAAATGTGCCTCATCAGCTGGAAGCTACTCATGGGACGCTACTGAACATTTCAACACCACTAAGATCCAAAACACAAGGCCACGCCCCCTCATCACACTTCCACCGGAACAAAGAGAAGGTTCTAGAGCGGATTTCAGTCTCCTGAGCTCAATATCACTGAAACGGAGAACTCTAAACGTGTCGTTCTTGCAAGAGTTTACAAGAGCACGAGGCTTTCTACCAAGAACAATGTTCTGCTTTACCAACAGAGAAGATAAAGAACCTCATCCACAACTACCTCAAGAAAATGAAAAGCCTGTCATTGTAAACTTTTGATCAGGGTCATTTGGAAAGTTGTCATTATGATTTAAAAAGAGTAAACAGCTGTTTCACAATAAAGGGCTTCACCCAAACATAAACTAAAAGAGGGGAAATGTCCTGCGAGCAAATTAACAGCAAATTTCATATTTTTTCAACTGGCAATATCAACAGAAAAAATCCGAAAAATTCACACGCACCAGAGAATTTTAGCCCAGAAAGTCGACTAGAATAAGTATACTTGGCAACCCTGAGGCAGCAGGAGGTGGTCATTTGTGGCAGGACAATCACCCTTAAGACAATGGACCTCCACCTCCTTGCATTGAACGGGCTGATTATAGAAACGTTCTGTGTGTACAAAAACGTATGAATCAATTCGACTTGTTTCATACATGCACACAAAGGGGATCAGTGATGCTCCCTGGATGCATAACCCGTCGGAATAAGTGCTAAAAAAATATTCTTTATGTACGTTCATACAAAATGATGCAAAGAGAGGAGAACAACATGAAAGAAACAACTTAAAGTTGCCCCCGGTTGGTCTCCAGTTAATTTCCCCTCCATCTTAGGGGCACACAAAATTATGCACCCCTGAGGTAGAATGGACAAGGCCAGAGTTGGCGAAGGGTGATGCGCAATCAGGGAGCGACGTCACTGAGGGGAATAGTCTATGAGCTCCGTTCTCCAAGGTCTCCGCCTTTGGGTGAAGGGGTTTGGTTGCATGAAAACCATTAATAAGCCCCATTCCTTGGTTTTTGGCACTGCCTGCGTTTGCCAGGCTGAGTCCGCTCTCTACTGGTCCATTGTGGTTGGCCTGTACTTCAGAAACATGAAAGCTGGGAGTTGGAGAAGGTGGTTGAGCTTGGTGGTCGTTCTCGCTGTGGGTGCAGGGCTCAAGAGAAGTTGATGGAGTAGCACTCTCTCCAAAAGAAGCCGGCTGAGAGCATGGAGCCTCCAAGTCGTTTTGTAGGCCTTGGTCAGGAGTGGGCTCAGTCAGATGAGAGTGTACGATGACCTCTGCCTCCACCTGGTTTTTGCTGAGGGAGTACAGTCTCTCTGCATGTCCGCTCTGAAACAGCAGCAAACGAGAGACGAGATGACATTCGAATGCTTCAACTGTGTGCCACACTTTTTGAAAGTCATTTAGTCAATAGTGCAATAAAACAGAGCAGGTAATAGAGCAGAAGAAACAGACACAGAGCCAGTTCCATTGATCTGCTTCCCGTTTGCTTCTAATAGTAAGGAGCTCTGGGAGGGACGGTAATTGGTAAAAGGTATGCAGACTTGAGCTTTTCACTTCAAGTGTCACATACTAATGAGCTGTGTGCCTTCCCTACTGTCTGCTTAGTGGTAATTACTTTCTCTCAAGCCTCCGCTTGAGGCCATATCCATCACCCCATCCCCCACCCCATCTATAATCCGATTCACTGAGATGATGTGGATTTCATACGATCAATATTAAAATCTGCGATGCGACTCCTCCATTTCCATAGTGCCATGTGCTGGTCACACGCATGGACTGACTGGAAGTCTCAGACTCCTTTAGCTCACCTTACTGCTGTCTGTTGGTGGTCCCTGCAGAGCTCCATTGATGAGAGCAGAAGAATCCTCCATTATTGTATCTCTGTATCTTGTGATTCTATTGGCCCAATTGCGGCTAACAGATCCATTCCAGGTTGGCTGAGTTCGAAGCAGAAAGAAAAAGAAAGAAAACTCAACAAATGAAGAGTTTGTTTCCAAAATGCTATAAATGTTGACAGAGTGTTTTGTTTTGAGGGTTTTTTCCAAGAAAAAATTTAAAAGAATAAAATATAATAATAATTCTAATAACATCAAAAACAGTGATTTTTTTTTCTTTTACACAAATTCGCCCCGAAAATGCCACATATTCGTTTCACTGCCATAATGTAACTTTTCTTTTTCAGAAAAACAGCAAAAATACAATAAATAAGTAAAAATGATTTATACTTTTGAAAAGTCTCAAACTTGCACGTCGTGGACTAAAGCTTTTTTAACAAGAACGGCACCTTCATCTTGTGTTTTATTTAAAAGAATTATAAAAATCATTCAGGGATGTGCAGAACAAGACAATTGAAAAAAAAGCTGAAAAAAGCATGCATTTTGATTTGAAAAATATTGATTTTCTTAAATTAATTATCTAGTTTACATTTGAGGGGTGTTTATTTTGAGAAAACATGACCAAAATTTTCTTGGGAAGAAAAAAGGCTTCTTCTGATTGAATTAAGAAACTTTATAAAACAAACATTTGATTTTGTCGCTAAATAATCTGAAAATTATTTTAGACATTCGTTTTAAAAACAAATGTTCTTTTTTAATACAGTATTTCTTTAAAAAGGTGGTTATATAATAAAAAAGATTTTAGACCTTTAAAAGAACAATAGATTGTAGACCTCTTTTTTTATAAGGACTAAAATTATTTAGTCCTTAGAAAAAAGAACATCCATTTAATCTTTAGCTATATGTAGTCCTAACTATGTTCTAAGGGCAACCATTCTTAAGTTAGTGTTGTTTTCCAACAGTTAAAAAGTTGTTATAAACTCTATAATCTCTCCAAAGAGATAAAAGTTACCAAAAAGATCCTGGTTAGGGTAACTTGTTAAATTGAAACTTGTCAAAAAGGTAACTTGTTTTAATGAAACAAAAGATCCTGGTTTAAATACAGGTATTCAGATATTCTATCGTTTAAATGCAGTTTTACTTTCTAAACAGCTTGAAAAAGCTTGTTTTAAGAGTTTTTGAGCTATTTTTACGATCCATCAGTATCTGATATCAGCTAGATATTTTTGCTAATTTTAAGAAATTAGCTCAGATTTTTTTGATCTAGGAAGAGTTTAACTAGACTTGAGCTTTTGTTTCTTGTTCCACGAGAGTGTTTTTTTGCAGTGGAGAGACTATGTCTCTGGGAACGCTACACTGTAAAACATTTTCAGTGCGTCAAACTTGCAAATGAAAGTTCGCTTGCTGCTTTTCAACTCAGAAACTAAAGTTGATTGTACTAGATTGCTGTAGTTGTCTCAAGATTGTTTTTTAAGTTGTCAACTTTTGATTTAACTTTTTATCAGTTGCTATATCCATTTGAAAATTTGATCTAAATCAAAAAACAATTATTAAACATTGTCAGTGTATGAAAACTTAATAGCACAAGTGATACAAATCTCTCAAAACTCAAGTTGAATCAAAACATTAAAATCAGACTAACAGTGAACACAATAAATAGCATTGTTTTACTCTCTGAAACATGTATAGGGCGGCTCTTTGTGGTTACAAGACACTGCAAAGTGGACACAACGAATGAGGCTGCAATGTTTTACAGTGTACTGCTAGAGCTGGAGGACGTCCAGGAAGAGTGAGTTTGGGACATCCCTGCTTAGACTGTTGCCCCTGCCACTCGTTTCTGGATGACAATGTATTGTTTGATGAATGGATGGATGGATGAGATTTTTAGCAAAAAATAAAATATAGATAATGAGAAGATTTGTCTTCTAAAATCAGCAATAATGTTACTCCAGGAACTTTAGAAAGGCAAAAGAATTCCCTCTTCCACTATAAATATATTGTGAGGATGCACGGTGAACTGCATCTTCATGTACTCAGCACTCACCTTGGACTCTGCAGGGACATCCTCAGGTCCTGCAACATTTCCGATGAGACTGTGCTCCTCGCTGGGCTCGGAGAGTGCTCTGCTGTCTTCTCGGGGACTGGTGGGCATGAGGGTTTCCAGCTCATGGCAGTTACTGCAGTCAGGCATGGCAGTGGGAACTGGGCATGAACCCTTCCTAAACTGAGGACTCTGAGAGTCGAGCCCAGCAGAAGCATCCCTGAGAACAGCAGAGGGATGGATCATTATAGAATATAGACTGTATTTTTAATTATGCACTTAAATAAATGCCTTACTATTTAAATGCACGTGATTTCTAAAGGGTGAAAAGCATACTTTTCCAGTTGTTTGAACTTAATGTTGGCCTGAACTATTAAGAAAAAAAAAGCATCTTTTTGTAATCTTCTGGGACTTTATGATGTCTGCAGGAATGAGGAACACAACTGTTATTGTTTCCCGGTGCTGAACACACTAAACTTTGCAATACAAGTTATTTCTGACATCACAAACCGTAGAATCCTACGAACAACTCTTGCAAAAGTACAGTAGCAGCGACTATATAACCATCTGTGGTGCTTACGTTCACCATTTTCAAACAAAACAAATAAGACAACACAGAGTATCATCATTAACTTCTGATTGGAGGCTGTGGGGTCAGCAGTGGCTCAAGTTTAAAATGGCCAGATTCCAAAACAAGTCAATTTGGATTAAATGAGGGAAATTCATTCATTCATTTTCAAACCCGCTTATTTCCTTTCGGGGTCACGGGGGTCTGCCGTGCCTATCTCCAGCACACATTGGGCGAGAGGCGGGGGTACACCCTGGACAGGTAAATGTGTTTTACTATTTAATTGAAAATTATACCTCTGGTATTTGACTTGACATAAATGGCTAAATCAACTTAAGAAATTGGCATCTGATATAGAAATTAAGTTCTGATGTTGTCTGGATAGCTGTTTCAAGTAAACATAAGGCTTTCTTAATGCGAACTGTTTTCTATTGTACACATAAAGTACTGACCAGGAGACGTATTACCCTTAGAAGTCTGGGGCCTTTTTGAATGTTTTTGAATACTTTACAATTTGCTCTAATAAAATGAAAATGTATAAATATAGCCCCAAAGATGATCCGGTTTCACTCCTGAAAATTGTAGAAGTTGTGTGCTTTCTCCACCTCTTTCTTTCTACTCCAATCTGTTGCATCATGACTTTTTTAAGGTATTGAATAAATTGTCTTAAATATTTAACAATTGTCTTCTAGATAAGTTCATTGATCTTATGACGGTATAAAGGTATTGAACCGAATACCATTTTTAGATCCCAAGTTATATCACATTACCATATTACTGCCCAAGCCTGTAATTGCACAACGTTTGACAAATTCAAAAAAAGTGTGATAATTTAAGTTAAATATGTTGGCTTGCAAAAGTAAAAAGTCATTCAAATTTTATCGCAGCTTTACAAATGACAGCGTTCTCTTCCTAGAAGCCTTCTGATTCTTGCAGTGAAGTCATTATTTCAACACGTTTGATTCTTCTTTCGTAATCCTTATTTGTTCGAGGCTTGGTTGTCTCGAAAATGTGTTGTGGCAAAAAAATCAAATGAAGGCTATTTCTAGCTCGCCATAAAATTTTTATTTCTAATCACACCTTCACAAAATTTACAGCATTCTCTTCGTATAAGCCTTCTGCTTATGACAAAGAAAGAATCATTTCAATATGTCTTACGGTTCATCTACAATCTTTATTTGTTTGAGGCATGGTTAGGAGAATTTCTGTGAAATTTGGACATTCTGTGACTCACAAACTGGCAGTTTGAATCCAGGTGTCACTGATTGCAAAAAATTAGGTCAAAGGTTTTTCCATTGACTTTCAATAGCCCATTGAAATTAATGGAGCATGAATCCCATAGGATCCTATTGTGAAAGACCATGACAACATGATGTCACTGACTCCTCCATAGCAACCAAATTGTTTATCATAAGCTTCACCCATAGTTAAGGGGTTGGTAAGCTTCACCCATAGTGATAAGCTTCACCCATAGTGACAGCTCGAACATTATATTATACATACCTCCATAGTAACCAGACTGGTTGCCATAGCAACCAATATAGCATGTCTCTAGGGGGTTGTGGTATTTTACTCGTATTGACATGGGAAACAATATATTAGGTCAGCTACCCCTCCATAGCAACCAGACAGGTTACCATAGTAACCAATATGGCGCATCTCTATCTCAGCTTAGGAAAGTAATAGAGGCATGGGGGTTGGATTATGTTATTGTTGTGGGATTGACAACTTAAAAAATAGGTATTAACAGTACCAACTCAAGCCAACATTGAAGTTTGCGTGCAAACTTTAAAATCTAGTTTAAAAATTATTATTAAGTACAAACAGAAGTGGCTATATTTAGAGATTTTTGCAAAATAGCCGACTTCCTGGTGATTTTGGAAATGCTGCCCATTTTATTATATTTAAGTCTTCTTACACTACGCATGTGTGCAACAAACCGAGAGCCAACAGAAGCTTAAATGTGTTAGGTGGCGCTGTAGAGCCACACCCACGTTTCGAACCCCAGATGTAAATTTCCACCAGTTTTGACGTGTGATTGTGATCTTTTGAACACATCAGACCCTCAAAATTACATCGAAAGCCACAAAACAACATTTTTCTGATCAATCACAACAGGGTTCTATGCATCTTCGGTGCTCAAGCACTAATAACCTTTATTCTGAAATTCTGAAAAGCCCCTTTCAAACTCAGGAATGTGCAGAAATGATATTCCTAGCCACTTTTATCTTCTGCACTGGTGTATAATGGCAAGGTTTGTCTAAAAAGCTTGGCTGAGTCCGATTGTCAACTATAAAGCTCCTGATGAGCGTATAGCATCACATCCACTTGTGTAAATCTAAAGGTCATGCATGTATAATGACGACATTCAGACTCTGTTAACCAATAATCACCGGCGCTGAGCGCAACTCTCAGAAGGTGAAATGAGTTTGCTTCTCTCACCCTTTAAATGCAAAAGCCCAGCAGCCTCAATCTGCCTTTGTGGCTGTTCATTAAAGCAGCTGAGCTCTAATAGAGGCAGAGCAATCAGCCATGACTCTCTGTCATTCAGCTCGCCATACCCCACATCAGCCACATCTGCTCCACTCACTCACACACTGGGTGATGGAGGCTTGTTATGCACCCAAGTCTCATTCCAGACTGAGGCCAACATCCAAAAGGTCCTTGAAACTTTCCAAATAGAATAAATTTCACCACAGCGCATCCAAACACATTCATTATGCGACAGTTGTGAACTCTTCTCTCGCTATCAGAGAGCTCACCAATACAATCTAAGGCTGTAATGCAGAAGAAGCCTGTCTGCAGAGGTGTAACGCAACTCATTACAAATACTCAAATTACTGTAAAGTGACTCGTTTTTCCCATTTCTGGTTCTGGATCTGCACTACCTTTCTTGAACCTACTTTATTTTTCTGTTATGTTTTAAATGGATCCTTTTTCTACAGTGATCCCGTTCAATTAAATTCCATATAAAGAAACAATACCTGAAAACGAGATCTAGCGAATGTAACCAATCCACACAATCACATCGATTCAATCAGGAGAAATAGAAATTATTTTACAGGAACAGGAATGTTTAATTATGTAGCAGGTACTCTCTCTTTTGTCTGTCTTTTACTGTTTTGAGCTCGCTCTCTGTGTCAAGAAGCTGATTCCCTCGGATTGTGTGCTTTTTAATGTGATGTGTGACGCCTCTGTCTGACGCTAGGACATAAGACAAATCTAAATATCAACAAGCTTCTTCTCAATAATTCCTCACTGTTTCTCTGTCCAAAGGATATAGTTCTTTGTTTTTACTTTATTTTTTGGCAGCTTTATGTCTGTGCTGTGAGGTCTTCCTGCTTCTCTGTAAAATAAAATAATTGGGCACAAAAAAGGAGCTTTTCCAAAGAAGTATCGGAAAAAGGAGCTAATAATTATAATTGAAACAAAATAATTCTCACAGTCTTGGACTCTCTTTCTACAGCTGCTGGTGATTCTTTGTCTTTGCAGTGTCGCAATTAAAGCATGCACTCGGACTATGCGCTTTTTAACCCTTTATGACCTGCCATAGTTTACATTTTTACCTGCTGTGATGCCATTTTTTGGATCAATATAACCCTTATATCCTAGATTTTAACAATATATATTGCGTAATGTCAATATTAATTGAAGAAAGTGTCAAAATTGCAATAAACCACAAAAAATGTTTTCCCCCCACATATTTGTTCTAAATACAGAAACGTCATAGCTTTAACCCACAAAATTGTAAATGTAAAAAAGTTGAGCAAAATGCTTTTGAACCACAGTAAACTTATTCTGAGTGAATTCATTGCTTAGTTTTTGAGATGCACTTGAATTTATAAAGCAAGTAAAAAAATTTAAAACATTCTGCAGAAAACATACAATGATCATCAAAATAAATTATTTACAACTGAGCAATCAAATTGCAATTTGAAAAAAATGTTTTGATCATACCCAGCTTTGTATAAAACTATTGTAATTAATATACAGTGCAATAAATAACAAAAATGAAACTTCAGAACAGGAGAACACAACAAAATCAGGCAAAAAATATGTTCATTCAATCTCCAAACCGTTTATGCCCTGGCATTCATCCATCCATCCATCCATCCACCCACGTGACAGGCTGAAAGACCTGTCAATCATCTGCCCATCAAGAAACCACACCCTTGAATTATACACAATTTAAAGGCTTAATAAATCTTAAAACATCAAATAAAAATTCACCCCGGTCAGAGTCAAATCTATACATTTAAATAAACAAATTGAGTCGAGCCAGGGGTGGACATATGAGTTTTTTTTAGCTCCAAAGTTGGCAATTGTAACATGGGATTGAATGAGAACCAGGAGCCAGCCTCTAGTGGCCGATAGAGGAACTGCAGTTTAGTCACTTCCTATTAAGCTTCAAGAGGGAAAGCCTGAGGTTGCGTAACAGGAGCGTCAGTGCAGCGATCGTTTCGATGCCTGGTCCAAGCCGGAGGTTGCCGTCATTACAGGTGGTGTAAAAGCTCTCGTTCTTTAACGTGGGTGCCGACAAAAATGTACTTAGCCTGAACTACACCCCCAGCCATTTCAATTACTCTTCAGAATCTACAGAATACAGTAATTGATATATTCAGTAGTTAAAATATTTGGAGCAGTGGGTAGCACTGTGGTCTTCCATGAATGATAAAATATTTGCACATTTCATTTTTAAAGGATCATATTTGCGGTAATGCTAACGTTAGAAACTTCAGTTGCTTTGGGATATTTTAAAATCATATTGTTCGTTCAAACACGTTTCTCTAAATAACTTTAAAATATGTTTTTTGTTGTTCTAATGCCAAACTTTGTATATTGTAAATAGTGTAATAGGCTAGCTGGCGTAAGCTAGAACGCCACAGTTTCATTTCATCTTCTGCCAGGGGGTTTATCAGGTTTTCTATGCAAACCTCAGAATATTAGGCTAAAACCCATCTTTACGGTTATAATTATCAAGTTTATCTGGTTACGCACCTGTTTCTCTGTTGATGGCATAGACTGAAAAAAAGATGGACACCGTGACTCTGCCTACTGCCATTGGGCTCAAATTAAGCCTTTTTAGAGCTGGAGAGGAGGCTACGCACACACACAACTTACTGTTAAGCATGGAACCGTCGTGGTTTCAGAGCTCCGCCTCTAGTCTGGCAGCTATAGAACATTTATGTTGTACTTTTAAATAATTTGAGAGCAATTTCTCTGAATTTGATCATCGGGAGCGTAAATGGTCATTTTCACGACAAGATGCCAGCTGTCAGTTAGCTCTATTCTATGTAGCTGTCCATCTCATTGCCCTGCCTAGTTTTTGGAGGGTGAAATTAAACCATCTTGAACCATAGGAAAACAAAGTTGAGCCAAGAAAAAAACTATTGCAGTTTGTTCACTGTCTCGATAACTTTCTAAATTCATTAAAAGCGTTTGTGTAAATAGCGTACTTTCTGAGGAAATAGTTTTTAAAGTTCAGCTTTTTCCCATAGACTTGTATTGGGTGGTAATCATTCTGCAGCCAGCCACAGGGGGGCGCTCGCAGCAGTTTCGATTCACTCCGCCGGCCTTGTGACACACACTTGTTACTTGTTACACACTTGTCTCAAACATAGATATCCACGGTGCTGAAATGGCTGCTGGAGACAACGCGGGCTTTTCGGGTCAGTGTCGCATGCTCCAGTTTTCTGTTGGTGATGGGGTGTTTCCAATATTGAAGAGGACGATAAAATAACATTGATAATCGCTCATTTACAAATAGCGTTTTTGTTTGGAAAAATTCATTTTGTTCCTGGTAAAATTTCGTCTGTTTCTGGTTTTCGTTCCATGAAGCCCTGCTTCTACTAGAGAAGATGTTGATTTGAAAGCAACACTTGTTTATATTTATAGAAATCAATTTGTTCTCCAAAAGAGAGAATGTTCAGCTTCTTAATAAACCTGTGAATGCATTATGCATAATGCCTGAGTACAGAGCATTTCACTGTGTTTCTACAGCAGCTTACTTTGTTTTTCCATTGCGAAAACTGATGCACATGCAGAGCAGGATGCAGAGCAGACCCAGACACACTCCCACTATGATCCCAGTCACAGCGTGAAGATCCAGCTCTAGCAGAAAGAGAGAGAGAGTTAATCAGGACATTATACAAGTAACGTTAAATCATTCAACAAAACACACTGTTTACATGATTTGTAAAACTAAGCTTTGTTTTATTCTGAATGAGCGACTATCTAGGATGCGGCCCACTCTCCACAGACGGCGGTGTGTGTGAGGCTGGACTGAACCACTTCACACTCCCTGTGGGAGAGCTATTAATTGACTGTCAGAGATGGGCAGAGGCAGATGGCAGTCTCTCTCGCTCTTGCTTCACAGACCGCTCATGCACACACAGACCTCCTGCATGCACGCTCATAGTTCAGCTGCATGCTTGTGCCCAATCCTTTATATCCTTGAAGGGCACAGGGTTCACTCAATGCTCCCTTTTGAATAAAAGCATTGACCAAAGGTTCAGGTGGAAAGTTAAGTTTAGACTAATGAGTCTATATCGGGGCGGTGGGGGGGGGGGGGGGTGACCAAACAAATAAAATAAATAAAATCATATTTCAACAGCTTTAAAAGTCAGTACAGTGGTACCCTGAGTTACGAAAGGTCTCGAGGTCTTGTGTACCTTCACCCCTCACCCTTCCCCAACCCTTTGTCCACTCCCCCTTTCAGTCCAACGCCGTCTTGTCCTGACACAACTGATATAAACTGACTCGTGGGAACCACAACTAATAAATATTTACATACATTCAATGCTCCAATCCAGGGGAGAAAACACCACACCAGGTGTTTTACTCCCCTGGAGAAAGTAAAACTGTCCAACTCAGCAAGGCATATACTCTCCCATGTGATGGCTTTTGAGCAGGACAGGACAAGGTATAAAAAATAAATAAATAAATATATATATAAAAATTGAAATACGAACAACTACAAACAGTTCCGCTCTATTATCCGCTTGTTAAGTCTGACGTTGTGCTGCGCTTCCGGGTCCTGGCGCTCCTATCTCCCAGTGCAAAAAGTGCAGAAAGTGCAAAAAGGGGCTGATACACCTTAAACTACTTTAAATCAGTTTTAAATCAAGTGAAACAATATTTATAGATTAGCAATAATGTACTATAACAAATGTTAGAGTCAAGGTGTCATAAAAGAAATAACATTAATAACGTGGAAAGTGCTGTTCTGTAGCGGAACTTAGAGAAACCCAGTGACGCGTTCTCAGAAGCGTCTCTCCATTTATCTGCACTCGTGATTGAAACCGTGTTGGTGTTAGTAATTTTTAAATATTTCGAGAAAGTTAACTTTCATACGTAGTGCCGTAATGTTTTCTGCATCCGTTCCTCCTCCTCCGACACATTCAAGGTAATTCAACATCACTCTCAAGGTAAGGTTTCACATTTATGAACATATTACGTATTTTGCTTGTGTTTTATTCTGTTTTATTATCATTTATTACATTAACAATGTGTAGATTTAAGGATTGAAGAAACGTTACTTGATTTTTCTTTGGTTTTCCATTTTTTCATCTACTTATACTGTTGTTTCTACTGGCATTTTACATGAAAAACTTGCTTCGAGATACGAAATGTTTGATATACGAAGCTCACCCTGGAATAGATTAGTTTCGTATCTCGGGTTCCCACTGTACATTATTTGAAACTGATTTTTACGGTCCTTTAAAAGAAAAAAAAAACATTTTTTTCTTTTAAATAATTTTTATGTTTTTTAACATTCAATATTTTTTAGTTTGACTTTTGAAAAAATTCTCATATGGAGATGGCCTTTACTGACCCCGAGTCTCGTAGGTTGAGCCCTTGATTGGCTCCTGAAACTCTGTAAACAATGTAATTTTAAAAATTTTCATTCCTATTTCAAGTGATGCTATGTTGTCTGTTTGACAGACTTTCAGCAGAAAACGCATAAAATTAAAAAGGGGGAAAGTCATGTGATGACGCAGCGGCAGCGAGAAGGAATTCAATTTTCAGCTGTACAACTGTTACATTTTTGTACAGCTTTTTTTAACTGTTAGACACAAGTTGTAGATACGGCAGATCTCCTGGTGGCCACAGCACAGCGCAGTTCAGTAAAGCTGCAGCAGATTCACTGATTTGTGTTTCTATGCACAATAGCGCGAGACTTAATATATTAATGACGGCTCTTTTTAATCTGTGTTACGTAATGGAGAAGCTGCAACGCTATTTTTGTAAATATATGTCTTCCTCCAGCTTAAATACATTGCCTTGTTTGCACAGCCAACTGAGACATGATCGCTGAGGGACCGTCTGCAAAGTGCCAAACCCAAAATATGTTTAAAATCACTCTAAAAAGCTGATCATTATGACCAAATCAAGCCACACACCACTGCTCACCTGCAGATTGTATTACATCAAAAACAAACAATTTCAGAATTTTGTTACATTCCGTATTTTTAACTGATCAGAGATGTGAGATTGCCAAAAACCCTGGATAGATTTTGATGACTTAAGGGGGAAATAACACACCCAATATCAACCCCAACATTAATTTTTTTTTTTAAATGTGCTACATTTCCTTCAAGATCAACTTTTTTTTTTAACCAAAAGTGCCCCAATTTTATCTATTTAGCCTGAAAATTTACATGAGGGCCCAGGACCGTTTTCATCCTTAAAATACGACAAAATGAAGTAATCGAACAAGAAAATTGACAAAAAAAGCTCCACGACTGACTTGTTTTTTAACCCTTAAAAAGCACCAAATTAAAGTCTTAAACCTTGTAAGTTCTGAAACTTTTACAAAGATCCTGAAAGTAATTCCCTGACACTTTCTCTTACTTTGACCCTGCTAGAACAGCAGCTGCTAGTGCTCCAGGAACTCCTCTTGGACAAATGAAGCCCTGAGGTGCATGCACATATGCGTGGAATGTTCTAAAGAGATTGAGGCGGGGCGTTTTAAAAACAACTTTTTGAAGGTCATCGTAAAATCTGGGCAAAAATAAACACAATTAAAGCTTCGAGCAGCACACTACAAATGTATGCGGAATTTCTAAATGTAGTGCACCATGAGCTGAAATGAGGCTTTTTTGAAAACATCATTATTACAGTTTAACTTTCCGAGCACATTACGTCAAATGATTACCTCATATTACGTCAAACGATGTTGAAGTCTCCCAAGATCTAATAATGAATTTTCAAAGATTTAAAAGGGGCTCTTTGTTATAAAATCATCTCCTTCGTGCTGCTGTTGTGAGATCTACCCAAATCTAGCAACAAAGCCACTTGATTCTTTGTGGTTTAATGTGGATAATTATACAAACCATATTTCTTTACAGGAGTATAAATATCTTTCACAGGAGAATATGGTCCCAAGCCCACTTCAGTGCAGGCGCTCATCTTAAAATAATAGCGTGTCCCACTCATCAAGCCCTGGACTTCTGTGCTTCTGACCGAACCTGAGAAGAACAACGTGGAGTGTCAGGAAGGGCCTTTCACTCAATCTCTGACACAGAGCATGCTGCAGATTCACCTTCCTGTGTGAGGTTTCTCCACAGGTGATCTCCATGGCTGATGTTGGCAGTGTAGAGGATCCAGTAGGACAGAATCGCACCATTAGATTCCAATGGAGGACGCCAGCTCGCCAGAACTGAGAAGGAATCTAGTGCACTCAACTGCAAGTCAAGCGGAGGAGACCAAGGTTCTGCCAGGAGAACAGATATCGATGTATTTACAGGAAATGAAACATTCTCTAAAAATCTTGTAAATTTCTATTAAATGCTCTCCTACTAGCTAACGCTGTTGATTCCTGTGTGAATATACTGCCAACAAACGCAACGCTTTACTGACTTTGGTTGAGCCGCACGACGAAAAACACCGTTGTGGAAGAAAAAAAAACTCAAACCTAGTCAAACTCTCATTTGAGATGACCTGGATGGGTTTTGATAACACTTCCAATTTTAAGCCCAATTTCCATCCAAAAACCTTTGTTGCAAAAATATCATTTTTTTTTTTACAGTTATGACAACTTTGAGCACAATTTTTTATTAAACGCTGATGTACCTTAACCTCTTAAGCCCTGAGGCCTATTTTCCGAAAATCCTATACTTTTACTTTTTAAGGCATTTCTGAGCTTTTACAAGGCCTAAACTGCAAATCTTGGTATCAAAATGAAGATAGGTTCTTGGGAAGTGGTGTGGATGAGTTAATATGACAGTCAAGAACACTGGGTAAGAGTAATTGATATTGGAATGGCCAAAAAATGAACTCCTGAAATGAATTTTTGAAAAATGAATGGAAAAAAAACACATGTTTCCTCCAATATCTCCTTATTTTACTTATAACGAAGCAAATAAACACAATCAATTGTAACCACTACATGTCAAGGACATCTGTAGCAAGTTTGGTGTTCATACTACAAGAAACTAATATTCTGTAAAGGTTTTGATTGAACAAAGTTCAGGCGTAATCCATGTTGGCACAGTTTGGCACAATTTGGCACAATAATTGAAATATGGAAAAAATCTTGTCCAAAGCTTCAGCTACGTTCATAGTCTTCTTTTCTTGCTTACGGGACATGATTTCAGCAAAAAAAACTCCTAAAGAAACGCTGTAAAAGGGGTGTGGAAGCTCATTTACCCCATCTTGCTGCGCTTTTGGGAACCTTTCATTCACAAACGCTTTCGACGTCGAGCTTCTGCGTGTCCCTACCCCCGACCATCTGTCCAATCCGGGAGCTCTATATATCGCTGGAAAGCTCTGATTCTGAGGCAGCCAATGATGACAACCATTTTGAGACTGACGGGATCGCCGACGAATCACACGACGCGCAGCGTGGAGAGACCACCTCTTACGCACGGGGAGTCATTCCATATTTGGTGACGTCATGAGGCCACGGAGCAACAGAAAAAATACAAAATGGAGTTTTCGCGAAGCTATCGACCGGACATAACAACAAACAGACTTTTATCGCTATGGAAATAACTTTTTGTTGAAAAAACGGCAAAGGTAAGACAAGATTTACATGCTTGCTTGGTTTTCGCTGGCGTTTTTTCGGGGAACTTTCGCTCCCTGCTCTGAAATACTTCATGCAATGTAAATGAGTTGCATATCGCTGGATTCAGCTGGTTGTTAGCTTTCATTTAATGCCATGGTTTTGGTGTTTCCGTTTATATTGTGGATACATATCGCACATAAACAAAAACGTGGTCATGAATTATACTCCGGACATGTTGTTGTTTATTTGCATGGCGTTCGAGCTGTGGTTAACGGATATGAAATTGAATTAGATACGTTTTTAGAGGAGTTTCCGCTGAACACAACAGTATTTAATATGTGTGGGTTATTCTTAGGGTTAGTGAGCTATGAGTGAAAATGTAACGCACAAGGGGGCAAGTCCCCGGTACCAGGGACTCTGGGGCTTAAGAGGTTAAAAAAAGACTCATAACCCAAGTCTTTTCAAGCTGTTTAGAAAGTATTTGGACTATTCTCTAGCCACAAGTGATCTTAAAAGGAGACAAATTGTCTGAAAATGTTTTTTTTTTGCACTAAAACTGGAATAAAACTACTGTTTTAAAAAAAAAAACTAGGACATTGGTGCTTAAAACGAGTTTATAGAAAATGACAAAACACAGCACTAACATAGGAACGTTTGCGCTCAAGTATGTAGAAAAATAAGACTCAAAACTACATATTATAGCTTAAAATTAAAGAGTTTTTTTTACATAAGAACTAAATAATCTATAATATAATAGTAGTTCCTGTAATAAGAAACTCAAAGATGAGAAACAGAAAAGGCTGCTCTAAGCTAGACTGACACTAAATGGCAGAGGATACGCTCCCCCCTGGCATCGCTTGGCACCACTGACTGACTCGCTGAAACACTCTTGGCCAGTGAGAGTGGCACTTCCATCTGGGCATTTAATTAAGCCAATGATATCTTTACGCCTCTCCCTATTAATCCCATAGCTGTTAACCCAACACACACGCGCATTCCCTCAGCACACTCGAAAACACCCACATAAAAATCACACTTGTTGCCACGTTTTATTCTTATTCTTGCTTGAGCGAAAATAAAAAAACAACTAGAAGCAGTAATGCGCTGAAAAGCAAGACAAAGCAAATTTTTGCAGCACTCACTGTCTGGAAGTGTGGTCTCCTCCACTGTGCCGCTGAAGGGGCCGCTCATATCTGCTCCGTTAGACTGCACTGCCATTTCGTAGCTGGTGAAGGGCTTGAGGGATCCCAGCAGATACTCCTGAGAAGAGCTGGAATAGAGTGAGGGACGATGTGTAAGAACAACCCAATCCAAGTAAATGAAAACTCTAAAAACATTTATGTTGGGTTCACGCATTGTTAGGCCCGTATCTTCATTTATAATGTATTCCCCCTCCTTGTGGTGCGTGCCATTCCACATCAGATTCAGCTGCTATCATCTGATAGGAATGTACCTGCCTCGGCTTGTGTTCTAATGCCTTTGTAACATTCCCAACCTCACCTCTCTCCCTCGTTTGACTATTCTCATGAAACTCTCAGAGAGTGGTTGTCTGGAGCTGGGAGACTCTTCTGCTAGCTCCTAGCTGTTAGCTACTCGGTTCACTGAAAGCTCCTGAGCTTATAAAGTCGCAAAGTCACCTGGTCAAACATCATGCAGGCAGACTTCTTGGTGCAAGCTGTCTATGATGCCCTCCCAACCCCAGCAAACCTTCACACCTGGGGAAAGAGTGAGACACCTTCCTGCCCCCTTTGTTCCAGAAGAGGCTCACTGGAACACCTCCTTAGTGGTTGCCCAAAAGTACTGGCCGATGAACGGTACAGATGGAGGCATGACCAGGTGCTCAAAGCAGTAGCAGAGAGCATAGCCACAGCCATCAGTTCATGCGAACATCGTTGTACGCCGCGGGAGAGAAACCAACAGGAAGGCCGCAAGTAACAACAGGTCTCCTCCACACAGCCTCTGACTGGCAGCTGCAGGTGGACCTGGGAAAACAGCTAAGGTTACCGCAGCATATTGCTTCAACATCCCTCCGACCAGACATGACATGAGGCAACAAAGCACCTGATCATGCTGGAACTCACCGTGCCATGGGAGGAGCGGATCGATGAAGCAAACGAGAGGAAGCATGAAAAATACCAGGAACTGGTGGAGGAATGCAGAGGTAGAGGCTGGAGGACATTCTACGAGCCCATTGAAGTTGGGTGCAGGGGCTTTGCAGGATGTTCACTATGCAAAGTCCTTGGTCGGCTGGGTGTGACAGGGACGGCCAAGAGGAGGGCCATTAATTCGGCTAGCGAAGCCGCAGAAAAAGCCACAAGGTGGCTGTGGATGGAGAGGGCTGATCCATGGGTTGCTTCTGGGACACAAGTCGGGGCCTGATCACCCCCGGCTGGGTCGCCTGGGTGTGGGTGTCTGTTGTAAGACCCGAAACACCCTATAACCCCAGGAAACAACACTGATGATGTGTCCCAGTGCATCCAGGTGATGTTTCTTAAGGAGTGAGTAATTATTCAGGCCCCAGGGACATTCAATTCTCAGAGTTTTGAATAAATTTGAGTTTCTTGCATTTGGGTCCACTGTGCTTACTTCCGCACTTTTGTTGATTGTAATGGGCTACTTGCACGTAGATGTCCGCATTCTTCTCAGTAAGTTCCGGTTTCACTATGGCTATGTTCTACATCCACTGTCTCCAGGATCTCTCCAAGATTAACGTCACAATGTGCTTCATATGTGCATAAAAAATTTGCCAAAGCAGCAACCAGCAGCTGAAAAAGGGATTTTAATTACTGGTGTACACAGTTTCGTAAATACACTGTTCAATAGGAAATCACAGCCCTGTCTCCCGCTCCCACATACTGGGCTTGAACTGTACAGTCATTCCAGGCAAAAAGTGCCGGTACCACACCGGTTACTAACTTCCTCTGTGCGTCTGACGCTTGCTGTTCAATAATCTGATCACAGCTAAAATGTTTGGAGTTGCTGATGAGACAAAAACCGCATACCTGAAAAATTCAGTGCACAAATAAAAAAAATACTGCTAAACATTACATCATCAAAATCTGCCGTCTTTTTTGTTTTAAAATGATTTGAAATCATTTTATATTCCTGTAAAAATATATCATAATACAGGTTTTTCTCCAGTTGTTCCACAACATCATGTATATGACTGTAAATTTAAAGTAAACACGGCTTTAAATGTGAGAATGCTTTTTGTGCCGTGCCAACATGACTCACATTGCTTATTGTTTTGCTGAATGTGGAGATTAACAACATCTTTCTTGATTTTTTTGGTCTTCTTGTGTCTACTTAAAATCTATGAAATAAGTTGCTCAGTATTTGTTGATGCAAGTTGTAAATCATGTTAAAAAAAAAGATAAGGGAGACGAGAGGATACATAGAGTTTATAAAGAACTCCTCTAGGATTCATTTCTAATGTAAATGGAAGTAATAAAACGGTCTTAAAACTGTTTACTGCAGTGAACATACAAGATAATCATAAGTCTCCCAAGTCTTCAAACAAAAAAAAAATTGCTAATGCTCTTTTGTCATAAAACAGTGTTTTGCTGTGATGTTCTGCATGTTGTGTTAAAAGGCACAGTTGTTTTTGCTGGGTTTAACTGTGTTTTGAGAGTGAAACAAACTGTTTATGTGTATTGTGTTAGTTTTTTTAGGGGGCTAGTGGGTGACCGACAGGCTGTAAATGGGGTGTTTCTGTACTGAATTAACCTAGTTTATGGTCAGCACATGAGAAATCACTCCAATAAAGGCCAAGAACTGCATGTTCTATACAGACTATTTATTTAAGGGGTGCAAATTAAAAGCACTCTATCTTGTTATATAGATTATTAGACCGACTGCTTAAGTGACAAAGTGAAGAAGTTGTCTGTAAAATTAGCAAGGTACAATGTACTCTATTAATAATTTAATGTCATTAGTGGTGGCGTTCGTATCTCGAAGCAAGTGTTACATGTAAAACGCCTAATCCGTGCAACGGCTATTAGAAACAACAGAATAAACTGATAAATAACTTTCAGTCCTTAAATCTACACATTGTTAATGTAATAAACAATTATAAAACAGAATAAAATAAATGCAAAATATTATGTACACAACTGTGAAATCTTACTTTGCGAGTAAGGCGATGTGGCCAAGTGTCGGAGGTGGTAAGGGTGGAGAATGGATGGCAGAAAACATTACGTCACTACGTACGAAAGTTACCTTTCTCAAGATATTTCACGAGTTTCGACACGAAACCAATCACATGACTGTACCGAAAGGATATGTCAGAGAACGCCTCTGTCACGGGTATGATCTGACCAATAGGAGAACAGAACGGTTTGTGTTTTTTTGAGATGCCTTCGTATCTCAAGGTCTTCTTCTTCTTTCCTTTCGGCTTGTTCCCAGTTAGGGGTCGCCACAGCGAATCATCCTTTTCCACCTAAATCTGTCCTCAGTATCCTCTACTCTTGCCTTCGTATCTCAAGGTACCACTGTATATTTAATTTAACTTGTAGATTTTTTACAAACAAAAATCTATGTATGTAATGTCTGTAAATGTCATTCATATGACCCTGTTTTTGGCAGTAGGACTGTGCATGTTAACTGTTCAAATATGGCCTTATATTGTTTAAAAACAGCATTTGAAGAAAAAAAAGCACAAAAAGTGCAGAAATGTACATTTATTCAGCAGCATTTCATATGATTCAAGCTGGTTTTTTACATTAGAAAATAGTAAAAGACTGTAATTTTACCAAAGTTTGACCGTAATTCACAGCATAATATACAGAAAATAGCAGTAAATTTGTATGGAATTCTGCCGTAAAATCACATTTTGCAGTTAAATAACGGTAACTGTCAAGCCACCTTGCTGCCAGACTTTGTATCTGTTTGTATCTTTTTAAACAGATATTTTTACCAGTGTTGTCATCGTCAGGAAAACTATGAAAATGTATGAAACAGCGTGCGCCGCATCCCTCTGAAAGCTATAAACACTTTTTATGAAAATTTTCTCCAAACTCCAATACAATAGACTACAAACCTCAACAAGCGCTTTTACTTTGAGGTGGAGGTGCATCATGAGTCTATGTGCAAGTAGTCCATTGATACTTTTTTTATCCGTCATCAACGACCTACCAGATCTTTAGTTTTCAATCGTCTTCACATCTTTTGACAATATTTTGATAATCATTGCAATGTTCCAATGTTCCAATAGTCTACTCTAGGTTGGCCAATTAGTGCACAACACAATGCAAATCACAAATAAATATAAATAAAATATTTTCATTGGTGTTTTTGATTTGTAGTTTTATTATTTGCAATAGCGTTGTGCACACAGAGCTATGTAACCGGGGGCGCTAGTGAGCCTGTTTACTTGCTAGAGCTTTTGGCCGAAGAGGAGCACATCCGAAAACTACAGTAGCGCTCAGGCTCTCCACTCTCATGACCGGAAGCATCCTGGACACGTCTTACGGCTGTAAAAGCAAGTTTTCTAAACGACTTGAAAATACTTGTTTTGTGAGTTTTGGCCTATTTTTAAGATCTATGAGCATTTGTTGTTTGCTAGACGACATTTAGTCAAATTAGCTCGTCCTCAGATTTTGATCTGAGTTCAATTAGATTCGAGTTTATAAATCTTGTTCCAAGGAAACGAGATTACGACCCAACTTTCACGCGGCTAGCAGTTATTATTAGTGTTAGAAGTCAAAAAAGTAGATTGAAATGAACGTGTGAAGACAGAAGGTAAAACATCATTTACACTTAACTGGGTGTTTCTTTAGACCCTACCTGGTGTAGTAGGAGACCAACGAGGCGTTGCGTGTTCCGGCCGGGCTGCAGCGTATGGTGTAGTTGATGATGCGAACGTTACTAAAGTGTGGCTTCTCCCAGCGGAGCCAAATCGATGTGGAACTGTTCGCTTGCGCTCGGACACTGATAGGCGGCAGCGGTGGGAGAAAGTCTGGTGTGCGAACTGTCAATAAAAAAAAAAAAACACATAAACACACGTGCCTGCTTTTTTATTTCAAAGAAAAAAACTTTATTTCTTTATTTCTATCTGTATTTCTTTAACTCACAGTCTATACACATTGCTTGCTTACAACTAGTCACTTCCGCAGGGTACACATGAAAATCTATTCGCCTCTTGTGGGCGAATGATCTCCTTGATTCTCAGGTACTGGTTACGAGATGGTACACACCTCGTGTGAGCTTCTCTGTTCTGCCCTTCCAGACAGCAGGGTATCCCTCCATCTGCTTGTTGAACGCCCACACCCTTACTTCATAAAGCTGATCAGGAGCTGAAAAAAACATTAAAACCTGTTATATATCCGTTTACGCACTTGTTTTGAGCTCTATGGGATCTGCTGGTGGGGATATCCAGAATCACCTTGCTAAAAGATGGCTTACAAACTGGACAGGTTGCCATCACTGGTGCCAAATTCACTTAAAGTTACCAACTAACCAGAAGCATGCGGTGAAACTAAGCATGAACGCTAGCCAGGAAGGACACTAGGAGGCACCACTGAAGCTCAAAGTTTTCTAGGTGTGGAATGAACGAGTTGTCGGCAGATTTCAGCATCAATCTTTCTCCGTTCTTTATGAAGATCTTCTTTTAGAGCTGGATGCTGATGGAGAGCGATGCTCTAGGATTCGATGGGGTTCAGATCAGGAGACGTTTGATCTCCTTCATCCTGATCTTCTTCAGAAATGCAGCAGAAGCTTTAGACGTGAGTTTGGGATCATTGTCGTGTTGTAAAAGTGATGCAGCATCTTTTCCTTCAGTCTTGAGCAGAACATTGTCGAGTTCAAGATGCCATCGATGAATTGCAGCTCTACTGCAGCCCCACATCAGGACACTGCCACCACCATGTTTCACTGTAGGCACCAGGCGATTCTCTCTGAAATCCTCACCTTTACGACGCCGTACAGTTTTAAAACCATTCGCTCCAGAAACAGAGATCTTCATCTCATCACTCCAGAGTCTAGAGTCCCATTCGTCTTCATGGACCCGTGCAAATCCTAGACGTGGTTCTGTGTGTCTGAGCTTTAAGAGAGACTTCCTTTGTGGACGATACTCCTGCCGCCGTTCCTCTGCAGTGTGCGCTGTATGGCGTCACGGGAAACACTCGCTCCAGTTTGGTTTCTACTTTCTTGATGAACATTTTCTTGATGTTAGCTTCCGTGGATGACCTGGAAGTCTCTGTGAGATGGTCGCACTTCGATCGTTCTTAAATCATTTCAAATAACTTTTGACTGATGTTTAATGCTTTGCTGATCTTCTTGTACTCCTCACCTTTTTTGTGAAGAAATGATTTGCTTTCTCAGATTTTGTGACATTTTTCTTCCATGGGGAGTCATTGCTGATAGCATGAGATGGGAGGGGCTTTTTTGTTCAGTAATGCCCTTTAATCATCCCCTGTCTTCTGGACAGTTAGATTCGCTGGTGGTTGATATCGGTTCCTTAGAATGTTGTAGTCGTTACAGCTTTTCTTCTGAGAATATAACTGCTCTGCACTCTCTTCTGTAACATGGGCTTTAACGAAGGAAAATCACTTGTCTGTGTGAAAATGAACAAAAACTGGTTGCAATCAATGACCCACATTTGTGGGAGTGTTTTGCAGTGTAGCATCTCATAGAAAATGTTGATTCGAAAAGCAAACTAATGGTTTTCTAACAAATGGAGTGGAAATGTAAAAATACAACACAAAAAGTTACAGAACTCAATACTTTTGGTTCAGCTTGAACTCTACTTCACTTTGATGGTTAAAGAGCATCTGTTAGGGCTCCAGTTTGCTTTCCATCCCCAGGAAAACATAATTTTCTTCCAATTCAATCACTGTGTCGTTCATACTAGAGATTCATTCATCCCACTCCTCAAAACATTCATTTTGAAGATGAGCTGAAATGATCTTAATGAGCTGTTGTTTTCTGTAAAAATGAAAACATTGAGGCCCCTGTTCGTTCATGTCAATGATAAGAACCATGAAAGAAAAGTCTGGGAGCACATGTGAATCGAGTCTCACCGAGGCCGGTGAGCTCATGGTGCTTCACTCTCTTCCTCAGTTTGATCTGTTGAGTTCTCTCATTGGACACAGGCTTCTCCTCACTGGTCAGCTCATCTGCTTCAGCTTCTTGCCAGGAGAGCTTGTAGCCGGTGATCTGGGTGTGATTAGGTGGCGACTGCCATGTGACATGGAGAGAATGCATTTTGGCTCTCACTTTAAGCTCCGTAGGAGCAAAGAGCACTAGGGAAAGAACAGAGAGAACATAACAGCTTTAGGTTCCAGTGACGACTAGCCTTCAACGAGTGGCATCTCTGCATCCAAAAAAACAGATGTCTAAGCAAGACCAAATTAATTCTATTATTTAAAGTAGAATTATTTACTTCAGACGTGAAATCTGTAGATTAACTTGTTTATTTTGAGAAAACATGACCGCAAAAGAAAAAAAGCGTATTTGGATCATTTATTTAAATGAATTAAGAAACTCTGTAAAATAAACTTTTCATTTTGCCTCTAAACTTAAAGCTAGAATCTTAAAACAAGAAATTCTGACTCAACAGTTTCTCAAAGAATATTACGAACGTCTGATTTTTTGAAAAGTTTTGATAAAAACACCCCTCGGAATAAGAAGGAAATGCTTGAATAGAGTTCAAATCTTCTTTGATCGAGCAAAAGAAATCTGAGAAGAATTCCTTAAACAAGAATAAAATGCTTCTGAACCTGAATCTTAAAACAAGGAAATTATTTCTGGTTGTATTAAATTTGTCTAATTTTAAACAGGTTTCTCTTGTTTAAAGATTATTTTAAACACATAAGTAGTTTTAGTATTAAGAAAAAATATTTAGTGCTTATGAAAAGAAAATCAGTTTCATTTTAAGCTATAATATGTAGTTTAAGACTATACCACATTTCTTGGTACTGTACATTCGTAAGTTAGAACTAAACTCTCCGTGGAGATCGTGGTGAGGTGGCTCTTGATCCTGATGCCATGCAGGGACCTGAGTTTGTAGTCTGTCTCATAAACTGTAAAAGCTATGGACAGCGTGACACCACTTACTGCCACCAGGCTCATATTAAGCTTTTTTTCGAGCCGGAGAGGAGGCGGCCATTGACGGCTGCTTGTGCACACACCCGACTTCCTGTTAAGGGTAGAACCATCGTGGTTTCAGAGCTCCGCCTCGAGTCTAGCTCACACATACAGCTGTTACATATAAAATATTTTGTCAGAGATTTAGTGAGAGCGATTTCTCTGAATTTGATCATTGGCAGCGTAAATGATCTTTCTCATGACGTGACGCCAGCGGTCAGTCAGCTCTGTTCTGTGTTGCTGTCAATCACATGGCCCCGCCTAGTTTTTTAGGGAAAAATTAAACCATCGTGAACATACAAAAATAAACTTTGTTCACTGTATCGATAACTTTCGAAAATCATTAAAAGCCTTTGTGTAAATAATGTAGCGGTAATTTCTGAGGAAATAATTTTTAAAGCTTTTTCCCGTAGACTTGTATTGGGTGGTAATCATTCTGCAGCCAGCCACAGGGGGGCGATCACAGCAGGTTGAATTCACTTTGCCGGCTGTGTGAGATACGCTTGAAGTGTCTATATTGTCCTATCGATAGTATAAAAGTTAACAGAAAATGACCAACCAGCTAGTGACCCGAATTTAGGTCGACCGAACCTGACATGTTTTTGGGATTGTGGGGGAAATCGGAGTAAACCCAGAGGAAACCCACGCAAGAACATGCAAACTCCTTCCGGAAGGGTCAAGGGCGACCTTCTCATTGATTGGCCACAGTCCTACCCACTGCGCCACCCTCATACGAACATAATAAAAATTCTATTATGTCAAATATACACACAGGAATAAAATCAGGATGGGCGAATAAATATTAAGCGTTTTTTTCATTCCCTCGTAAAACATCTATATTCCGCAAATATATCGGAAGTGATCTCCAGCGACCCAGTTACGACTCCCTGGGAGATGTTTAATCGTGAAGAATTTTTATTTACATTTTATTTGCTCATGTGCCGTGCACATATACAATTTACATGCAACAAGTAATTAAACTATTAATATTGGTGTAAAAAAATGAAGTCGTCAAGATGTTTACAGATTTGAATATTTGATTAATTCACGAGTTGTACATAAGTAATCCTTGGTAATGCTAAAAATTAGTTTCGCCCACCCTTTTTCGAAATGTCCTGCCTGTGTGTTCACTACCACATTCAGTGGGATGTGCAAAAAAAACCAGAATGAAGTTAAAACTGGGGAATTCAATTCAAATCTGGAGACTGGAACATCATGGGGGTGGCAAGGAAGATGTGTGTTTCCTCACCCTGAGTAAGGTTCGGTGTGTGGTGTGAGGCCCATTCAGAAGACTGACTGAAGCCAGCTCGTGTTCCCGCCGCAATCCGGAGCTGGTATGTCTGATTTGGTTTCAGATCCCTCAGAGTCACCTGCGTCTCATTCCCATCCACCTCCACAGAGAATAGACGATCGGCTGCAGAACACACAGACAAACACGAGTCACTAATGCCGCCGGCTGAGAAAGCACCATGGATAAGAGTGTGCCTCTGACTCTCAATCTGTTACAGACCATCAGAGCGAAGCGGTCTTTTGTTCCTCCTTTATTACTGTTCAGTTTGAATGAAGAACCCTAATAGAGCTCGAGTAATCAGCCATGGCCAGAGAAAACCTCAGACATGGCTGACGCTCTACTAGTGCCAGAACTACAAATGAAGCAGCCAAAACCTCACTCCATCCTCTCTTCCATGCTCCTGCTAGAAGCATCACTTTCCCTATAGTCTCACACTCTGGAGCATTAATGAACAATACACGGTTCCCATTAAAATGGTTCAAATCCTGACAGAAAACTTCCTTGAACTGGCATGGGTGTGTAAGGTCAGTAGGTGGTGCTGTCTCACCCTGCTCCAGGGCTCTGTAGTCGATGCGGTACCGCGTGATGGCTCCGCGGCTCAGCTGCGAGGACAGGGGCAACCACATAACCCTAATGTCACTGGGAGATGTGCTCAGAAGAGAGAGCTGTGGGGAAGCACTGGGAACTAAAATAAAAAACACAGAGTAACATTTACAACATAGCTCAGGGAACAGTTCTCAAACAAGCAAAAATTGAAATGCTAACGTAATCTTCACAAAACTTGTCACAAAACATCTTAAAAGACGGTA
This sequence comes from Danionella cerebrum, assembly GCA_007224835.1. Taxonomy (NCBI): domain Eukaryota; kingdom Metazoa; phylum Chordata; class Actinopteri; order Cypriniformes; family Danionidae; genus Danionella; species Danionella cerebrum. The sequence goes on from SRMA01025808.1 coordinate 118,673, forward strand.
AAGCGAAGAACACCAGGGTCTAGATTAGGGTTCACCGCAGACCAATATACAATAGAAGGACATTTTTACCATTTTTGCCATGGAAACTTTCTTCTCAGCTTGTGTTTGGTGTTTGACGTCATCCGTGGCGTCAGAAAGGACCGTTTCATATTTCTCTATAGGAAATCGTGAGATGACCGTAGAAGTTTACGATTCAATCGACAGATACAGGCCCTAAAATATCACGAGAATGTCTATCGAAGGGAAGACATCGAAGGACAAGTTTTAAAAGACCAAGTGTCTTACTTTCTCAGAGACTGTTGCACTTATGACACAAAAAAAGAAACTAGATGGCTGAAGTTTGCAAGCTGGTGCCGTTTTTTAAAGCTGTCAATTTTACAATGAGTGACATAAACCAACCCCTAAGTTTTCCAAATCGGTTGCTATGCTAACCATGTCTCGTTGCTATGGAGGGGTCAGTGACATAATATAATGTTCCCCGTTTCAAAACGTGCAAAATAAAGCAACCCCCATGTCTCTATGATTTACCCGAGCTGAGATAGAGATATGCCAAATTAGTTGCTAAGGTAAACAGTCTGGTTACTATGAGAGGTCAGTGCCATAATATAATATTCCCTTTTTGACTAAGTAATATAAACCAAACCTCAATGTCTCAATTATTTTATAATACATTTTATTTAAAAGCTAAGATATAGCTTTTTTAATTTGGTTGCTAGGGTAAACAGGGAGTGGTCAGTGATGTCATACATTTTTATTTAATGTTCCTATGATTAACATAAACCCCATTTCTCTACAATATTTCATCTTGAAGATATTCTTGAGGCATTCTCTCGTTGTTTCTCATGCTTTATTCTTATTCTTTAGGCTATCCGCACATTGTGACCGGTTTTGAATAGCGCTCACAATCTTTAAAATAATTAATTGTACAACGCTAATAGACAGTAGATAAGGGGTCACCAACACGGTGCCCGTGAGGACCACATGAGTCGCCCACTACCTGTTCTAAAAATAGCTGAAACTAATTTAATACAATTGCTATTCTTGTTTAAATGACACTTGCACGTACGCTTGATGTGACAATATATAAATAATAAAAAAGGTAATAAATATATATATGTATGAACTACGACCTGGTAGAGTTGAAAGCTCAGTATGATGCTCTACGACAAAACAAATGAGACGACTGAGCCATAAAAAGATCATTTCATTTTCTCGACAAATACGAGGTAAAGGTTTTTTTTTGAGGGGTTTGTCTCATTGTGCGACGACTGCACAATAGCACAATGTGGAGAGATATTTCACGACGTGCCACACAAGCTACCAACTATCCACAGAGCAGCGCACTGAATGCAGAAAAAGCTGCAAGTTGTGGGGGATGCGCGAGATGAACATCTGTAAAAGTCACGCAGAGTACAACATACTGGTAAACCGCACATAATGCCAGGCTCCCAGTAACTGAAAGAAACAGATATAAACCAAGATTTGGTGTCCAGTTCATGTTTGGTTCAATACGTTTGTAAAATGTAAAAATTGTTTATGTCTGACTTTTTGTATTTATTTGATTTATTACACATTGTGATTTCCTTGTACTCTTGTAGAAGTGATTATTTTGAAGTGTTTTGAACATTTATATATATTTTTCAATTAAAAAAATCTTTCGATAAGACAAAAAATAAAAATAAAGTGTTGCAAATTAATATTTATCTGTTTCCTATCTTGTTAAATCATTGTCGATATTCATTTTAAGAAATAATTTGCACCGGGAGAACAAGAACGGCGAGCCTTCTAACTGGAAGGCCACAGTGCTACCCACTGCGCCGCCATCTTTGCAGAGATTAATATCGTTAATTATTATTAAATTCAGGAGAGGGTTAATTGGTGACCCTTGCATTAGAGCATTTCTTCACAGCCCATGTCGAGGATTGCTTACCGTCCTCAAGCATCTCCACAGTGACTGTCTGGGATGGCCGGCTGGCACCCATAGGAGAGTAGGCCACTACATAGAAGATGTAGGCGGTATGAGGGAGAAGTTCCTTTACGTGCATCTCAGTGGTGTCATTGTTCACAGCAAACTGATACTCCATGTTGTCTGCGCCTGGAAACAAATACAAACAGTTGCTTTAGAAAACCTTTCTGAAAGTTTCTAAATCTGGACTGAAGCGAGCGGATCAATAACATGTGGCTTGTGCTTCTGTCCGGCAGGGAACTGTGAAGTGGATTGCTCTGGGAAAAGTAATGAGGCAGGATTTTTCTTAAGCTGTTCAGTCCACTCAGAGTAATGAGAAACACTGGGGTCAATCAGGGACTCCAGGCGCCAAGGGAACCAAGAAAGAAACCACTTACACCCAGTGGTGGACAGAGTACACAGAACCTCGTCTCTGATTGGTGGCTTGACCGATTACGTTTTCAATCCACTCATGAATAAACAGGAACGACAGATTTTCCAAAATGTAGTTGAGTATAAAGTAAGATATTAAACTTTGAAATGTAGTGAAGGTGAAATAAAAAAGTCTCCCCAAATTAAAATAGTTGATACAGATACATGAAAAGCTACTTAAGTACAGTAACTAATTACATTTACTTCGTTACTGCCCACCACTGACTTTAAAATGCTGGAAATCACATTTAAAGAAAATACAGTGGTACCCCCAGATACGAATGCTTCGAGTTACGAAGTGTTCGAGATATGAAAGGTCTCGCTGGAAATTTTTTGCTTCGCGATATGGAGAAAAATTTAAATACGAACAAATACAAACAGTTCTGCTCGATTTTCCGCTTGACGTCATGACAAAATGTCACTCAAAATGTTTCTGATCATCAAACACATTTTAATATTAGTCAAAGATAACACAAGTAAACACAAAATGCCGTTTTTAAATGAATGTTTTTATTATTTAGTGAGAAAAAAATCCAAACCCACATAGACCTGTGTGAAAAAGTGATTGCCCCCCTTGTTAAAAAATAAAAACTGTGGTTTATCACACCTTTCTGTAGCCACACCCAGGCCTGATTACTGCCACACCTGTTTCAATCAAGAAATCACTGAAACAGAAGTTACCGGACACAGAGAAGAAGGCCAAAAGCACCTCAAAAGCTAGACATCATGCCAAGATCCAAAGAAATTCAGGAAGAAATGAGAACAAAAGTAATTGAGATCTATCGGTCTGGTAAAGGTTATAAAGCCATTTCTAAAGCTTTGGGACTCCAGCGAACCACAGTGAGAACCAAAAAAATGGAACAGTAGTGAACCTTCCCAGGAGTGGCCGGCCGCCTAAAATCACCCCAAGAGCGCAGAGACAACTCATCCGAGAGGTCACAAAAGATCCCAGGGCAACATCCAAAGAACTGCAGGCCTCACGTACCGCAATTAAGGTCAGTGTTCACGACTCCAGCAGAAGAAAGAGACTGGGCAAAAACACCCTGCATGGCAGAGTTCCAAGACGCAAACCACTATTAAGCAAAAAGAACATTAAAGCTCATCTTAATTTTGCTAAAAAAAACATCTCGATGACTGCCAAGACTTTTGGGGAAATATCTTGTGGACAAAAGTTGAACTTTTTGGAAGGTGCGTGTCCCGTTACATCTGGCGTAAAGGTAACACAGCATTTCATAAAAAGAACATCATACCAACAGTAAAATATGGTGGTGGTAGTGTGATGGTCTGGTGTTTTGCTGTTTCAGGACCTGAAAGGCTTGCTGTGATAGATGGAAGCATGAATTCTACTGTCTACCAAAAAATCCTGAAGAAGAATGTCCGGCCATCTGTTCGTCAACTGAAGCTAAAGCGACCGTTGGTGCTGCAGCAGGACAATGACCCAAAACACACCAGCAAATCCACCTCTGAACGGCTGAAAAAACAAAATGAAGACTTTGGAGTGGCCTAGTCAAAGTCCTGGTCTGAATCCCATTGAGATGCTGTGACATGACCTTAAGAAGGCGTTTCATGCTAGAAAACCCTCAAATAAAGCTGAATTACAACAATTCTGCAAAGATGAGTGGGCCAGACTTGTTGCAAGTTATCGCAAACGTTTGATTGCAGTTGGTTGCTAAGGGTGGCCCAACCAGTTATTAGGTGCAGGGGCACCTAATCACTTTTTCACACAGGTCTATGTGGGTTTGGATTTTTTTTTTTCTCCCCAAATAATAAAAAACATTAATTTAAAAACTGCATTTTGTGTTTACTTGTGTTATCTTTGACTAATATTAAAATGTGTTTGATGATCAGAAATATTTTGTGTGGCAAAAAAATAAAAAGTCAGGAAGGGGGCAAATAGTTTTTCACACAACTGTATATTATGTATTTTGCGTTTGTTTTATTCTGTTTTATTATCATTTATTACATTAACAATGTGTAGATTTAAGGATTGAAGAAACATTACTTGATTTTTCTCTGGTTTTCAATTTTTTTCATCTACTTATACTGTTGTTTCTGAGAACCGTTGCAAGGATTAGGCGTTTTACATGTAAAACTTGCTTTGAGATATGAAATGTTCGAGATACGAATGCCACCCTGGAACAGATTAATTTCATATCCCCTTGCTTCTACCCCCCGCCTCCAAATCGATCCCGCTCCAGGGTACAGGCCTCGGCGTACCACTCATTCCTTCGACAATAAACAAAGAGCACTTTCTGCCACTTCCTGTCTGGGCCAGTAGAGGTGGGTTTGTGGCCATAGGCAGCGTTGCTGCTGTTGATATCTGGAGCTGCCTCACAACAGGCCTCAGTCCAGCCTCTCTCAGTCTAATGCGGACAGTCTGAGCTCTGATGGAGGGATTGTGTGTTCATCCTGTACCGGTCCCGCAGGTGTGATATTCGGATGTACCAATCCTGTGCTGGTGTTCTTACACGTGGTCTTCCACTGCGAGGTTGATCCTCTGTCCTTCCTGTCTCACTGTAGCGCTGTCTCACAGCGCGGACATGCAGTTTATTGCCCTAGCCACATCAGCAGTCCTCATGCCTCCCGGCAGCACGCTCCCGCAGATGCACCGGGACACTGGGGGTCTTTCTTTGGGTGTTTTTTCACACAAGTTTCCTGCGTTTTTAGAACCGTGACCTTAAATGCCCACTTCCTGGAAGCTGTTAAGGTCTTAACGACCATTCCAAGGGTGCATGCTAATTAATTATTTATGGTTAATTGAACCTGCATGGAAAACAATGAAGATCTGTCTGAGTTTATATATTTGAAATTTTTATATTAACTTCTGTGTAGATTCAAATATTTTAAATGAATTTTCTGAATTTAAATCCTTTCCACTCCTCCACTTTTTTGAAGACTTAAGCAATAAAAAAAAACTCTTTCACTGTTTGATTGTTTGAACTTGTATCACATTAGCATTAAACGTTTAAAGTGTGTTAAATTAAAGGAAATTTCACAATAAACGAATTACTGAAGATAGTTTATCTGTGTCAGTTTGTAGCTTTACTAATAATGAACAGCTTTATGAGTTGTTAACATTTAAAATCTCAGCTGTCCTGAGCCTACAGTATGACGTCATTACTGTTAGCCAATCACAGGCTGCGGGGCTTTAGTTGTGTGGTTGCTATAGGAATAAAGAGGTTAATAGCTGCTTAATTACAGTGACGTGAGCGATTAATTGCAAATATTCGATTGGTTACAATGGCGTTATTTCAGAAAGGTTTAAGTCGGTTAGTGGACTTTTTTTCTACTCGTCGGGGAGGAGCATCAGTTCCATCTAAAGATATCGCTCCAGAGGTTCAATTAGCGAAGGAAGCCAGATGTGAAGAGTTTCAAAACAAGAGGCTAATTGAGGAAGATAAAAGAAATGAAGATGCTGAAGAAAAGGGAGATGAAGCAACAGTGTTATTTATAAAGGTGAAGCCAGCAGAAGGTTCTCAAAGAATCGACACACGCGCTGAGCTTCCTCTAGAAGAACGTCTTCAAAGCCCGACTCCTGCACCTGAGTCTTCCTCGCTCCCTGCTCCACCTCCCTCTAACACGGAGGAGTCAACAGGTACGAGCCGAAAAAAGCTCAAAACTCACTCGTTTGTTGTGCTTTTCTATTTATAAGCTGTAACTTAAAAAAAAAATCAATAAGAGCGGAAAAGTACATCAGATTCGTCACGTGATGACGCGCCTGCTGCGTCAATGATTTCAAGAAGTAAACAGAAACAACACGATAGTTAGCGTTAGAATTCTGATAATATTCCAGAGAAATTACCAGAACTCTTACGTTTTTTAACCAGTGCTTCACCAAACGTTTCAGATCAGATTCAGTCTTCTCTCGTCAAAAAGCATGAGATCCAAACGTCCTGAATCGACAGATGACATCACCTTTAATGTGTTACGTAGTGTACAAACTGCAATGTTATTTTTGTAAAAATGTGACTAACTCCACGTTCGCTGAAATACATTGCTGTGTTCGCGCAGAAAGCAGTCAGGATCGCTTTAGGGACCGTCTACAAAGTGCCACACTCAAAATATGTCTCGAGCAGAAAATGGTCATCAACTTCACTTTAAAATGCTATATTATGAACAAAATCAAGCCACACGCCACTGTTCGCCTGCAGGTTGTATTATATTGAATAGAAAAAAGGGAATTCTGAATTTGTAACATTCCGTTTTTAAACATGGGATTGTGATTACTAAAAAAAAACTAGATGGATTTTGATAAATTATGTGGGTATTAACAACATTAAGCCCAACTTCTGTTCAAAAACCTGAAAAGGATACACTTTTTATAAACTAAAGTTAGATATTTGAGGTCTCCATGTCTTAGTTAAATCAAATGTTCAGTATTTCCAGTTGTTTTAAAATGTGCTTTTTAATATTTTTTGGGATGAGTGATTAATCAAAGCAAACTGAACTCTTCTCAGGTCTTCAAGAGGTGGAGTATGAGGACGATTTCGAGGAGTATGAGGACGATTTTGAGGAGTTTGAAGACTTGTACTGGATCGGTGAACTGGGACAGTCCTTCAACACACGTCCTAGAAGGCTTTCTCCTATTCCAGAGGAGGACCTCCTCTCCCAACCCTCTTCACTTCTCCCAGATGAGCCAGAGCCAGTCCCTCCCTGTCCTGCCACACCCGAGGAGAATGCATCTCCATCCATCCAAGAGAAGCCAACAGGTATGAACAGCACAAAATTCACTTTACGGCCGTAATGTAGATTTTAACACATATCTTATTAGAATTTTCTTCTTTTGGGTCTATGATTTTGCTTTTACTGTTTTATTTGTGCTGGATGTAGATATATGCATTTATGTATAGTTTTTGTGTCTTTGTTGAATCTAATATTGGTAAATATTGGTTAAATTTGTTTAAAAGCCAGTACATTTTTGATGATTAATTAACTCAAGCAAATTGTCCCCATCCTTAGATCTCGTTAATGGTGAGCAAGGGCAGTTGGAGGATGAATTCCTGCCGCCTATATTAGTGGAAGTCCGGGGGTGTCATGAGGACTCAA
>SRMA01025809.1:10153-51740 GCA_007224835.1 Danionella cerebrum
AATAATAATCCTAACAGAAACAATAGGGTTCTTGCACCTACGGTGCTCGAGCCCGTTGGGCCCGAGCTCCTTCGGTGCTCGAGCCCTAATAAAAAAAATGTTAAGGGTAGATGAGGATAAGAGAGAAAATAACATTTGTTTATAAGCCAATTCATACTGACCTACCGGAGAATAATAGTACAAAAAGTACTTTTTTTTGTATACAAGGTTTATGCCTCAGTTCTCAGTGCAGCGGTACAAAAAAAGCATAGGACATGTCACCAGTCATTTGCAGGACCATGTCCTATCAGTATTCCTACTGTCACCCAGCATCCGCTGTGGGAAGTGGTGCTATTGAGGATAATAGAGCTGACGATCTCTGTTTAAATGGTTTGGGTTGGGTTTGACCTGATTTTTGTACTTTTACACAAGCTTGGTTTTGGGTTTTGGAAAGAGCATCCATTTACAGCTTAAAATCCCTGCCACAACGCATCAAGTTTGCCTTTAAAAAAATCTTTCCAAATCTTTGGACTTCATGTATAATTTGGTGGAGTTTGGGCTGAGTTATGAAAAACTTAACACCTCTACACCCTGTGGTGTATCTGGACCCCAATAATATAGATACTGAACTTTACATATACATCATCATTCAGGTCATATATACCATCATTAAACATATCTCTTTGGTCATCAAAGAGTATACTCATTAGATAAGAATTACTCACCTTAGTCACTATATATTAAGACATATTACAGACCTCTTGAATGAGAATTTTTTTTGGAAAATGAATAGGTTTGTGTAAAGTATATCAGTGACCACAGAACATTTTACAGACCGGTACCACTCTGTGTGTCAATTGATATTGAGATGCACAAGAAATCATTAATTATTTCCATTTAATTTATTTTCTGAGTCTGAGCTGTCTTAAAAAAATAATGTCGAAAAATAACCATTTTATCTCTGATACATCTTCAAGTTTTGCAAAACGAATAAGAAACAGATGCATTTGAAACGTTTGGGAAAGAACAGGAAAGTTTTAACAAATAATTTCATGAGCCATATTTGAATTATGGATTTATCATAACAGGAGACTGACACACACGAAGTCCACTCTGCAGAACACGCTGCGATCAGTGGTCTCCGGATTTTGCTACATCATTAGATTTATCTGCCCTTGCTAACAGTAAACATATGTTTGGCTCAAATATTACTAAAGTATAGTAATAGATGCACAAATAAAATATATACATTATACATGTTTATGTTTTTACTTTAATACAAAACTTCAAAGTTCTTTAAAACTGATTTTAAAAAGAGTTGGTTTGAATCTTCTGATACCTTTGTCTTGTACAATGAAGAGCACAGGGCAACGAATTCTGAAGAATAATATGCACTTTTTCATGTAGCACAATCCATTTGAACAGTGGCTCTCTAACGAGGCAAATACTGAGGGCAATCTGTGAAAAAGAAACAGTGCAAGCAGCAAGAATATGTTGTAGGTCTTTGGAGCTGGTCTGTGGGTTGACTGTGTCTGTTCTCACCATTCTGCACCTCTGAGATCTGGAACATTGTGAAGATTTACAGAGGTGCATACCACTATATCTGCATTAAACCAAGTGTGGTTTGAAAAAGGTTAAGGACCAGTGATGTATAGTCTTTACATGCATAAACCCAACAGGGGATTCAAATGTTTGACTCCTTGAAGAAAAATCTCTAATACGTACCTAATGGCAGGCTAAAAAGTGCATAAAAATGCTGTATAGGCTGTTTTCTTTGCACACAGTACTGCTTTTAGACCTTCAAAGAACAGAAAGACAAAGGGATCTGTGCACACTTAAATTGCAATCTCAGTTCCCCCAATAACACTCCTTTGCCCAGACACCTTTTTCATACACGACTGAACCATTCATATTCCATCTGTTCCAGCTCTCACTCTTTGGGGAGGCTGTCAATCTCCAGAAATCATGTGACACGGAAAGGATGGGAGAGGAAGATGGGGCTGTTTCGACGTTACGCTGCTCACGGCCGCCCGGCTCTAGGGACTCCACCAAGCAGTGAGTGAACATTTAGCTTCTCCTATATATTTATAAGCAAGAGAAAGGGAGGGAGGTAGAGGGCGGCCATGTTGTCACTGCTGCAGGAGAGAAGAGGCACATCTGTCATAGGATTAACTTTCCACTCTCTGGGACCTGGGTGTCAGGAGTGGCCCCCATGCACCCGCTGCAAATGCGCACACACCCATGCAGGACATATGATAGACAACAAAAGAGAACTATTGTAGAGTGATGAACACCTGTCAGCAGCACTCAAACAGAGATTCATACAGTTCTGCTGAAAATACATAATACTGCGATGATGCAAGACACTTTTGTACTTATTGTCATCCAATATTAAAAAGAAAAAAAAACACTGTCCATGGAGGTAGAACAGTATCATTGTGAAGGCTTTTTGAGCTGTCTAGATTTATGTTAAATTGAACATTGTTTAAAGCATTAGTTAATGTTTCTGTAAATATGAAGTATTTTATGTTGTCTGATCATGGTGTGCTTACACTATTTTAAAATACGTTTCATATTCTTCACACTACTGAGCAATGACTTGTATTGAAATATTGTAGTTTTAAATGTAAGATACATTGCTAAATAAATGACAAATATGAAATCTCAAATATATTTGGACAAAAACTTTACTAACAAAAAAATATATATAATAATAATAAATAAATAAATAAATCAAAGCACAGTGGGTGGGTGGCTCAATGAAAGGAAGGTTGGTGTGAATGATATGTTTATGTCAAGCTCACTTTATGAAAAAGGCATTTCAACTTATGAAATGTTGATATTTTTATATGATATTGAACTGTATCTGTAATTAAACCTGAATTTTCCAGTGCCCCATATGTTCAGAGATCTCTGTTTGAGGTTTCAAGCTAAGGGCAAAATCTCTGGTGTCATTATGGTCATTTTACCTCCTGCCATTTCTCAGCATCTCAAATCACTTAGAGCTCCCTAATAGAAGTCACCGCAGGTGTAATTTGGCCATAAGGCTGGACGTTAGGGATTGGTTTGCTGCCTTCTCCAAGGAACAAAATATCCCCAGTTCTGATCACTGACCCTTGAGTCCTGTTTACAATATGGAGATGATTAGGAAGGTCTAAACTAGAGTAGCCCCGGAAGCCTCAGTGGAGCGTCCTAAGCGACCAAGGCAACTCCTGATGGGATTTCTTTTGTTTTGGATGCACCTCACACCACACCTCCTCCCCCTGCTCCTCATCTCGTTCTGTCGTTCTGACTGGCCTGCAGGGCATTAAGATGCCCATGAATTAATGAAGAACACAGAGGTAATTAAAGGAGGTGCTGACAGGCTCCTCTGAGCCTTCAGAGGGGACAGAAGGGCCTCTCGGGCCCCTCCCTGACTGTAGGTTGCTATGTGCACTATAGGCTTGATTGGCCTGCTGGGCAAAGGGGCAGATTGCAGCAAGGCCTCACCTGTGGCACAGGAACCCCTCCCAGGGCCCTCCCCAGGCTGCTAGGTCACGCGGCCAGGTCTAAACACCCCCTGTGGGCCATAGAGGAGAAAACAACAAGAGAGGGATACAGAGAGCAACAGGGCCACTTCCCCAGATTATTGCACCATGCTGGCCTGTTTACACTGAGTACTGATGGACAGCTAGCAGGCAGCAATTGCCCTTTTATCAGACTTACTTCTCACAGACCAGCTGCACTTAACATGATCCAAAGAACATGCCGGTGAGCTAAAATGGACCTGCCGTTTCAATAACAAGGTGTTTTTTTTTTTAAACTTCAACAATGAGCTGCCACTGTCTTCCATCTACTTGTGTGAACGTATTCCTTTCTGAAGAGATTCTAAAATCAAACTTGACAAAATGTTCTCTTATATCATCTGGGAAAAAGACATTTTTATGTATAGTAACGGTTGATGTTGGGTAGTACTAGTGCTGTTTAAAACAAAATGAGTAACTGAAACCAACAACGATTTCTCTAGGGTTTCTATAAGCTGAGATAGAGATATGCCAAATTGGTTGATATGGTAAACATTCTGGTTGCTATGGAGGAGTCAGTGACATAATATACTTTTCCTCATGTCAATACGAGTAAAATATACCAACCCCAATGTCTCTATTATTTTCCTAAGCTGAGATAGAGATATGCTAAGTTGGTTGCTATGTTAAAAAGTCTTGTTGCTATGAATGGGTCAGTGACATAATATAATGTTCCCCATGTCGATATTAGTCGAATAAAGCACCCCCATGTCTATAGGATTTTCCTAAGCTCACGTAGTGATATGCCGATTTGGTCGCTATAGTAAAAATCTGGTTGCTATGGATGGGGCCATTACATAATATAATGTTCCTTCCTATACTATTAGTCATATAACCCAATGCAGAAGCCTGTATCACTTTTTCAAAGCTGAGATAGAGTTTTAAAAGTGTGGTTGCTAGGGTAAACAGTCTGGTTGCTAGGTAGTAGTGTGATAAGATAAAGAAATTAAGTTGTTATTGTGCTTAACATACAATCAACATATTTTCGATGTCCTATCCCATTCATTCTCAATGGCCATTATAAGTCAATGGTGGTGTTAGACCCCCTATCCCCCTCACCCCGTAGAGCCTAAGGTTCCAACAAAGTTGTACAATTCTTGGTATGTTCTTGCACAGACTGATAACCTCCACAACTTATGTAAGTTTAAAGTCTCTACTAAATTCTCAGTTTGAGTTATGACAAATATGACGTAACATTCTCAGCATTGTCCACCAATCCGAAAAGTTATAGCAACTCGGTTTAGGAGGAATAACCTGTAAAATTTGGCTAAGAAGAAGAATAAGACGGAATAATTTTACAAGCAAACATAATAATACATTTGTAAATATCCAAATGAATAAATCTACCGATGTCAGGCTTAAATCTCAGTTATTGTAACTGGAGCTGAAACATTTTCCAACAAACCAGAGAATCCAAAGTGTGATCACCCGTGCTACGCTACATATGCTCCTGAGTCTGCAATATAGTGTGGCACGCTGCTACAACAGATGTGTTATTATAAGCATTTTGGGTCATGGAACAAAATGTGAAGATGATTTGTTTACAACATTTTTAAAAGCGATAATGGGAAAGTTTCACAATGTGAATAGGTCTCAAAAATAGGTCTTGCCCATTTTGAGACAGGTCTCTTTTCAGCGCAGTGGAAGGGCCCAGGAAAGACAAAATTGTTGGGTAATCCTGTGACTTCGGGCTCCTGAGACTGGTCTGTATTGTGTTTGTGTTCTCCAGCTCCAGACTGGATAATCATCTGGATAAATGCTCAGTTCCCACTCGTGTTGCAAGCGTTCTCCGTCCACGCAGCACCCCCTGAGGAGCTTCTCCCTGCGAGACAGGACATGTGCTCAATCAGGAGCCAGGTACAGCTTTTGTGGAGTGCTGCTAAGGGAATTGTGCTGCATGGAGGTTGTTTGCCTGACACAGAGGTCCTCATCATGCCTCTCTCCATCTGCCGATGATTTGGGTCTATGCGTCCCTTTGTGCTGCCTCACAAAATATTTGGCCATTGTTGCTTCAGCCAAGGAAGAGCTGTAAACAAGAGGTGTGTGTTATTCAATCAAGGGAGAATAAACAGTTTACCTAAGAATAAGAGCTTATATATAAATATAGTCACTTCTGACTCTTAGGAAACAGTTATATTAGTCTCAGTGATATTAACTTTATTTGTTAACCCTTTATCCAAAAATTCAAACACCAATTCAACGGCAGCAATTAAAAACCATTGGAAAAAGATTTTTTTTTGCTAATAGGTTAGTGTCAAGTAATTGAAGTCTTTGTTGACTAGTTAACAACACTCTGGAATACACTCCCCATAGATCGTCCTCCCTTCTAAAGGCACTTACAAAATAACCCAAATTTTCGCTGCGAAGTTTCGATCTGAAACCATGGGCACCATTTGGACATCCAGCATCGAACCAAATGAGTGGTTCCAATGAAAAAAGAAATTTGGAATGCCATCAGATCTATTTTTTGCATGGAGAATGACCAATAAAAGATGGCTCTTTTGAGGATGTAAGTAGGACGTAGAAGAGCCGCTGCTGAGAAGCATTTAGAAGATTTGTGCGGATTGTTGTGTAGAGGCTTTTAGTTTGTTGTTTCAAGTATATTATTTTAAATTGATGGTGTAATGAAATCAAATAATGATGTTATGTCTTGAAGATGACTGATGACCATTTTGGTGACATTAGCAGCACGAAGTCTACCCTGTTGTTCAAGTGGGGGATAGGACAAAAAATATTCCATTTTTGGAACCTGTGAGGTTTTATGAAATTAATAAACTCCAGCCAGCAATCAGAAACCAGTTTTCAAACAGACTTTGGCATATAGATATTTAAACAAAAGTTAATTTCCAGAGACAAGTCTCACCACCTGTTTCGTCCTTTTTCGCTTTTCTTCGTGGCAATCTGACCGGCACTGCAGAGACCCGTGTACAAATCCCGTGCTTTTGTAAACACCCAGCTTCCAACCCAACTTTAGGAATAGAATAATGGCTATATTTACTTTATCTGGTTGGACGTTGTGCACAGTCATAGACCTTTTTATTCAAGTTTTAGAGGAACAATCATATCAAAATTACAACTGCTGTATGACTGTGATCAGGCAGGAAGTATGAGAATCCTCGACATCATGCTCACAGACGACCGCTGGACCTCATTAAATACAGACTACTACCTTGAGATTATTGTGCACTTCATAGACAACGAAAACCTAGGCTCGACACACCGCAGAGGCATGCGCTAAACATTTTCAGGAGGTTGGCAAAGAGTGGAATAATGTTAACAAACTTCCTTTCTCAGGAACTGGCTGAATCAAAAGAAAACTGAGGTGAAAAACTGAGAACTTTCTTTTTTTTCCTATTTGCTATTTTTCCTATTTAGGTAGACCAGTTAAAAAATTGTAAATCTCTGTACAAAATTGTAAATAAATTGTGTTTAATTGCAATTAATAAAATGATTAATAAAAGGAATAATGAATCTGAATCTTGGTCATTTGCCTGGGTATAAACATGGAGTGGAGCAATGTTCTCAAATAAAGGAGAACAGGTGCAGGGGGCTGACCCTTGACACCCTCGCACAGCTATAGTGGCCCTTCTTCGGGGACTGTGTTTGTGTATGTGTGCGGATCGGGGATGTGGATGAGGGCCGCCAGAGCTCAGCTCATTAGAAAGCTTTTGCTTCTGCTAACTCGCTTGCCCCATGGGAGACGGCTAATCACCACAAAGGGACCTGAAGTCAGTTAAAGCAGGATGTAGGATGCTTATTTACAAAGCTCTCTCTCTCTCTCTCCTTCTCTCTCTCTCTCTCCCTGCTCTTTCTCTCGTATAACATTTACTACCACAAATTGTGAAGGTTTGAATGAATGGTTCAAAGAGGACAATTCATTAATGTGATTGTTAAATTCTTCAGTGCATGCATGGTTATACTTTAGATCAAACTGTCCAAATATATGAAATTGATTTCGCATTATTGTCATTAAAATAACATAATAATATTACCCATCAATTCCTATTCAAGTATCTCATTTTTATAGTAAGGGACATGCAGTTATGCAAAGAATTCTGTGGTCAATGGTGTTTTTGACCACAGGACTGCTCTTAATAGTTTTGGGGTTTGAGGTTCTGGCCGCAGTAGGGGTCAGTGAGCTGTGGTGGAAAATGAAATACAATGATACCAATGTACAGCTCTTATCCTACAATAACTTGCAGAATATTGTTGAATTACGAAGTGCATCCCCTCGAAGCGTTTAACTTATTGTTCGCCACTCATGATTGAACACTGTCCATATTTGCATTGTTTGTTTTCTTGTGACATCAAACATAATTGGTTCACAGCATGGTCCTATCACTGTTTCTCTGTCAACCTTAACTTGTGTCCGTAAACGAGCCATCATCATTTTCATATCCAATTAAAAGTTAAAGAAATCCATTATGAAACTTTCACTTGTCTGTATCCAACCAAAACGAGCATAATTTCAGTTATTAACTGATATGCATTCAGCCTTGCTTATTTGCCCAATGGAAAGGGAAACTTTGTGTTTTAAGCGCTAATGACTCTTGGTTGTCTTCCAAAGCCATGTTTATGGTTTTGAAATTAAAAGTAGAGCAACTCAAAATATTCCTGTGCCACCCCACGCTTTGCAACTTCATTAAGCATTACTTTTGTTTTCCAAAGGGAAAAATACTTTTCAGAGGTCAATTCTGGCAAGAAAGATGTACCTACACTATATAATGTGCACAAACATATATTACAATAAGTAGTAAATAATGTTAGGAAATAAAATGTATTAGAAGGACGGATGGATTGGATAAAAATCAGTTGTTTTAAAGCATGACACATATTCAAAAACTTTTTAATTTACAAAATGAAATCTATTTATTAATAATTCCAAAATAGTGAAATTTTTAATTACCTCAGTTTACCTGAGTTATTTCCTCTGGGAGGTATCTGACTACTAGTGGCACTCTATAGTCCTCTGCACATAATCTGTAGAGAGGAACGTCACAGCTCTTGTGCTGCTCTGCCTACAGAGAGGGAGAGAGAGTGGAGTGGGGTGGGGTGGGGTTTCTTCCTCTGATGGTGAGTGCTTTGAGCAGAGGGAGTCAAGGCAGCACCTGCAGCTCATTGAGAAGAACGGTATGTGCTTTCACATCAAAGTTACTCAACATCAGAAAAGGTAGCTAGATTTTTTTGCTGGTAGATGTTTGTAAAAAGAAGGCAAGCTAGGAGGTCTGAAAACTTGGAGTATGAGTATTTAGGATTATCTGGGTGATGAACTGGAGAAACAAAAAATGCTTGATCTTTTTACATACATGAGCTATCAAAACAATAAAAAACACAAAAAGTTTCAAAACCGAAACTAAGTGAAACACCTCAATTCTGAGCCAATCATTCCCTGTGTGTCATCATGATGCCTCGTATCAGCTGACCAGCTCCTCCTGGAAGTGCCAACATCCAATAGGAAGCTTGGTAAACATAAAATGAACACTTTATTATTTATTTCCAGTGCCCTGTACACATTTTTTCACATCAGTTTTCCTTGGGGTCAATTTGACCCCATGTTCTTTTAGCTGTATAAAACATAAGAAATGTATTTTTTTAATAAAATACACATTTCTTTTTTGCAGATTATAGTGAGGTCACTATAATATGTTAGGCTTTTATATTATAAAACTTTATATCTTAGTATAAATAAAATGAAGCTAATTTTCCAAACAATTTCCCTCTGCTTTGTGGGCTCTCTTTTTGTGCTCTCTTGATTGAAAATGGCCACTAGGCAAAGGTTTTCGGTCAGTGAGATTTTGCACAGTGAAAGTGACAGAAGAGAATGTGTCTGATGCAGAGGATAATCTTGTAGAGGACCCTGATTTTGGGGCATCCTCCTTAGATGAGAATGAGACTCCTTGTCTCTCAACCACCAGCAGACACATTACTTTACAAAAAGAAATAATTATTATAGTATCGCTCCCACCTTGAATGACAGGGTGGACTTAAATATATACTTGAAATTAAACTTTTTTCAGTTTTTTTGAGTTTTTTTTCCTGGTGTCAAATTGACATTTTACATAAAAATGTTCCAGTGTTTGCTAAAAGAAATGAAAATATACATATAAATATATATATGGAAAAAATAAAGTATAGCTAAAGTGTAGAGAAAGATTTGGAAAATCCCTGAAAAGCACCCCGGTTGTTGGAAAGACAGTGGTATAGATATTTTACAAGTCACTATTTTTTCTATCAATAAAGTACATACCATAGCCTTAGATTTACTCATATATTGTATTCTATAGACATAATGTTCTATACTTGGTGCCATAGACAAACTGGTTCAGTAGTGTCCATCATGGTATAATCATGTTAGAAACATTTGTCTCCACACAGCTTTTGTGAAGAAAGGAAAGAAAAAGTGTGGAAAGGAAAAAGAAAGTGACGTGGATTCGGAGGAAAGGGTTTGCTAAACCATCACTTGCCGAATTTTAATGTACAGTTCATTATTTTTATTATTTCGTCACAAAAAAAAAGGTATTGGGCACAGTGAAGTGTATTCCACCAGTGCTGGTCAAACTTTTTGCTGTTTGCTTGGGTTCTCTGAGGTGGAGAGATCACATCTAAGAGTGGATATCGGTTTCCTCCAAACAGCAAGTCTCTCTATCAATTTGCTAAACACACACAGTCTAATCCCAGTGGGCCTCCTGTGGCGGCAGATATAAATTTAAGAGGATAATTAGAGGCACGCGAGGGGGCACTCCACAGGACAGGAAACGGGACGGCAGGCAGCGGCCAGAGAGCAGATCTCCCTCTCCCATGAGTGCCCAACTTGTGCTGGCAGAGCCTTAACCACCCCTGGAGCCTCACAGGTGCTAACTGATTTATATCTGTTCATAAATGTTTAACCTTTTTTCATCCAAAGGAAAGGGCATCTTATCTCTCTCCACTGTTCTGTTAATTGAGTATATGATTAGAGCCTGCTGTTTGACTCGACAAGTCCCCTCTTTTGTTGCTAACAGGAAAGCCAAAGGAATCAACTGAGGGAGTCACTGTCACCATAGGTCCATTTCTCTGAAGTGGATGAAGGTTTTAACTCTTCACTCTGTTCGCTGCACATGAAAGTTTATCAAATATATTGAATTAATACCTTTTTAGGATGCTTCAACACTGAAGGTAGTAACAGAGCTTACGAAGAGAATACATTGTAATATCTGTATAGATTATGAATGGGTTTTAGTAAAAATAACTGGTAAAAATAACCTATTCGTGAAGTGCAATCATAAAAGTTATTCACCGCAAAATGTACAACTGTGTCAATGGCAATATTGGCAAACCAAAATGCTTTACATAAGAATAAAAAGAGATAAAACAGACTTATAAATACTGCCCTCATTCACAACACTGTCTGGGGTGCTAATTCAAGTGAAATGGATCTGAATCAACTCTAAGATTGGCACGTTTAACACTGTGCAGTTATTTATCTATTTAATTGGTGTATTTTGTTCATTTTTTCCTAAATCTGTGAATTAAAATTTTGTCTTTTATTTGTGTTTGCCTTGTCTTTCTGTATCATCACTAATTAATTACTCGGCCACTGAGTAACTTAAAAAGCTTTTCAGAGAGGGACCAAATGTTCTCTGAATAGAGAGTCGTGTGTATAATTGTCGATTTAAAACTGTACAGTTGATGATATTAAATGCATGATATCACTCCATCCCTAGCTTCTAATTACACTGGATTGTGAAAGAATCTAAATGTATCTCCTCCTAGACCATTCGAGCTACAGCCACCAAACTTTTCCAAAACAATTAAACTGGTGGGACTTAGATTGCTATATATTTTCAGACTGTTACCACAAAAAAATTGGGGGGAAATCATTGACAATGCTGGGAACTTTTCCACTTAACATGGGGTCAAACTTGGTGAAACTGTAACATAAACTGAGAACCTCATAGATACTTCAAACACAACAAACTTGTGGAGGTTATCAGTCTATCCAAGAACATACCGACCACTGAACAAAATGATTTGAACCCTAGGCGGGCTACATATTTAGCATTACATTATAATGGCTTTTAAAAATGGGGCCAGTAAATGGGGAATGGCAACGAAAATATATTCAAGAGTAAACATGAAAAAAACAATGGAGGTTGACATTAACCATAGTAATAATTTATATATTTTTAAGATATCACCTCCTAGCAACCAATGTTTACCCTAGCAACCAACTTTACATATCTCTATCTAAGCTTAGGAAAATTATAGGGACCTGGGGCCAGTTTATTTCACTCAAACTGCACTTTAACAAGCAAACATCAAAGTTTGTGTACAAACATTAGCCATTTTAAATACAATTTTTTATTAATATGGCGAATGAACTGTTGTAGGAAACATTAATACTCATAAGCTCTTGGAAAACCAGCAAAATCCATTGATAGAGATTCAAACTAGAAGCCTTCCTCAATCTTAAAGAGTATTATAATATTTAAATTCATTAAATCAGTTTTTCATCAGTTTTTTTGCTACTTTTTGAAGATAGCTTTTCCTTGAGGGTCTAAACCACTACAGTGGATTCAGTATCTGTCATCAAATCCTCACTTTTCATTAGCACAGCGTAGTTTAAAGTACCTATCATTCTCAAAACTAGGAGATATTGTCAAAATATATAACGGCGTGAAAACATTGACAGTGTTGTTTCAACAATTGATACATTAGCTCATCACTTTAACGTGGACATAGATCTTCTGTGAGGCTTTATCACTCACTACAGCTATGTGAATGGATGTGATGATGGTCCCAGCATCTGTAAATCACTCAACTATTCCACACTACATTTTCACTATATTTCCCCTGGCGGGACACAAAGTCTGTTTTGTGTGTATGTGCTAGATCTTTTTCATAGCGCAAAACACAAAAAAGGAAACCAATTTTTTTATTTTTTTATTTTTTGCATAAATCATGTCAACCTTTCCCATAAATTCAATCCAAGATGCTATAAATAAGTTGAATGAACCTTGTTAATTACAGCCAACTCGTATTTTAATTATTACACACATAAACAGATTTCGTTTTCATATTCTCTTCGCAACCATAAACCATTCATTAGTTGCAGCTCTTTTTATACATAATCAAAAAAATAACACTTTGTTTTGTGCAGATTTGTAAAAGTTTTGTAATCTTTGTGAAAGTATTTCATCAAGGATGAGCCATTATCAGCTGGTGATGACATCATGATGGATGTGTGAGGCAGTGGTCAGCTCTGTTGTTGATTATTTCAAGCCTTCTTAACCACATCTTCCTGGGAGGCAGCTGACTTTCAGAGAACAGAAGAGGGCTTAGGAGAGAACAAATCAATAACACATGATTTATTGATCACTAAAAATGCTCCTCATTAGCCCCCTGAGTGGCCCTCTCAATTTAACAGATGACAAAATGTCACCACAGCTCTAAAACCGTCCTAGATTTCTGCCATACGTTCAGTGTGTCTCAGAAAGGAACTGTTAGCAGTAGTGTATTACTATCTACTGACTTCTTAATAAAGCATTGGCTTTTCTTCCCAAAAAATAAAAAGCTGTGTTTTGAGCAAACAAAAAGCAATCAAAGTAGCTTACAATGAGTCCATATCTAACATGTTCTATTTCCTTTTTTTGCACATTTTCAGATAGCAAGTTTTAATTCAATGCACATCTGGTTAGCACTTGAATGCTGTCCATTTCCTTTTTTTCTGTGAGGGGGGTCGTGCCAAACCTCTCTGGTCTTTAAAGCAGTAGCAGAGGTTTTCCTTCTGGTACGCAGACTGTGAGAGGGAAAGTTTATTGAAGGATGGAAAGAAAATGAAGGATGGGGGTTGGAGATCAAATATCCATTTAATTAATTCAAGAAAGGCCAATAAACTGTTTTAATTAACTCAAGGGTCAGGCTCTGTATCTAAATTTCTGCCCGATTAGTGGGCCATCTTTACTCCTTATGTTCCCACAATGCTTATAAACAGAATGGCATTACAGGGTAAGTGCTATCACATTTTTGAAGCCTGACTCTTGTGATCTTTTAAACACAAGAGCCCCATAAAACCTAGTAAACTGGTAAAAATACAAATAAAATAAAAACTACTTTAATAATTCAATATTATATATACTTACACATACACACACACCAGCCACTTTATTAGGCACACCTTTAACTGCTCATTAACACAAATTTCAAAATAGGCCAATCACATGGCAGCAACCATGTGCCCTGCTGAAATTGTACCTCTACTGGGATTTCCATGTACAAACCTCACAGGGAATGGTCAGAAAAAGAAAAAATATTCAGTGAGTGGCAATTCTGTGGGCGCAAATGCCTTGTTGATGCACAGGAGAATGGTCAGACTGGCTCAAGCTGATAGAAAGGCAACGGTAACTCAAACAGAATCGAGGTAGTAGAGCATCTCTGAACAAACAACAACTCTAACCTTGAGGCAGATGGTTTTACAGCAGCAGCAGATCACAATGGGTGCCGCTAGGAGCAGGAAACTGATGCTTGAGATAGCACAGGCTCTCCAAAATTGGGAAAACGTTGCCTGATCTGATGAGGCTCCATTTCGGATCCTAGGGTATCCATCTCAGTGACCTCCACAGTCACCAGATCTTGTTCCAATTGTGTACATTAGGAATCTGTTGGAACCCCCAACCATAAATATAACGATCTCACTTACACGGGTCATTGCTATGCATGAACCATCCTCAGGTCTGACTGGCTGATGGTCAGGGGAACATGATTGGGCCTTGCTAAATCTCACATCTTTCTCCAAAGATCTCACAATAAACCATGATTAGTTCTTACTCTAAGCACTTAGACTGAGCCATTGCACAAGGTTTTTAAGCGGCCGTGTCCATCATTCTGGCTTTGAAAAGTCATAATGAGAAAAATGTCCATTACCACATGGGAACTAAACAAAAGCATAGAAAAGAAAAACACTTTACCTCTCCTTGACTTGCTTTTCTGCTTTGGAGCTGCCTTAATTGCGACATATTTATGCAGAGAAAAAGGAGCCTGGATTTGTTTTGTTTTCCTCGTTCACGGTTGTTTCATTGCAACAGATGCTGAAAGACAGATTTGTTCAATTTAAAATCAAAAGGAACAAGCTGGAGCTTTTATGTGCTATGTATTCCTGTTTCTAAAGGAGCTTAATATCCTGTCATCACACTTTGTACTGTGATTCACAGAAATGCTCTGGAGGTGGACTATGGCATGCATTCAACTTGTATATTCAATGTACAGCCCATTCAATTATCACCCATTGTCTATTTCAGAAGTGGACACAATAGGTTGTGCAACATAATTATGCACAACAATATTAAAGCTATATATATAATATGCTTGTTGCATTTGAGTTCTCATAGAAACTTACCTTTTTAATTTATTCGGGTTTTTTTTAAATAGTGTAAGAAATCCAAGCCTTAACCCGTTAAGACCTGCCATTAAACCAAGTCCGCCAGATCATATTTTACATTTGTACCTGCTGTGGTGTCATTTTTTGGAGTAATTTAATTTTCCATACATCATTAGAACCCTTATATCCTAGCTTTTAATAATATTAATAGAATTAGTTCAATATTAACTGAAAATACAAACTACAAAATAAACGCAAAAAAATTTAAAATAATTGTTTTCTTCACATATTTTTTTCTAAATACAGACACATCTTAGCTTTATCCCTCAAAATTTTAAATGTAATAAAGTTGCACAAAATACTTTTGAATTTATTCTGAGCGAATTCATTGGTAAGTTTTTGAGATACATTTATAAAGTGAGACAAATAACTAAAAACATGCACATTTTGCATAAAACATACCATGAACATCAAAATAAACTATTTACAACTGTGCAATCAAATTGCAAATTAATTGATCAATTCTAAATAATATACAGTGCAATAAATAACAAAAATGTGGTGAAACTTCAGAACAGGAAAACATCTTATTTATATTTATATTGGGTAATATTCCAAGATTTTGGATTCAAATGCAATTTTCCTGTGCAGCTTAATTTTTCCATCAATAATATTTTTCATCAGGTGTTCTTGCAAAACTATAACAAAAATCAGCAAATATCATATAAATAATATTTTCTATGCTGTTACCCGTGCTTTCAGGTTCTATACTCTCATATATGCTGAGACACGGACACACACACTCTGGTTGACGCAGCACAGGGCATTTATATTAAAATATGGCCAACCAAAAATAATTAAAAGTCTCTCAGCAGCTTCCTGGAGATGATGGTGGGCAGGCCAGACGAGCAGTACTCTGGTGTGCCTTGACTCAGCTTAGCCCAGTGTCGTGTGGGTTTCTGAAGCAGAAGTGTGGGATCTCCCTTATGCTGGTGCATCGCCATGCTCCGAGCTGACTGGATCTGTTTGGCTTGGCATTGACTCCTTGTCGGAATATGGGCAGTCCAGTGCCCGGCACACTTTTCAGGGGAAAGGGAAACCAGCCAAGCCCCAGTGACTCAACTTGCACCAACTGCGACGCTCTAGACCTGGTCGATGGGCACCTCACGGGCTCCTCCGGCTCCCGCGATATTCATCCGCTGCTCCCTGCCTTCTCCCGCACACCGAATGATGTGACTCACTCTTAGGGCTTGGTATTGTGACCAATTCGGCAATCCGATTCGATTATTACTTCTATGGTTGTGTCTAATTTTGATTTGACTTGATACCGATTAGCTATAAATATTTTACTTAAATTCTTAGTTTTGCAGACATGGGATCCATATTTTGATAAATGCTGGTAACTGAAACCCTCCTTCTTAAGTTTATTACTGAAATACACATCTACATTAATAATAGGCTGCTCATAGTTGTTTATTTTAAATTTACCGACTCAATATTGTTGCGTTAAACTGAAGATCTAGATTTTTTACCCAGCCCTACTCTCTCTGACCGGCAGCTGTTGCAAGTTTACATCTTGATCTGGTGATCACCAATAGGCTAAAATGTTTTCTAAATAACTATTTTGGTACGCCTGTATCCCACACTTTTTAACGCATAATGCACAATAATTACGTTTTTTTTTCACTCAGTGCAAATGGCATTTGGTCAATTTGCCTAATCTGTGAGCAACTGGGCATTCTGCATAGCCACGTGCTGGATATATATTTCTTTGATTATATTTTTTTGTTCAAACTGGTGATTTAATAAACCACGGCATTCAACAAGTGTCAATGTCATTGAGCAACTTTGAACTGATTTGGAAAATCAAACATTTTGTATTAACTTGACTCCAAATAACTCTTTGAAGAGTGCACAGTTACTAAATTTCTTGCAATGTTTTTGTTTTCACAAAATAAATAAATGTGTATTTACATTTTTCAGCAAGAAATGAGCAGCTGACACTGGCCTGACGCTGAGAGTAATAATAATCCTTGCATTATTTTGACCAGGCAGTGCTTAATTAAAGCCATGTTAGCTTCTGTTTGAGGCGCTACAGTCGAACCCTGGGCTCAAGCTTATTCAAATGGCAGTCCCAGAGGGGGATGAATCCAAACTTGGGTGAGATGGCAAGCTGTTCTGCATCACTACAGCAACACCTGCTATTACAGGTTCCGTCTGCCAGTCAACCTGGCCCAACGGGGGGCGAGCGGACCACAAAAACATTTGTACCTACAAAACTCCTGATTAGCATACCAGTGGGAATAATGGACAAAGGAACGAGGGGAAAGAAGGAAAGATTCAGAGAGTTTCTCAGATTTTACAAACACTGTTTCCCTCTTCAGTTAATCATGCTGCAGGAAAAGTCTACACATTGTTGCTTTTGAGGTCTCAAAAATGGCACCCCTTAGGGCACTGGAAATCATTGGTGCACATATGTTGAACATGGCGTCTTGAAAGCACATTAACAAGCCTTTTGTGGCCTGTTATACAGATCACGGTTGGAAGACAATGCTTTCTGAGCTGTCTGTTATTTAGGATGAGCTACTCACCTGACACTGTACAGATACACTTGACTGGTACAAAAGGACAAAGAGTTAAACTCTCAGGGCACTCAACACCCTGCAACTCACATTGAAATAATACAAATCTGAGTAAAAGAAGTGAATACACCCTCTTTTTCAGAGAGACATCTGTCTAAAGTCTTGTTGGTTCGTTTTGGTTCTCGGTGGCTCTTAGTTGGGAATGTTGAAAAAGGTTAAACACATGTCTAAGTAGATCATATATTTACGTATATATATATCTGGTGTTCGGGAGTTGCAGTTGCCAGTGGGTCATGGAGATTTTGATTTGAGTCCAACCTGCATTAGATTTTATTCCAAAATCTTTGCTTTGATGCAGTAAATGGTGTTGCACCACACAAATTCTGATCCAAAAAAATATAGTTATAAAATTTAAAATATATATATAGTTTATTATTAAAAATCTAATTAAATAGTTGTTTATATAATAATAGCTCTGCGTAATAATTTGAATCCTTATGATCATGGTATCCTCCTGCCACATATATATCAAAGAGGGTTAGTTTCAAACACATAAGGTCTTCAAACTTTATAAACAGACCATTCCAATTTTTGGAATATACGTCCCGGTGGTTAAATGAACTCAATCTGTTCTGGCTTTATCAAATTAACCCTAGAACAGTATTAAAATACCATTCATCTTGAATAAGTTTACAGTCAAACAGGAAAACTTTAAGTTAACTAAAATTACTGCTTCATTGCTGTCTTATATTTACATGTATGTGTTTAGCAGTCAAGACAGGGCAAATCCAAGTCAATTTTAATTTCAAGTCAGTTCATTTACAAAAAAAAAAAAAAACTAAATAGCAATAATAGGTAGCATTCCTATGGTTCGTCTACCAACTGTATAAATTTAAATTGCCAAAATGCCAAAAACCTAAACATTATATCTAAAAAAGTAAGTATTTACAAAACACAGAGATTTAAATGAAATGTCTCTTGTAGAAATCTGTTAAGCCAAAAGGAAAACAAATATCTAAAATGGAGAAACTTCCCTTTAACTTAAATTTGCCTCATTTATATTTATGCTTTTAGCAGACGGTTTTATCCAAAGCGACTTACATTTTGAATGAATGAACACTTTTTTTTGTCAGTTCTTGCTTGCCCTTGTATTTAAACCCATGACCTTTTGTGTTGTTAGCGCAATGCTCTACCAACTGAGCCACAGGAAAGCCATACTTTAAGGGAAACATTCAGTCATGTGCATGTCACTCAAATGGAGTGACAGCAAGGACAGCCAATCACGTGTCAGCAACACTGCCAGCAACCAATAAATGTACTTAGATCATAAAGAAGCTTTAGTTTTATTGGCTGATTGAGAGTGTTCTCTCTCTCTCTCTCTCTCTCTCTCTCTCTCTCTCTCTCTCTCTCTCTCTCTCTCTCTCAAACACAAACATGCACGATGCGAACTTTCACAGAGCGAAATGCAAATGTGAAGTGATTATTATTCAAGTTTTGTCAGAGTCAAGTCGCGAGTCATTGGGGTTCAGGTCCAAATTGAGTCGCAAATATTTACCTGAAGGGCACAGGTAGCACATGCAAACTCCTTTCAGTAAGAGCCTCGAACTACCAACCTTCTAACTGGAAAGCCACATTGCTACCCACAGTGCGCCATTTATTGATGTATTAATTATTTATTTATGTTATGTCTAATGGCAGATTGGCTACTTGATCTGAAACTTGATTCTTGTTTAATGACTGGAACATTTGCTCAAACTACTGGGAAAAGGACAATCCTTCATCGTAAAAATCTGGTTACAATTCAGTCGATACAAAACTCACCCATTTTGTTTCTTTAGCTCTGATTCTTCTGGTCTACTCTTGACCGGCTGCTTTATGCCCAAAATTCAGCTGCTCATATTTTGACTGGGAACACACCAGTTATTAAATCTCCGCCCTGGCTCTCGATCTGGTTGTTTTTGTTTTACAGTTACATACATTACATACAAAGCTCTACGTGGCTTGGCTCCCAGGTACTTTCTTTTTTTAACCACATGCACATTGATCTGTATTTAGCTCCACCCAGTCAAAGGCTCTTGCAATACCACTCCCAGTTCCTAAAACCAGGAAGTAGATCTTTTCTGTGCATTCAGCTTCACTTTGAAACACTCTTCCAAAGGACCTCAGCAATACAAAGTACATTTGGGAATTTTAGCGCATTCTTTTTTGTTGTTGTTGTTGTTTTACTTAGATTATGATAGTTGCTGTAAAATTTTCTATTCGAGTTTGTTTTATTATTCTTTAAAAAAGTGGTTTTACCTTTTACAAAAATGATAATGCATATATTACAAACTAAAGCATTAATTAAATCTGAATCTCCCCACCTTTATTCCATAAAGCCTGGTTGTGTTTGTGTGGAGCTAAGGATTGCCCCATGCTCCTGAGAGTTAAAGAGAGAGCGCACGCTTCACTACAGAAACACCTGCTTCTGTTCACTCACTGCGCCACTTACCCCGGCCCTCAGGGATGCGCCACGGGGACGAGGAGACACGGTGGAGACACACAGCAAACATTGTCTCTCAGCCTTGTGTCATCTGGAGGAGGAAACAGATCCAGCACCGCCTCAGAATACACAGATGCTTCTACAAACTAGGCTAACTGCATGCAGGATGCTAGAGATCTCAACAAAGTTTCCCACTCTCAATTATAACTCTTTATTTCCATTCTGTTGTCATGATGGTGAAATGCGTTTGGAAGTTTATACCAACAAATCTGCCATATCACAGATTTAACTTATTTTTTAACCTTTGGTATTAGTATTTATATACAAAGAATATTTTAGAATTAATAATGTTTTTATTTGGAACAACCATTTTTACTGAATGGAAATATTTCCATGTTCATTATCAATAGTTTTCCACCCAAATCAAATGGCGAATATAGGTGCCAACTACACCTACTCAGCTGTCATTCTAACATTCTCCAATTGAGGCAGTATTCCACACACTCTACGAAAAAGGTCAATAAAACCTAGGTGGCTAAAGTCTGTGCACAAATGTCGATTTTGGCTTGTAAAAGTGCCATTTAAAAGTATTTTATTAGCAAAACGGAATGGTTGCCAAGGAAAAATTTTTGGTTGCTATGGAAAAGTCAATGAAATCATACAAAGTCTCCATACCAACATGAGGAATATAAATCAATCTCCATGGGTCTAGGATTTTCCGTAGCTGAGTTATGTCATGGTAAACAGTAAAGTTGCTGTGGAGGGGTCAGTGACATAATATAATGTTCCTTTTGTCACTATAAGTAATATAAACCAACTTCCATGATTTACCAAAACTGGGATAGGGACAGCTGATTTGGTTGCTTTGGTTAAAAAAAAGTCATAAATTACTATGATTACCAAAAATTTTTGGCCGTTTCACATTTATATTTAATGGCCGTATTAAGTCAGTGATGAATATGTAACCCCTTTTAGAACCTGGGGTCCAAATACTTTTGCACAGCAGTTAGTTTATTCTTGCACAGACTGATGAGTTACACAAATTAAGTTTCTATAAGTTTCTTTGTTTGAGTTACAGTTTTTGGCCAAAATTTCCCAGCATTCTCAGTGATTTACCAGAATACCAGTCTTACAAGATTGAGCAGCCCAAGTCAGACCAGTTTGGATATCTTGAAATATGAGAAAAGTTTCTCATGCCATTAAACTTAGTAAATCCAACCTGGTTTTGTTGAGAATGTTTGTTTCTTTTGATGGAACACTCTATGATAAATGTAAGCTCCAGTAGATGAAGCATGAATGGTTTGAACAAGCTGGTATTATATCATTCTGAAATATTACAATTTCAAATCAAATCAAAACAACTGCCACTGTGTCTTAAACTTTCAGAACTTTGTGAAGCTTAGCTGAAAAAATCCTTTGCCTCATACATGAAGAAAGTCAGCGGTAACAGCTGCATTGATTACCCTAAATCATTCTCAATTAACCTCACAACTTACATATAGAGGCTTTCCAGGTCACAGAGAACAATGACATTACCTGCAGAGGGATCTGTTAAAATCAAGATACATGGAAAAGAAAGAAGGAGAATTTTAAGGCAGACTCAGGCCTAATCTGAGGACCCCTCATTAGATGCTAATGACTAATTAATTTCACTTTAATGCATGTTTTAATAGAACATAATTTTGTGTTCATTTTAAGATGTATTTAGAGGAGCTACGGTAACCTGTAGGAAGAATATCACTTCTTTTTATTTACCACTAACATACATTACAAGATTAGTGCATATAACAGTGCAAATGCAACATATAATTTTTACAATGTGAGAATTATTGATCAGTCATTTAGCAAAGTGAAAATGAAGCTCATATGGTGTGAATTTCATTTGAGGCGTCTAGTTCACTGATGCCATCAGTGATGGTGAAGAAAAAACTGTATGCTGGAATTTAAATGTTAATTATAAGGCTGGCAGAAGAACTGAGACCCTGAGCTTAATGAAAAATAAAAAGCAGCTGCAGTAACAACCAGAGTGTCTAGACTGTTCTTGAAACAGCAAATATTGACATAGAGGGGCATTTTATATTTTGTGCATGTTTTAAATAAATAAAACCATATTTTGTGTTCAGAAATGTTTGGGGTTTTCTGTCAGCTGGTAAATGTGAGCATTTAAGCTCTGTTTTCTTGCAACAAAAAAAGTAAATACAAAGCTTTTTAGGGAAGGCTCTGGAACTCTCTGCCTCCTCCTCTGAGGTCTGAAACTGAACTGAGTGCTTTCAAAGCAGGTTTAAAGGTGGGTCACTTTTTTAAAGCAGCGTTTTGTGTATAAAGCAGTGTTTTTGCTTAGAGGATGAGTGCATTTTTGTTTATATGTTTGGTTTGAGTCTGACTGTGTGTATCTGCTGTACTTTGTTATCTGCAAATTATTTTACTGGGCAAACTTTGTGTTGTGGTGTGGCACTATTTACAAATAAATTTGATTGATTGATTGATTTGCTCGATTCCCTAATGCCGTGCTGTTTCCTGTTGTTACTTGTGTACATTGTTTTATCTTTGATACAAATCCCAATCAAGGTATTAGGTAAAGCAGGGGATCTATTTTTATATTTATCATATAAACCCAACGTTTTATGCCTATATTGAATTATTAATGATTGAGGAATGGGTCTAGCAAGTTATATATTTTCTATATTTTTAATATATAATTATTTAATCTCTGAGCTTGAGGTCTCTCATGGAAAAAAAAGGGGGGAAAACAGCCGCACTCTCCTCTTTTTGATGTGTTTGCCTTCACAGCTTCTGAGAGCCTTCTAATTCCATCTGGCCACAACAGAGGCGATGGAATGGCTCAAAAAAGCATTTCCATATGTGCAAATTAGGAGGCTGCCTCCCCAAAACTGCAGCACCATTCCTCTGAAGTAGATAGCGGTACAGAGAGATGCCAAGTCCAATAATGGTAATCAAGAGGGGAGTCCTTTATGGCCTGTGTTTACCTCACACGAAACAGTACGGTATTGTCATCCTTATTGTAGCCTTTCAAGTGCTTCAGTTGTTACGAAATGATATTCAACATCATTATACTGACTCCTTGTTTTCTACAGGAATCATTTTAAGATCTTCATGGTTTAGCGCTGAAAGGTTCTGGTTTCAGGAATGTTGTCAGTGTGAAACTGATCTGATAAAGATCAATCTAATCTTTAACACAATCTTTCAATCATGATCTATCAAAATAAAAGTGGTAGAAAGGATGAACCCATAATTGCGGGTTATAAGCCCACATACAAAACAGCTTAATTAAAAAATAAACAATTCACTATAGAACTCATCTAGATTATATGTAAACAGGATGCTCTCTAATCTACTTTAGGTAATACTGAAGTCCTATACACACTAAGTGATCCAAAAAGCTCATCACATCACATGACTTGAAATCGCAGGTCAAATTGCCTCATAGCTGAACATGCCGTCGTAGCGGAATCCGCAATCGCACTGCATAGGCAAGAACAGCTCTCGCATTTCCTAATCCAAACTCTAGCGAATACTTTTATTTTTTCCTCTCCCACAAAAAACACAGGTAATTTCAATCACATGGTTTACAGGGGAGCTGAAAAGTTATAAAATATTGCACGGAAGCTTTCTAAACCATTTCTCTTTGTGCTCTGTGGGGTCTCTCTTTATGCTCTCTCAATTGAAATATGCCCCTAAGCAATGGTTTTCTATCCATGAGATTTTGACACAGGTTTTCGCCAGTAAAAGTGACATAAAGAAGAGTGTATCTGAGACAGAGCCTTGAGGAGGACCCTGATTATGAAGCATACTTCTCAGATGAAAATGAGAGTATTGACCCTCCTGTTGTCTCTCAACGGCCAGCAGACACATTACTTTCTAAAAATGGAAGATAATTTTGGTTCCACTCCCCACTTGAATGACAGGGTTGACTTAGTGCTGCTAATGTCATCAAAATGGTTCCAGGGCCCATCAGATATGCTGTCAGTCATGTTCAAGTCATACAATCAGGACTTCCGCTTTACATTATATGATCAATTGAAATTATTTTACAAACTTAGAGGGGAGGAGGATTTTTGGGGCAGGGAGTCGGGGTTGCTAAGAAGTCATTAAAGACATCAATTATCTCACACTAACCTAACCTGAATTTGGTTTAACTTTTTTTCTAAAACATTATTATATCATAATATGATAATTTGTCTGGTCGATTAAACATATTCCTAACTCAGTCTAGTAATTTGGTAAATAAGGCTAACAAAGCCTCTTTATTGAAAATCACTGTTAATATACATATCGTATATCCAAACATATCTCATTGATAAACAATGTATGCTCCTTGTAAAAAAAAAAAAAAAAAAAAGATCTATCAACTAACAGAGGTCATTAGCTAAATACCAAAAACTGCAAATCAAAAAAACTGATTTTTGATTACAGAATATAATGATTAAATCTCAATTTTCCCAGTCCTATGAAAAGTATTGCTCTAGCTGCTCATGTAAATCTCTGCTCTCGTCTTCTTTCATATGATGCCTTTCCGTCTATGTGTCAATGAGAATTTTTTCTGGCTCCTAAAATGTACATCAGTCCTTCTGATATTAGTTTGTGCTTAGTGATAGCTTGAAGTCCTGGAGTCAGGCGTTAAGAAAAGAGATCCAGCTGGTGGACATCTCTGACAGAAGAAATGCATCTAGTTATAAATACAGCACAAAGGGCAACAGTTTATACAACAAAGAACCCACCGAAATAAATACGTTATCAATGTCTCTCTTTCTGACATAGGGAGGTTAACAGTGATTGATTGATGGATGGACAGATGGATGGACGGATGAATGGATGGATTGGTCAATGGATGGATGGGTGAATGGCAAAGAGGGAAGGCCAATATAAATGTTGAAGTAGATCAATACATCAAACATCAATAATTACAATATTCACATTGAGAGAGAGAGAGAGAGAGAGAGAGAGAGAGAACAGTGTGAAGGTCCTCTACCAGCTGAAGTGCCGTCATTCTCCTCTTGTTATTTTATTGCTGGCCCAAGAGCTTCATATCTTTACTGAGTGCAAAGAAAAGGGCTGAAACCTCAACATATGTGAGAGCCTATTCTTTTGAAATTTTCAGCAATCCAAGAGATGGGTTCGGATATTCCTGAGTGGCATAAACATTTATGCTAATAGCATGCTTTCAGGGGTAATCTGAAAGAAAGAATGGGAAGGTGGCCATCATGGCTTTCACTGAACAAACATGGCAAGCTCCTCATCTGTTGACCTGCTTCAACAACCGTTATTCTTTGGGATTTCTTTCATTGCTCCTAACAGGCATTTCAATGATCAAATTCTGTTTTTATTGCAATTACCAAAATTGCAATATAAACTGATAATGTTATGGACAATCCTTCTGAATGCACGATTTGATTCACGTCATAGTCACCTTCACTCAGATATAATGTAGATATTTCACATTATATTTGCAGTTGAGTACCAGAAAACAGACACTAAACATGAGAATTCACTCTGGGAGGAGGAGGAAAAAAAGTCACTTGATTGGTGACAAAAGATAACAAGAAGTGGCTGCAGGGTGCCTCCCAAACCCTTGCTGTCTCAGAGTGGTGTGAATCGACCCCATCTGGTTTCATCTCACATCCACACTCAAGATGGTGCCTTTCCTGCAAACGCCATAATAGTATATAGATATGAGAGACAAAATATCCCTGCCAGTCCCTGGTGGCTTAAATCAGTATGGGATCCCTCTCAAGCTCTCTCTGTTCCCTGGCCAGAATTGCAGTACACTTTTAGTAGTCCAATTTAACGTGAGAAACCACGGGCATTGCACTCCAAGGAAAGAAGGCAAGTCTCTGTCCATCTGTGGCTTTGCATCCTGTAGGGGCAGCCTCAAGAGAAAGTTGTGATGAGCTTCAAAATTTCAAATAAGTTTGTTTACCAATGCATTTAGCAAGATTTTCAAACACAGATTGATTTTTAAAACCAAACAGACAATCCTGACATGATTATCGATGTCCCTCCAAACACAAGGAAAAGTTGTTCTTAGCATTTAAACAATTTTTTTCCTTTCTTTTCAATGTTTTCCCTTATATCCAGAGTATATAGCAGGCATAAAATCTCTGAAGGTTATTTGCATGGTTGCATTGTCAGTCGTGTTGATGGGATGAATACAGCATGCAATATTGTTAGGGTGCTTTCACATTTCTAGTTTGTTTCATTTGGGACATTGTTGCAATCGTCTGCAAATTTAGTCCTTATTCCCTTCCCCACTAGTTAAAAATACAGCCATGTGACAGCAAACAGGCCACTCATTGGTCACATACATCTTTGTACGTGTCTCTTAATTTGCTTTTCGATTGGTTAGAATGAACGTGCACATGAAAGTAAACAACAGGGTAAACAATGGCAGTAGACTGGCATAACGGACTCAAAATGGACACTCCTTCCATGAAGGTCACCGGCGAGCCTCGAACCGGTAACCTTCTAACTGGAACAGTGCCACCCACTGCGCCACCGTGCCACCTTGGGGTTATCACATTTTGGGAAAAAAAAGACTTATTTTTAAACAAATATTTAAAAATTAAAATATTTTTTATGAAAGTTTGAAACATTTAGATTTTTCTACTTTTCAGCAAAAGAAAAATTTTTTCCTCAAAATGCCATTAGACGTGGTCTTTGCAAACAAAGAAGAAGCTGAGCAAGAACATGACGACAATGACCAACCTCCAACACCCCTGAAAACATCTTGTTATTTTGTGTAACCCAAGTTCCTTGAAGGAGAACGACTGAAAGGGAACCCTGTTTTCACTGTGCTCGTAACAGCGCTGTGCCCAGCGTTTTCAAAGCAACACAACTTAGCCATCGTTTGCAAAAATGTTCAGTTAAATGAAACGATGCTATGTTTATACATGGACAAACAGCGTAAAATCAGTGTTTTTAAAATAACCGGGTACATTTAGGCCATCATCAATGTCGCCAGAATGCCCCTCATACTATCAATCTTCCTCCCCTATGATTCACAGTGGGAATTATGATTGTAGAGACACTTAAGGCCTTTTCACACTGATCAGATTTGAGGTTTGCCCAAATTTTTGGATGGTGTTATTAGCTAGCCTTAATTTTCTCTATTTTCTCCACATTTTTGTAATATTTATGGCATTTATCAAACCCTATGATCTGCCACATTAATTGCTCAACAACTATGATTCTTTCTGTGTTCTTTGACTTCTTCTCTTCTTTCCTGTTTCCTGTGAGAAGACTCTATAAAAATTTGGGATGGGCACCTTGAGCGGCTCTTTTACATCCCACTCACGTCAGCTTTCATTGGTCATTCTCTTTGTGAAAAACCAATCAGAAATGGCAGAGCCAAAGTAGTTTTTCATTGGTACCACTTGCTCGGTCAGACACTTGAGCTCCTGTTGACGTTCACGGTTTTCGATCGAGAAACTTTGGATTGACAATTTGGATAGGTGTGTTGAGGCCTTTAGAATTGTTCAGTGATGGTGGGTGAAACCAAATATCTCTAATTTTAACAAAACAAATAATAGCTTTGAACAAACAACAGACAGTGATCGGGGACTATACTGTTCAGTTATTGTTCTTGATCTCCCACATACAACTCTGAGGATCAGAAGACCCGGCAGGTCCAAATGAACTGTTTTAGTCAGAAAGAGAGAGAGAAACAGAGTATTCCTGGCTCAGAGCTCTGTGTGAGGTGTTAACCAAGTGAGAAGCGCCGGGGACTAGCTGGGCGCCTGGCCCGCCTCCACGCACACCCACCACTTCATCTCTTCATCTGATGTGTCAATCCCCAGCCTGGCCTGGCAGGAGAGAGTGAGGAAGGGGTCACTGGAGATCACAGATGCCACCATGTTTCTCTCTGCCTCTCGTATTTATTTATTTTTTTTTTTGTCAGAATTCTATAAAGTTTGAACTTGTTGAGAAAATGAGAACAAACTGAGTGGGAGTGCAGTTGTAGGGTGGAATGTTTGAAGGATCAGTCAACATGACTCTTATTGTCCAACCAAAACTTTTCAAAGGAGCTGCCATATTTTTTTTACCTCAAAAATAATAAATAAATAACATTAGATAGAATGTGAGATGTAAAAATTATGTGATGATTTTATAAATAATCACATTTTCTTCAAACAGTAATTAGTAAAAGTTAAAATGTCCTGGAGTTTCTCTATACATTTCAAGGAAATATTGAACTAAAATAATTCAGAGGATAAACTCTTCCCACAAGCAGTTTGAGCTAAGTAGCAAGACATATCCTTGTCCTTTAAAGCAATGATATGAATAATAACAGTAATGATGTCTAACGTGGGTGGAGATGGTTAGCACAGTCGCAGAAAATAATGAGTTTTAATGCCAATGCTAATGGGCAAAAAATAGATCTCCTTCTTTCAAAGGAAGGGGAGCATTTAGAAGCACTCGTTCTCCGCTACCTTTGTGATAATAACCACATGTCTCTTGTCCCGGAGAAAAAAAAAAGAACACAACAACAAAAAAAAAAGACTTTTAATGCACTTTGCAAGCATTTGAGATTTGTAAATTTGGGGATGCTGTCGTTCTACTTTTGCCATCTGTTTGCCTCATTATGAGACGCATCAAACTAAAATGCTTGAAATTGTCATAATTTCAGGACACCTCCACCACCTGTGCAAGTGCTGAAGTTTGTTCATTGTGTTAGTTCCTCTTTGTACCTTATACAGCACTATGGTGTTCCATTTTTATGGATTTAAATACATCTATCCTATTGGTGTACTTAGAAAGAAAGAAAGAAAGAAAGAAAGAAAGAAAGAAAGAAAGAAAGAAAGAAAGAAAGAAAGAAAGAAAGAAAGAAAGAAAGAAAGAAATTGTATATTACATTACATTTTAAACTAACAATGTGACTGACAGCAAATATAAATAAATTATTCTTATGTTGACCTTGTGGTTTTTAAATGGGAGAAATACACACTAATATCTGAGCAGTGAAACAAAAAAAATATATGTTTATGGAAAGTGATGGAAAATAATTTAAACAAAATTATGTATGTGCAAAAATTTAAGCATCATTGTCATTTTATTGATTTCAATACCTTTAGAACTAATTATTAGAACTTAAAATTGGATTGGTGACCTAAGTGACCCTTGACCTCCATAAACAGGTGAAAACAATTGTGAGAAACTATTTAAATTTTTGGTTTGATGTTTTGTGCGCCAATGTGCCTCGATCAAAAGGGACACCACACGTAGGGTTGAACAAGTGGTGCTGACGAAAAAGATTTCAGATCCATTTTTTGCAAGTACCAATGAAAGCTGGCTTTTTGATGACGTGAGTAGGACATATAAGTGCAGCTCGGTGGCTCTCATCTCACATTTTTATAACAACTTCGCACAGGAAACAGGAAAGAAATAGCGCCAATTTCCCTTGAATGAGATCCAGTTCAAGTTTTTGGCTTTGGTTCACAAACTGTTAAATACAAAAAGAAGTTATGATTGCCTTAAAAGGTCCTTGTATATGGTGTACTTTGCTTTTTTCGCCGATCATTACAACAGTCTTTCTTCAGTAATCCATTCCTTTGTCTTTTTGTAGACATTTATTGTTTGAAAGTTTTATGCCGTCTGTCCTTTACCACTTATTATTGAGGAGTTGTTGTTTAGAAAGAAAAAAAGAAGAAAAAAGCATCCCCTTCTTCAGCATCCCTATGGTGTCATCCAGCCTTCTGTGTACCATGCTATATGCTAATCACATCCAGGCCATTATTTCATTACAAACAAGGTTTAAATGTACAGGAACGGTGCCCAGTGCCACCTATTAACCTTCAATATGCTTGAAAATGGGGTATTATGGGATTCAAGTCCCCCTGTGTCTTCATTAGAGTTCATCATCCCGCTTTTAGCTCATGTCTTCACAGAAGTGTTTCTTTAGCTTTAGAAAGAAGTCAGTCACAGTAAACCTTATTGTTTACAATTTTAGGGTATTTTCAACCATATCTTCAGAGTTACTGGATTGATTGTTAATTATTCAAGGCACACTCCACTTTATTTTACTAGTATTTTACCATTTTAAATCTATGCACACATTTTCTATGTGTGGGAGATATCAATTTAGCATAGCTTAGCATAAAATGATTTATTCAAAAATTCCTATTTTTGAATAGAAAAAAAAACATAGTAGTTGGGTAAGATAAATGAAGATAAAAATAGTGTAAATAGAAAACTAACCTAAAGTCTTGCATTGCATTTCCAAGAATCAGCAAAATAGACTCCAGTTTCACCACAAAACCAATGTATCTCTATTATTTATCTAATCTTTTCACATTTCATCACAAACATATTTCTATTTATCTCATACATTTTGAAATTTTTGAAATGTCATATTTGTCACAATCATAACATTTTAACTTGCCACACATAAATAAAAAAAACATCTCACATCATCTGTAATGCTGGAAAGTAAAGAAATTCCACGTTTCTTTATTCATTTCAATCATTCATTCTAATGCACTTTTTTCTTTTTTTGTAGTTGTTCTACCTATTGTACTTTTGATTTTTTTTTTTTTTCGTAAAACACTAACAGCTCGGAAACTGTAAATACAAGTCAGCCATCTGACATAACAATGGCTCTTTTACTTCTGATACTTTGTTCTGAGAAATCCTAGATCATTTACATTTTTAAATCTGCATTTTTCATATAGATTGCGTCAATTCCTAATTTTAATATCAGTGTTATTTCCCATGACACCTTTTGTCTTATTATACATTATGAATTTCTCTCTCTCCCTCTGCTCTAATCCCTGTGCCTACACCACGCTTATGAGCTGAAATATTTTATCAGGTGGAGGCCGCAGTCAAAGTTATCATTTTAATCTTATTTCAATAAAAAATATAATCTCTCTTCTCCTGGGTTTGACAGCAGCTAATGGTTTTTGGTTATCGTAAAGGAAAGTTTCAAGACTGTGACTGGGGACAAAAAAAGCAAAGTGTGTTGTATATTTTTCCAAAGTCTATTCATAAAACATGAGTCAAAATTGATACAGGTAGAATGTTTTGAAGTTTATCTTAGTGACAAGCATGACTCAGTATCTACCCAGAAACCTATAGGCTTTTCAAGATCCACACACCTCAATAGACAATTCTCTATGAATGAGTCAGCTTCTCAAATTTAAAAACAAAATGTTCAAATTTCACTGGCAGGCACAAACTATTCAAACATACCAGACGTACAAATAAATATGAACTATTATTTGAAGTATTCATAAAATGAAAAAAAGTACATTTATTCTTTTGTATATTTGATTTGTACATTTATAAAGTACTAATGCTATAAAAAAATCACATAAATACAAATTGGTAAAAAGAGGCTGTGAACCTCTTTTTTTCAAGTGTATTGTTATATACCGGCAATGATGTAATGTGCTGCTCACTGACAACTCTAGAAGTTTAGTTTTCTTCCACCGTCTATGCTTTGTGTTTCCAGTGATGTTTATATGCAGGCGTCTCTGAAATGTAAGTTACTGTGTGAACTAAAACCGTGGGTATTTTGGTAGGGGGGAGCCACCGTTCTCAGAAAAAGAACAAATGAGAAATTCCCATTTTGAACATACCATGTTTTTTGAGGATGAATCTCGGTCATTGCAGGAGTAGCTCACTTGTTTATCAACAAAGAATTCAAAACTTACTAGAAATCTTGTTCTAAAGATGGTTCAGAGATCAAAGTTACAACGTTTCTCAGATGATTGGGACGAACTTGCTAAACAGCTATGATGCATTTACACCATCAGCAACATAGACTCTTGGTAACCAAGCATTCCCATTCATTTTCTAGAGAGAGTAGTGATTTCTGATGTCTAGAGCAAAACATGATCCTCTGTGAAGATGTAGAAGTACCTTTATCAACCAGAAACAAGTAACATAAGGTTTACTTTTACCCAAGTGAAATTTACTATCGTTTTGTATTGTTTGTGGCAGTTAACAGTCACTAAATTAAAGTTCTGTAATTTTTTTTTTAAACAAATCTCTTTATCTAACCCAGCTCTAATTTTTTTTTATCTAACCATCAGAAATCGTGAATGCATGATTATTTGGTGTCATGGCAATGCAATCAGAATAGGGTGTTATAATGGAAATCAAAGGGGCAGGAACAATAAATGAGGGAGAAAAAAATGAAAATATGGGTCTAAGCAAAAACGCACAATCCACCAATGCTAATGTAATTACTGTTTGACACGTCCAAGACTGTGATTAAAAAGATTAAAAAAAAAAATCAACTATCATTTTGAAAACAAGTCAATTAGATTTTTTCCCAGAAATCAGTGACATCATGGAAGGTACTTGGTAGTTTAAGGGTAAAAATTCAATATTTTTTTTTTACAGCAGTTTAATTTAGTGGCTGTTAACATCCACTAATGACATGAAAGAGTAGTACATTTGCATTTTTGAGTTTTTGCAATTTTTTTCAGAGCATTTTATTAAAATGTGTATGAATAATATTTGTCACCAACAAAATCGTCAAATTTGATGAAACAAAGAAAAAGTTGTGGCCAAATTTAGACTCAAACTCACTCTGAAGTGGCTGAAAACTTCCCCAAAAACATGTAAGGGTTAATTTTCTGCAGATTAGATTTTTTTTCTAGCGACAATCAATTGGAGAGAAGTCTTGTTCTCAAAATTCCCCAGCTCATCGGTTCATGCCAATGGCATTACTTGTTAATTCTAAGCAACCTGAAAAGGGGAACACCCATGAGCGACTGATCCACCAAACACTGCAGACAAGCAGAGAAATAGTCGCTGAATCTAGAACGGAAGAGGCACATGGGGGAACACCTCTGACAATGCTTTTTGTTATTCTGTTATATTCTGTTATTTTTAGAATTGTTATAAAAAATTGTTTTATTATAATGTTTCTATGCACAATATTTTCCAATATATGTATTCGTTTTAACGAATGAACAATGAAAATGTAAATTGATTGAGTAAAAAAAATGCATATTTTTGGGCATATGGTTGTTTAAATTAAATAAAACAATTCGTAATTTAGCTTCTTTAAAAAGCTTTTTTTTTTGTTGGGAACCAAATAGCCTTAGCTGTAATCCTGGACCAACGGTGGTCTTTTGGAATGAACAAAACACAGGAAACCTTTTTAAACATAAACATTAGCACATTTGTTTCCTTTCTTATTTCTTTTCATCCCCAGTTTTTTTGAATATGTGTTTTCTGTTTATTATTAGCTGACTTGGTGCTTCATCATTCTGCAAAAATTCATATCTGCTGAACATAAGGGAGAGAAGCAGTGGGGAATCAATCTTTTGTGCTTGGCCAGATAAACACAAGACACAATCAGAGGGAGGAAAAGAGACAGAGAGGAGAAGGCCTCATCCTGCCGGTGATGGATAGCTGGAGTAAAAGTGTCAGGATGGTATTATGTAAATTAAGGAGGCATCTGAGCATCGCCTTGATGATTATGGGAGAAGTGAATGATGTTTGCGCTCCCCAGGCACTTTGCTGTGCCTTGTTATTTTTTTTTTTAGGCCTCAGATGCATTCGGCCTGACCCCCTGGACGGAAGGGAGGAGAATCTCCCGGGAACACACTCCAAAAAATTGGAAAAGACATCTGTTTCATTTACTAAACAAATTATCTGCCAGGATTCCTCACCTAATGGGCATGGGGAATGGAGAGCTAGCGCTGACAACATATGAAACAGGAAGTGGAGAGGTTTGAGAACATAATAATGCCCACTCTGCTGACCCCATCCTGGCCCCTAGCCACCTTTGCCTCAGTGTTGAAAATTAGACTGTCAATGAAAGCTGGGAATGCTGAAATCTTCTTTTGGGGACTTGAAAATGAAAAGAGAGGAACAAGTGAGACACTATTCTACGTCCTCTTTTTAAACCTTAACATTTTTTTCTAAATAGATTTATTAAAATTTCATTGCTTTCATATTTGCTATATAATATATACAATCGATCTACGATTCATTTTAGAATGAAATGAAATCACGGAATTTGCCATGTACTCTAATGTACACCACTCTGTGGTGATTAAAGAATGGTCTATTAAACAAACTATTAGTCAGATCAACTAGATCAGCATCTAAACATTTAAAAGAATATTGTGTATACTATATTAAAAACACAAAAAAACACTGAGGAGCAAACAATAAAGCTTCTTTTGTTCCCATGTACAGCAATAGTATCACCACAGTATGTTTTATTAATCCATAGAAGTCTGAGGCCTTTTGGAGCATTTTTACTACTTTACATTTTGCTAGTAAAATACTTTTAAATTGATATTATTATTTATTTTTTTGTTAAAAAAATAGTTATAATTTTTCTAATTATTTTTCATAATATATTTTTTTCATTATATTAAACAAGAACTCCACAACAATCCTGAAATTGTACAAAATATACAATCGTGGGTATTAAATTTAGTCTTTTTTTACTGTTTTAGAGCAACAAAAGTGTTCAGCAACAAAAAATTCAGACAGTCAAAAAAAATATGAAAATTGTATAAAAAAATCTTTCTTAAACATTGTACACTGTTCCTACCACTTTTTGTGTTTTGTAAAAGTTTTGTGCCAGAACTTTAAAAAAACACAAGCCATATTACAGGTCTTGTACTTCTTGTACTTATCTCTGATTGAGGTAGATAAAATGAAAATGAAAGACGATCACGCATTTTGTCACATTTTAATTTGATACAAAAAGTGCTGTGCTTGCCTCCAAGCAGATGATCAAACTGAATAGTCAACATATGGTCAATCAGGGGCAACTGATAACATTTATTCTTTGTACTTTTTTTAAGGAGTACTTAAGCTAAACTTAAATGTAGCTCTTGCATCTACCATCATATAATACACTTTACGTTAAACCAAAATAGAAAAAACAATGTATGTTATCATTGTTTTAGTGTGGAACTGATGAATAACAATGTTATTTGAGAGATCTATGTGTTTGTGCTCTTGATAAATACCAATATAAACCTTTACAAACCATTGTTTTGGACGATGCACACATAATGAATATTGAACTTGCTGCACCGAAAGAGATTTAGTATCTTATGCTACAATAAGACAAATATAAAGCTATTAATAGAATCTTAATAGAAGCTCTCTACAAACATTTGTAATTACCCATTATAAGTCTT
Source organism: Danionella cerebrum (assembly GCA_007224835.1). NCBI lineage: Eukaryota > Metazoa > Chordata > Actinopteri > Cypriniformes > Danionidae > Danionella > Danionella cerebrum. The sequence continues at coordinate 45,253 of SRMA01025809.1, forward strand.
TGCACACCAGTGTATGTGTGCCAATCAAAGCAAATGTTTTGAAATAAGTAGGAATGTAGGAACTATTACTTTGATTCTTTTGATTTTAAACAAATTAGTTAAAGACAAACTTTTGGTTTCATCATTTGGTCATCATTTGTCATCATTTGGTATGCCAAAATACCAATGGGTTACATAATTTGGTCGTAAGGTAAATCAAATGAAAAGAAATGCAAAATCGTCTTTTAGATTCATTTTACTGACACTAACTCAGTACCATCAAGTTATGAAACAGAGGGATAACCATTGGAAGTACAAGACCTGTGATATGGCCTGTGTTCTTCAAACTTCTGGCACAAAAAGTGCTTAAAATAGTGTAGGAGGTTTAGGAGAGGTCCGCATGTTTTTGGTTTTTCTGATTTTTTTTTTTTTCATTTACAAACACTTTTGAATTTCGTTATAAAACATAACAGTTTGTTCTCTTTTTTTTTCATTTTTGCCCTCAAAAGTGACAAAATGTAATACTCTGTATTGCATGTATTGCATTTTGTGTAAGATGTCAGGTTTGTTGTGGGTTTACTGTGTAATGTAATGAAAAGATATTTGTAAAATTGAAATTATCCAAGAAATGCCATAAAAATTTGCCCCAAAAAGTTAAAGTTAATTTATTAGAGCAAGTTGTACAGTAATAAAAACTAGATTTTAAAGTTTGCACGCAAACTTCGATGTTGGCTTGCGTTGGTGCCGTTAATACCCATTTTTTAAAATGTTGTCAATTCCGCAACAATAACATAATCCAACCCCATGTCTCTATGATTCTCATAAGCTGAGATAGGTACATGCAAAATTGGTTGCTATGGTAACCAGTCTGGTTGCTATGGAGGGGTCAGTGACCTAACATATTGTTCCCCATGTCAACACGAGTAAAATACACCAAGCCCCATGTCTCTATGACTTTCGTAAGCTGAGATAGAGATACGCCATATTGGTTGCTATGGTAACAGTGTGGTTGCTATGGAGGGGTCGCTGACCTAATATATTGTTTCCCATATGCATACGAGTAAATTACAGCAACCCCCATGTCTCTATGATTTTCCTGAGCTGAGATAGGTACATGCAAAATTGGTTGCTATGGTAACCAGTCTGGTTGCTATGGAGGGGTCAGTGACCTCACACATTGTTCCCCATGTCAATACATCAACCCCCATGTCTCTATGACTTTCCAAAGCTGAGATAGAGCTGCGCCATATTGGTTGCTATGGTAACCAGTCTGGTTGCTATGGAGGGGTCGCTGACCTAAATTATTGCTCCCCATATCTATACGGGTAAAATACAGCAACCCCCATCTCTCTATGATTTTCCTAAGCTGAGATAGAGACATGCCATATTGATTGCTATGGTAACCAGTCTGGTTGCTATGGAGGTGTCATTAACATAATATAATGTTTCAGCTGTCAGTATGGGTGCAGCTTACCAGCCCCCAAGTCTCTAGCATTTTCTAAGCTAAGATAGAGATGTGGCAATATAGTTGCTATGGTAAACAATTTGGTTGCTATGGAGGAGTTAGTGACATCATGTTATAATCTACTTTTCATTTAGAATAATATAAAGCAACCCCCATGTCTCTACTGTGTTCCGTTTAGAAGATATTTGACATTGAAAGTTATGTCAAAAGTGGGTGTGGCTTAATTAATTTATGTTAATTCACAAGCAATGATGGGCTGGATAAGTAATTTGCTTCCCTAATGCTTGTATGACTTTCCAGTGTCAATCAATTACAGAAGCTCTTTTACATTAGGATCTATGGGATTCATCCTCCATTCATTTCAATGGGCCATTGAAAGTCTATGAGACACCTTTGACCTACTTATTTGAAATCAGCTGCACCTGCTGGAGTTATCAACTGCCAGATTTTCAAACGAGTCAGCTGCAGCTGGAAAGTCAACTGTCAGATTTTTAAGCGATGGCAAATCTGCTGGAGAAAATCCGATTTCCATGCCTCAAACAAATAAGGATTATAGAAGAACCGTAAGACATATCGAAATGATTCTTTCTTTGTAAGAAGCAGAAGACCCTAACGAAGAGAATGCTTTAAATTTTGTGAAGGTGTGATTAGAAATAAAAAAATTATGGCGAGCTACAAATAGCCTTCATTTGATTCTGTGCAACTGCTCATTTTAGAGAAATCCATACCCTCAAACAAATAAACATTACGAAAGAATGAACAGAGGTATTGAAATATTTCTTTTACTGTTAGAATCCCAAGATTTTAAGGAAGAGAATGGTGTAAATTTTGTGAAGCTGTGATAAAGTGTGAATGATTTATGGCGAGTTAAAAATAGCCTGCGATTGAGATTTTAAACAGAGTCCACCAGAATTTTTGAATGGAGGTGAATGGAGCAATTATGTGCACTCCTTGTGGTTTAGGCCACCTGGAGTAAAAGCCGTGTGTTTTTTAAAAATGAAAACAGCACCAACTGAAAGAGGACAAAGATCTCTACCATTTAGATATAAAATGTGTGTGTAAAGGTTAATTTTTAGTTGAGAAAACATTACAAGTATCAACAAGACTGAGCTTGCTCAAAGTTAGAGTGAGCGATGACATCACCACTCTAGGGCTCCCATAGGGAATGACTTGGGCGATTTCTGGGCCGAATTTTATGATTTTTGGGGAAACCGCAAGTGCAATCGGTTCGAAAAGACATAGCAACTCGAGTGGGAACAGTTTGGACGACCGTGGAAAGTTTCGTGGCTGTAGCTCGAACGGCCTAGGAGGAGATACAATTAGAAATTTGACGGCGAAGAAGAAGAAGAAAGAAGAAGTTTAAACAAAACTAGATTTTAAAGTTTGCACGCAAACTTCGATGTTGGCTTGCGTTGGTACCGTTAATACCTTTTTTTTAAATGTTGGCAATTCCGCAACAATAACATAATCCAACCCTCATGTCTCTATGATTCTCATAGGCTGAGATAGGTACATGCAAAATTGGTTGCTATGGTAACAAGTCTGGTTGCTATGGAGGGGTCAGTGACCTAAGATATTGTTCCCCATGTCATTACGAGTAAAATACATCAACCCCCATGTCTCTATGACTTTCCTAATCTGAGATAGAGATGCGCCATATTGGTTGCTATGGTAACCTGTTTGGTTGCTATGGTAACCTGTCTGGTTGCTATGGAGGGGTCAGTGACCTAACATATTGTTCCCCATGTCAATACGAGTAAAATACATCAACCCCCATGTCTCTATGATTTTCCTGAGCTGAGATAGGTACATGCAAAATTGGTTGCTATGGTAACCAGTCTGGTTGCTATGGAGGGGTCAGTGACCTAACACATTGTTCCCCATGTCAATACATCAACCCCATGTCTCTATGACTTTCCAAAGCTGAGATAGAGCTGCGCCATATTGGTTGCTATGGTAACCAGTTTGGTTGCTATGGAGGGGTCGCTGACCTAATATATTGCTCCCAATATCTATACGGGTTAAATACAGCAACCTCCATCTCTCTATGATTTTCCTGAGCTGAGATAGAGACATGCCATATTGGTTGCTATGGTAACCGGTCTGGTTGCTATAGAGGTGTCATTAACATAATATAATGTTTCGGCTGTCAGTATGGGTGAAGCTTACCAGCCCCCAAGTCTCTAGCATTTTCCTAAGCTAAGATAGAGATGTGGCTATATGGTTGCTATGGTAAACAATTGGTTTGCTATGGAGGAGTTAGTGACATCATGTTGTAATCTACTTTTCATTTAGAATAATATAAACCAACCCCCATGTCTCTACTGTGTTCCGTTTAGAAGATATTTGACATTGAAAGTTATGTCAAAAAGTGGGTGTGGCTTAATTAATTTATGTTAATTCACAAGCAATGATGGGCTGGATAAGTAATTTGCTTCCTTAATGCTTGTATGACTTTCCAGTGTCAATCAATTGCAGAAGCTCTTTTACATTAGGATCTATGGGGTTCATGCTCCATTCATTTCAATGGGCCATTGAAAGTCAATGAGACACCTTTGACCTACTTATTTGAAATCAACTTGCACCTGGAGTTATCAACTGCCAGATTTTCAAACGAGTCAGCTGACTCAACTGTCAGATTTTCAAACGATGCCAAATCTGCTGGAGAAAATCCGATTTCCATGCCTCAAACAAATAAAGATTATAGAAGAACCGTAAGACATATCGAAATGATTCTTTCTTTGTAAGAAGCAGAACACCCTAACGAAGAGAATGCTGTAATTTTTGTGAAGGTGTGATTAGAAATAAAAAAATTATGGCGAGCTACAATTAGCCTTCATTTGATTCTGTGCAACTGCTCATTTTAGAGAAATCCATACCCTCAAACAAATAAACATTACGAAAGAAGGACAAGACACATTAAAATATTTCCTTTACTGTTAGAATCACAAGATTTTAAGGAAGGGAATGGTGTAAGTTTTGTGAAGCTGTGATAAAGTTTGAATGATTTATGGCGAGTTAAAATAGCCTGCGATTGAGATTTTAAACAGAATCCACCAGAATTTTTGAATGGAGGTGAATGGAGCAATTAAGTGCACTCCTTGTGGTTTAGGCCACCTGGAGTAAAAACCGTGTGTTTTTTAAAAATGAAAACAGCACCAACTGAAAGAGGACAAAAATCTCTACCATTTAGGTATAAAATGTGTGTGTAAAGGTTAATTTTTAGTTGAGAAAACAGTGCAAGTAGCAACAAGACTGAGCTTGCTCAAAGTTAGAGTGGGCGATGACATCACCACTCTAGGTCTCCCATAGGGAATGACTTGAGCGATTTTTGGGCCGAAATTCGCGATTTATACGGAAACCGCTGGTCCAATCGGTCCGAAGAGATATAGCAACTCGAGTGGGAACAGTCTGGACGACCGTGGAAAGTTTCGTGGCTGTAGCTCGAACGGGCTAGGAGGAGAAGCGTTGTAAATTTTTGACGTAGGAAAAGAGAAGAAGAAGAATAATAAGTTTAAGAGAGATAACAATATGTTGGCTCTGCAAGCCAACATAATAATAACTAGATTTTAAAGTTTGCACGCAAACTTCGATGTTGGCTTGCGTTGGTGCCGTTAATCCCTATTTTTTTTAAATGTTGGCAATTCTGCAACAATAACATAATCCAACCCCCATGTCTCTATGATTCTCATAAGCTGAGATAGGTACATGCAATATTGGTTGCTATGGTAACAAGTCTGGTTGCTATGGAGGGGTCAGTGACCTAACATATTGTTCCCATGTCAACACGAGTAAAATACACCAACCCCCATGTCTCTATGACTTTCGTAAGCTGAGATAGAGATACGCCATATTGGTTGCTATGGTAACAGTGTGGTTGCTATGGAGGGGTCGCTGACCTAATATGTTGTTCCCTATATGAATACGAGTAAATTACAGCAACCCCCATGTCTCTATGTTTTTCCTGAGCTGAGATAGGTACATGCAAAATTGGTTGCTATGGTAACCAGTCTGGTTGCTATGGAGGGGTCAGTGACCCTAACACATTGTTCCCCATGTCAATACATCAACCCCCATGTCTCTATGACTTTCCAAAGCTGAGATAGAGCTGCGCCATATTGGTTGCTATGGTAACCAGTTTGGTTGCTATGGAGGGGTCGCTGACCTAGTACATTGCTCCCCATATCTATACGGGTAAAATACAGCAACCCCCATCTCTCTATGATTTTCCTAAGCTGAGATAGAGACATACCATATTGGTTGCTATGGTAACCAGTCTGGTTGCTATGGAGGTGTCATTAACATAATATAATGTTTCAGCTGTCAGTATGGGTGAAGCTTACCAGCCCCCAAGTCTCTAGCATTTTCCTAAGCTAAGATAGAGATGTGGCAATATAGTTGCTATGGTAAACAATTTGGTTGCTATGGAGGAGTTAGTGACATCATGTTGTAATCTACTTTTCATTTAGAATATTATAAAGCAACCCCCATGTCTCTACTGTGTTCCGTTTAGAAGATATTTGACATTGAAAGTTATGTCAAAAAGTGGGTGTGGCTTAATTAATTTATGTTGATTCACAAGCAATGATGGGCTGGATAACTAATTTGCTTCCTTAATGCTTGTATGACTTTCCAGTGTCAATCAATTACAGAAGCTCTTTTACAATAGGATCTATGGGATTCATGCTCCATTCATTTCAATGGGCCATTGAAAGTCAATGAGACACCTTTGACCTACTTATTTGAAATCAGCTTGCACCTGGAGTTATCAACTGCCAGATTTTCAAGCGAGTCAGCTGACTCAACTGTCAGATTTTCAAACGATGGCAAATCTGCTGGAGAAAATCCGATTTCCATGCCTCAAACAAATAAAGATTATAGAAGAACCGTAAGACATATCGAAATGATTCTTTCTTTGTCAGAAGCAGAAGACCCTAACGGAGAGAATGCTGTAATTTTTGTTAAGGTGTGATTAGAAATAAAAAAATTATGGCGAGCTACAAATAGCCTTCATTTGATTCTGTGCAACTGCTCATTTTAGAAA
>SRMA01025810.1:13124-83902 GCA_007224835.1 Danionella cerebrum
TGGCTTAGTCTGTGTAATCACGTGATTGAATGCGCGTTCACGCAAGAGGGGAGTCGGAATCTGCCGGGGAGTCGAAATATGGCACAACACCGGGGCGCCGGAGTATTATTTCTCTCGCGCCGATTCCTTGCACCAGAAGCGGCATGATTACGGCTCCCAGAGCCGCCCCGAGTCAAACAGAGGCACGATGGGGGTAAAAACGAGCGTCATAAGACTCCTCTCATTATGCAGGCAATAACATTGCTTATTTCTCAATAATGTAATATATGAACATGCTTTTATTCTCTTCAGGTGTATTAACATTTTTCAAATGCTGTAAATATAGCATTACTGTCAACATTAATACAGTATGCCATTATTACAGTATAACATACTGATGCATTACATATATAGTGACAAAACACATTGATTTAAATATTTTCAGTCATACATTTTCAATCAGTCTTTATGAAAATGTTATTTTTAACCCCTGGTGTATATGTAGCACTAACAATGTGTATTTTTCATTTATTGTGGATGAAATTTTAACTGTACAAAACATTGTTTCTGTTACTTCCAGCTGACAATTCTATTTCTTTTTATCTTTTAGACAATGAGTTGAACGGGAAACACAGAGACTTTATTTCAAGGCTCCTTTAAAAAACAGGCCAAGTTTAACAAATTTGTACATGAGCTGAAGGAGGTGGTTACGATCACTCTAGAACAGGGGTGCTCATTACGTCGATTGCGGCATGAAATTGGAACAATATCAGCCGATCATCCATCTCATCACTTGATCGATGTACAGGGCAACCAGTCAAATGACAACTGAATTTTGACCTTTACGTCACAAACAATGACGCTGAGTGCTAAGCTAAGCATGCGTATTACGTCCGATTCTTAGCCCATGCTTAAGTTTATGGTCACCAAAATGAGTGAAAGAGCTGGACCAAGTTAAAAGTCAAAAATGTGTCATTTTCATGCGGAATGGCAGGAGGACTTTTCTTCACGATGTCATTTTGCAAGTGCATTTGACTCATCTGCCGGTCTACTATTGCAGTCCCAAAGAAGGGTAATGGGGAGTGGCTTTTTCGGCTCCACTTATTCATGTGAGTCAGCCTTTTCGTACTTGAAAATCATTAAGTCCAAATAGCGTTCCACAATGACTAATGAACATTTGGAAGTGTGCTTGAGGCTGGCTGTCAGCAGCTACTATGCATTCCTGGTGCATGATTCATTTCAGTGCAAGTCATCAAATTAAACTCAGGTTCTTACAAAAAATGTAAATAGTTAATTACTGGTATTATGTGTGTTTTGTCAATAATTGTTTGTTGATTGGTGTTTTACGTTTTTGTCATTTTAAAAGTAGCTCGCAAGCTGAACAAGTGTGAGCACCCCTGCTCTAGAACCATTGCCACCAGAATCGAGTCAACAAATTTTGACTACAAAAATGTAAGTATATTATTAACCCCTTAACAACTGCTGGCCAGAAATTGACACTTACAGAAAGATCGCGTAATTGCACTCACCATTTTTAAGCAAAATTTGACAAACTGTGTATCATTTGAAAGCTGAATTTCTCATGATTCAGGTGTAATAAAGCATTACAGATTTAACAGTTTGTCAATTTGTGTAAAGAGTCCTGACAAAGCAAAATGGCCTACCTTTTATGATGTCTCTACAGGTACACAGCCACTGAATTATCGAGTGTCTTATATCATTGTACTTTTAACAGTCCAATGAACAAAATGCATCCAAGCTGGTACTCCAAAAACATGTGTACCATGAGAAAAACACATGAAAGCTATCAACTTTTCGTTTGCTACAAAAGGAAAATTGTTTTTTTTTTTTTTTTTTTGCCAGCCATTTTTAACAAAAACCGAACCAAAATGGTAGGATTCGATCCAGTAGAGTCTCCTGAACATTTTGAGACCAGCTTTAGAAGTCTGTGACCAGGATTGGCCAATCAGCAAGCCAGTAAACAATTCCTGGCCTCTCAATAAGAGCGCAGGTCAACGTAGTTCCTCGTTTTTTCACACGTGCAGATTGACTGCACATTTAGCCAATGAGATGAGCTTTCCAACTATACAAAACGATGTATAATTTTACATAGTTCGGTTGACAGGCACAAGAAAACATGACTGCGCAAAGAGAGCAAATGCTTAGTCATCCAGTTTTTAACGCACACCGGTGAGCAGAGTGCGCAACAAAAACCTTTATCCGGAGAAAAATGCATGTTTTTCTGTTACTATCAGTAGCACAATGATACCTAAGAAGACATTTGATCATTTTGAGGACATTTTAGAGGAGATTCTTCTTCTTCTTCTCCTTTCGACTGTCCCCAGTTTAGGGGTTGCCACAGCGAATCATCTGTTTCCACCTAACTCTGTCCTAAGTATCCTCTACTCTTGCACCAACTACCTTCATGTCCTCTTTCAGCACATCCATATATCTCCTCTTTGGTCTTCCTCTTGACCTCTTGCCTGGCATCTCCATCTCCAACATCCTTCTACCAATATAACCACTATCCCTCCTCTGCACATGTCCAAACCATCTCAACCTGGCCTCTCTGACTTTGTCTCCAAAACAACCAACCTGAGCTGTCCCTCTGATGTGCTCGTTCCTAATCTTGTCCATCCTCGTCACTCCTAAACTGTAAGTATAAGTACAGTACCTTAAGTACCTTAAAAATATAAGTAAACAGTGAATGACATCATGGATGTTTTACTCCTATGTATTTTTGGACTACATTTGATCCACTAGGTGATTGCGGCCATTGGTGAGGATGCAACCTCTATTCATGAGCATGTGGATGTCCTGCATTTCCAGTACTGCAAGATGCGACCAGACATCGTAGTGATCAAAGACAGAATGCAGCGAACCTTTGCATGGAGGAGAAGGGTGATAATAGATAAAATGACTGTGGAAGATACTCTTAAGAAAAACCCTTTCTTAAAAACATCCTCAGAGGTCAGTGATATCACAGTTTTAAATACTAGTATGATAGAATGATCATTTACATTTATAAGTTTTTGTAAAAACATTGTAATTTTCACTGCTTGTCAATTCATTCAGGATCCCCCTCCTCTGACCTGTTTGCATGTCTCCCTTATTAAACACCTGAAGCTCATCAGATCCATGAGCTGAACTTATTTAACAGGAACAGGTTTGTGAAACAGTGAAGTATCAGTTTTCCTGCGTATTTGCTGTATTTTCGGTCAATATGCGTTGTGTGTGTGGGTGTGAAGAATAGCCAAACACACACAAAAACGCACACCGTTGACCGAAACTCCGCTGAACTCTCCGATCACAATCCTTAGCATGGAACACTCTTTTAAAGAGCACAAAAAGCAAGTATACCCACAAACTATACTGTTTGTGAGTGTGTCAACCCTAATGACGTGCAAGTGATGATTGTTGTGCCTTTACTCTTCCTCTGTTAAATTCACGTCAACCTAGGAAAATTTTCTAAACTCCACCTATTAAACTCTGAACACTGAATCGACTCATTTGAACAATGAAATCTTTTCTCATAATGAACCTTTTCTGATTTTTAACATGACCGTTTTGCAAATTACATTTATACGTGCTCAGCATGTCCATGACCAACATCTTGTATCGCACTATTAGTAATTATGTTTTTGATAACAATACATCACAATACAGTTATTGTTGGAGGAAATAAGTTTCAGTGAAGGAGACACGTTAACTTCCAGAACAGGTCACCAGTCAATCACAGGGCAAAACACCCATTCACTCGCACTCGTCGAAGCGGTAACCTTCTAATTGGAAGGCGACAGTGCTATGCACTGTGTTACAGTGCTACCATTGTTTTAATATGCCATTTCTGTTAATTATGAAACACGTTACAAATGATGCTCAGATTACAGTCTACTCCAAGTTTGACTGCAGGCTTCTATTATGAACACCCGCACATGCCAACCCATAATGGCATGCACAAGCGAGTTTGTCTTGTTTTTAGTTTGTAATAATAAGAAAATAGGTCATTTATAATATAAAATTATTTAAAAGTAATTTATTTGTTTCACTACAGATTCAGACTTTCATGCATCACTGATTCTGCTCGCCCACATCTTATATCAACTGTGTAAAAATATGAGACTGTTATGATTTTGAAGAAATTCAATCAATGTTTAGTATGTTTACATCTGGCCTTTTTAATGTCTTGTATAGAGTAGAGATTTGCCACCACATGGTACAAAAGGCTTGTCACTGGGGAAGTACCCTGAAAAGAACACATTTGTACCTTTTTTAAAGGTACACCATGGTACTGTAACACCAAGGTACATATTTGTCTTTGAAAGGTACATCATGCAAAGGGACCCATATGTACCTGTGAGATGGGGTACACCAGTTGTACCTTTGAGGGTACTGCCCCAGTGACAAGCCATTGTACCCCTGAAGGTTTTTTCTGACAGTGTAGTGAGGGGCAGAAACTGCTCCCTTGTTTTTAACCTTCTTCAATAGAGCGTGGGCAGCTATGATTATCATAATTCTGGTCGTCTCGGCCAGTACTCAAATTACGATGCACCTCTTGCAACACCTTGTCCATCTTCTCACGCATAAGCAGAACATGCGACAATACTTTCACCGGTTCCCGCCCAGAGTTCTTTCAACATGTCTAGTGGTCCTCTGACTTTGTGCCCAAACAGCATTTCAAACGAGGAACAGCCAATGTATCTCAGCCATAAATCTCAGTCTTTCGCAATACTGGAGACGAATTTCCACAGCATTGATTTAATGAATCGCTCCACCAAACCATCTGTCTTGAGAATGATATGGAGAGATCCGGATTGGTGTGATGCCCAGAACTTAACTTTGAGGTCAAGTTTGTCCTTTGATCTGTGAGGATCTCACGGGGGGATGCCGACACGGGAAAAGAGCTGTATGAGCGAGTTGACGATTGCTTGTGTTTTGATAGATTTCAGGGGGGAAACTTCCTGGTATCTGGTAGCGTAGTCTAATGAAAAGGATGTATCTTTTGCCAGAGTTTGAGGCGGGCCTGAATCTTTCGTTCTTGTGGTATGTATAGGGTGCTGGACTGAAGGAACTGAACAACGTCGCGCCAACTGCTCTGAGGGCTGTGACGAAAGATTCGGAGAGTTTTGCAGCTTTTACTGATGTCAATGGTGAGTTGCTTCACTAACTCGTAATGCTGTGCGTCTTCCAGGTTCATGGAGAAGCAAGCCGCCCAGGTCTGGCCTGTGAGCATGGGTAGCAGATGCAGTATCCCGTCTGATTCTGGTCTGCTCAAACATAGAAGCGTGGAACTGTGCCACGGCGCCGGCAGAGAAAACCAGACTAAAAAAAGAAGCTTTTTTTATTGATGATTCACTGTGAGAAGACCACAGCGCTGAGAACAGCGTTTCTAGAGCCCTGTATTTGTACCCTGAAGACCCTCTTCCTGTGCGTCATTCATGTCCTTACGATTAGATTCTTACGCATATGGGATGTTGGCTATGATGCTTGGCCTGGTGTTTTGAATTGGATATATTCATATCTTCTTATCATGGAGCGCAGGAGGCTAGCGCTTCAAGGAACAGTACAAGATGTTAAGGTCGGGCTGAGTGGCATTGAGATGTGAGTAAGAAAAGAATGACCAGGCTAACAAAATCACATTGAAAGTGTCTACGTGAAGAGCAAAGAAATCATATGGCACAAAGATTATTTTCCCGTTACAATAATTATTTAGGTAAAATGAGATCTGTTCACATTACTTTTCAGCTTTGCACCTTAATTCTTTTTTCTTTTTTTCTTACAGATGAGATGATAACGAAACCCTCCTGATGCTTGATGACAGTTCATTTGCAGCATTGATCCCCAAGATAGGCCTTCTTCTGAAACTCAGAAGTCACCTGAGGGCGCTTGTGAGTGAAGAAATGAATATGTGAAGATAGAATATGTTTGCTAACAGTATGGAATCTATAGTTATGTGATATTCATTTCTGCTTTTATCAGGTTGAACGTTCATCCTCGGTCTCTGTGAAGAGAATCAACTGCTTTGTGGCCAAAATCTGACCCTACCGTTCGGATGTCGCTGCAGAGACTCATCAGAGGGGTTATTTGAGTTACTGCTGCCTTTCTATCCCAGCTCCGAACAAATTAGGATCTTTCTGCGTCTCACCATCAACAAGGCATCTGCTGCCGCAGAACTTGTACTCACTGGATATTTTATTTTTCTGAGCATTCTCTGTAAGCCCTGGAGCTGGTTGTCTGTGAATAACCCAGTAGCTCAGCAGTTTCTGAAAAACACAGACCGGCCTGTATGGCATTAACAGCCATGCAATGTTCAAAGTCCCTTAAATCGCCTTTCTTCCCATTCTTTTGCTGTGTTTCAACTGCAGCTGATCATCTTCACCATGTCTACACTTTTCATGACGGTGCCTTTTCGTCTTGACTCCGCTCCGCTGTAGCATCTTTCTCCTCATGGCTGTGGTACAGGTGTCTTTTTTTCCGAGAGAAGACCATGCTCGTGGAATGAACCAAAGATTTATTTATTCTGTGATGGTGCCCTACATTCGCATTGCTTCTACCTTCTAACAGATGATTGCTTCTCATTCACAAAAATGTCTTTTACATGTTTTTCTTGAGCATTTTGTCTGGTTTTCTTTCATTAGTGAAAAGATTATCTCTCTGTTTAATGTGATGGATGTTCTTGGGCACACAGTAGAGATGCGCACTCTTACGTTGTTCCACTTGCTTCTCTTTTGCAAATAAATAAATAAAAATGTAAAATGAACATGTTTTGTTTTATTTGCATTTAGTTAAATTAATATGGACAGAGACAGATGGCTTTTGCAGAACATAAATAAATCAAGACCCCTGCATTTAGGATGTAGTTCCTGTCACTACAACTGGATAGGAGTAACAAGAAGGACACCGTAGTGTGGAGCTACTCAATTTTAGTTAGCACAGTCTAGTCATTAAAATTTCCTCAAAGTAAAACATCTGCACTAATATCCAGCTTGATCTTAATATCCGTCCTTTAAATGCCCATTTTAGCACACAGAAGAAGTCCCTGATAAATTAATTTGAGATCTTCAAAAATGTTTCTTGTGTTTTACTTTAGGAAATAAATGATTAATCCTTGTGAAGAGGACAACAAGCACAGGCACAGTTTCAAGTACACTTTTTGTTTATTCGGCTAATGAATGACAATGTTCTTTGCTCACGGAGCAAGACTCTAATCTTCTGTCCCTCGGCATTGGGCTGCTGACGGTCTGGCCCTTAGCCGAGTCTTGTCCACTAGAAGCGATGCTGCCAGTCCTCGTGAGGCACCAGTTTTACCAGTTCTTGTAATGTCCAGGGGTTGTGAGCATCCTCCAGAAAAATGTACATTATAGGCCCCGAACCCATCCAGATTGTTGCTCACTGACGTCTGGAAACGGCACAATATTTCCGCAAAAAAACCAAGGCCCAAAACCTGCAAAACACCACAGAGCAAAGTGTCAACGCTTCCTGAAAATCCAACTACTCTATGTACAAAGAGTCAGAGATCAAACAAACCTTACTTTCTAAGAGACCTATTTACAGAAGCAACAGTCTCTTGCTTCAGTGACGGGCCCGTTTTCTCGCTGGCTCTTCAGGGCATGGCTCTCCACTGACATCCAGGTGGAACCGGGGAGCTGCTCCTCTGCTGGTGCTGGAGAAGCTCTCAGAAAACAAGAGGCGGCCACCTAGAAGCTCGGTATATTCCAGCACAGGGCACCCAAGAGTATCCCACAACTGCTGCTTGACTTTCAGGCTCAGCGGGAGACTGCTTTTGTGCCTTTGACCAGAGGGAGATGTCAAGATGGGCTCCACCACCGAGTGATAAATCCTCTGATAGGCCTCAATGCTGTGTCCGTGGATGGTGAGGGACTCTGGCTGGAAAACGTCCACTGGAGAAACGACATCTGCAGAACAGAGTTCAGGAATGTCTGCAGCTCTTTTCTGATGTTCTGAAACATCACCAGGAACTTGGTTTTCAGGGAGGTCAAAGCCGTTGTGCTCATCCCTGACCAACGCTGCCCTCTGTGAAGACCCACGAGTGTTCGACAAATAGAAGTCTCGCAGGTGTTTTGGAGGGGTCCTTGTTCTCCTAGAACGACGCAGAGCCATGGTGAAAATAAATATTTCGAAGAGAGAAATTGTTGTAAATGTCGGAGGTGTTCGGTAGTGACGCAAGTTCAGCATCAGTGTGATGCAGATCAGTTTAAATGTATACACAAACATGTCATTTAAATGTCAACGACCAAACAGCTCACACTTAATTGAGCTCAATGTTACACATTTTACGCTTTTAATGTGTTCATTACTAGTGTTATTGATTTATTTTATCTCTATGTATCATGTCCCGTTCAGAAGGAAACCAACCAGCAGTTAACGAGAGGAAAAGTGTATTGAGAGATGGCTTTATTTAATAATTTTCAACTTATGAAGGTTTACAAATACCACAAGTCAAAATAAAAACTATACAAAAATGCATAAATAATGTAAATAATACCTTGTGCTTAAATAAAATAAATCCATAAGTTAATGTTTGTAAATAAATTCATTTTGTTTTAAGAATATATTCATTTGTTTATTTCTGTCTTAAATTCCTATACGTTACATATTTCAATCTTCATAAGAGCTTAAAGAAAAGATAGTTTCAGGCGTTTAATTGCTAATCAATGTCACACCCTCTCACCAACATCCAATCAATGTAGAGGAAGGCGGGACAAACACCACACAAGACACGCTGATTGGCTGTTTGTGTCTACATCAAACGAGGGGCGAAACACCCCTAACGAATCCTGCCTCGCTGTTATTTTTGTGTATTTTTAAGAAGCGTGGTCATATAGGGTCACGGTGGCATAAATGGGCGAGATTGATGTAACGACGTGAGGTGCACGTCAATCTGAACAATCTGTTTTTTTTACTTAGCGTTCGCTCTCTAGTGACATCTAGCGACTGTGAAAAAAATCTTTCCTCAATGAATGACCAATCATGAGCAGACTTTGAACTAATCTTTTAGTGCTTCAAGAAGTACAATGAATTGCACTTTAAAATGCTTTAAATTAGTCGAAAAGAGGTGTTTAAGTGAGAATAAATGAAACTTTAATTTAATGTTTGCTTTTCTCTTAATTGTCAACTCAAACGGGAAGCCAGCCGTGGGGCATGGGAGGCTATATATTCCCTTTATAACAGAAACACACTTTGATTGGGATGCTTGCTTCTTAGATAATCGGAGAACTCTCTTCCAGATCAATTCCATGTGTCATATATGGCAGCGAAGCCGCTCGGGGAGACCAGGCAGGACAAAGTAAGACCAAACAACGGAATTCAAATCAAGGTGTTTTTTTTAATGGTGCCACTGGTGTACAGCTGAGAAATCAAACAAAACCAAAACTAAACTAAAAAAATTAAGGCCAAAACTTCACTACTAGCAGTGAAGGAGCAAAATCTTTCTAAAGTTCTGAGGGCAGTAGAGCAGGAAAGCTCACAACAGAAAAGTTCAAACAGTTCAAATGCCAAGCCCAGCAGTTCAGGATAAAACCCAGAGTACCTAGGTTTCAGAGTCTCTCATGCCCATCCTTCCTCCTGATTAGTGTTGTGACGTTGGCGAACGAATCGAATCTTTTGAACGCCTCATTAAGATGGGAGCCGAGTCGCGTTTGGTCAGGAGCCATTCTCCTCTGGGGGGAGGGGGGATAAATGCATACCTCTATGAGCAGGTAGCAGGAACAGTGGTAACCCCACAGCAGACGCTGTCATGGAGGTGCCAGCGTACTTAGAGGAGCCACTTGTTCGTATAAGAATGAAGACCCTATGAAGTGGTGGGAAAGTCGGGTACCTGTGTATCCAAGGCTTTGCCGACTAGTGGCTAAGAAGCTTTGTGAATTTTGGAGAAAGAATTTTCTCCAAAACTGGACAAATACTCACAGAGAGGAGAAATCGCCTCATTCCAAAGTGAGAGCACTTGTGTTTCTCAATTCAAATTTCCAGAAAGAAAAGAAGGAGAGAGGCCATAAAAACTGGAACTGTTTTATCATTTTGGGAATAGTTATTTTGTTTAGACTTAATTTGTTATTGGGTTTATATAGTTTTAAAATATTGTTTATTAGTTTTTCAGTATTGTTAAAAATGTACTTGTGTGAAAATTTTGCTACTAAAGGTTTCTGCATGAAACTTCATTAAAGCCTGCTTTGTTCTTTGTGTATTTATTTTTATTTTTTTACCTTGTCCTGTCTCTCTCAAAAGCCATCACATGGGAGAGTAAATGCTTTGCTGAGTTGGACAGTTTTGCGTTCTCCAGGGGGGTAAAACACCTAGTGTGGTGTTTTCTCCTCTGGATTGGAGCATTGAATGTATGTAAATATTTACTAGTTGTGGTTCCGACGGGTCAGTTTACATTAGGTGTGTCAAGACAAAACGGCGTTGGACTGAAAGGGGGAGTGTATAAGGGATTGGGGAAGGGTGAGGCTGAAAGCTTCACGAGTGAGAAAGAAAGTTGAAAAAAAAAACTTACCTGAACAAACCACATAAGTCCTAGTTACAGTTCTTTTTGTCCCATTTGGAGTTTTTACGTACCACACATATATACAGAGCATCTACCTAGACAAACCATGTTTATTTGTTATAGTTCATGCAGAACAGTCCTTGCCGTTTGTACAATCCTGCACACATACATACATGTTCAAATATACATACACACACAGCCAATGATTTATGTGGGGTCATAATGATGTTCTACACTTTATAATACAAGTCTGCTACATGGGAAGATATAGACAAAACATATTAAAGTTCATAAACTGCGAGCTGGACAAACCACATGCATTGACCTGATCTGCATCGAATGAGGACCCGCAGACATCAAATAAACAAGTGATTGTAGTACGTAGTGCCCAGGGACAGTAAACCAAACCCACAAGCGGCCGAATCACCCCCACTCCTCTATGCCCAAGTGCGCTGCGAGATCTGACACAGACCCGGCTCCGCAACCAGACCGAAGTGACCCGGTGGGCCATCCCACCCTCTGTGGGGCGACACGAGCAGGGTTCCGGACCCCAGAGCCGGAGAATCCCACCCCGCCGGGAACCGCCAGCACCCCCAGAGAGAAACGCCCCACGCCCGGGAGCGAGGCAGAGGGGGGCACATACATTCGGGAGGCCTGGCAGCGGCCAAGAGACCAGAGGAGGACAGGGAGGGAGGCCGCACCAGGTGCAGCGGAGCCACCACCCCCGACCACAACCCGCCCCCACACCCACCCCGACCAGCAGCCCCAGACCCCTCTTCCCCTCCCCATCTCACCCAGTCATGCATCTATTCATCATTCCATCCATACACCCATTAAGTCCGGTGGACCCACGCCCACCCGGGGATCCCCCGCACCCGCACTGACATATACCCACCCCGGACGGAAGACGGAGACGGCCGCCCACCCACTCCCCATCATCTGCTCCCAGTTGGGGGTTAGTGTATGTGTTTGTGCATATGTTGTAGAGGTAAGTTGCATTAAAAATGGGGAGTGATGTCCTGGAGCATCACCGTTGGTTGATGGATGACGTCCAGGCACCACCCCCAGTCTAATATGAACGAAAAATCAGAGAGCAGTCTTCTCCACCTTGGAATTAGGTAGGAACCACAGATCTGCAGCCCCACCCATCAGATCTGGACGAAGAGAATAGCCCTCCATTCCTAAATGTAGTGTGTCCTTGCAAGTGATGTATAGGGCCACCGGGGGAGAGACCGGTCCCTGAAGCGGGTCAGTGTCAGATGTTATTGATCCTCTGACCGCTCCAGGAGGCAGGCCCCTCTCCAGTGCCCTGGAGATGTTCAGTGTCTAATTGAATTAAAACTGGGGGTCCCCTGTCCTGGGGTAGGCCGGGGGGACCCGATCTGTAATAGGCCGACCCCCCCCCCCCAATCCCCCACAGAGACTGAGACCCCCGGGGTCCTATGAGTGGGGGTGAAGGAATTGTACCAGTAGCCGATGTGGGGACCAAGTCGACGAGCCACCCGCCCCCCACCCCGGGGGTCACGGGAGAGTCACAAAGGGGGGAAGCGGGCAACCAGGCGGCAATTGCCCCCCTTCGGATCTCATCCATTAATACCAGAATGTTCATGCATAGTTTCAGACAAGGGTCTCAGCCCCTCTAAAGCCCTTGTGACCAATCCACCTGGGCTAGTCTGATTCGGTATGAATGAACAGCACATATCTCCAAACATACTGTAGGCACCTTTTTCTACTAATAAAAAAAAATCAGATCGATCCTGGTTTTGAACTGCCATCAAAAATATGGGGCCAATGGTTCCCCTAGGCCCTCTACCGCATCCCAAGTCAAATTAGCAACCCGAAGCACTCTTTAATGAATGTGATTTGTATGTAAATATTTTATCTGGGCGACCAGAAAAAACGCTGATAAAAATATTGTAAACTCCTGCAAATGTCCAAACTTTCTACATAAGTAGAAAGATTTATCTAATCTAGACTATGCATTCCCCTTTTTATCCCTGAATGTATTATATTGTTAGTATTTAATATTTTTTTCAAAGTTATCCAATTAATGATTTGATTATTTTCTATTGGTTTCATATGCCCCGATCAATCTAAAAGTTTAGCCGAAACTGACCTAAAAGGCTATGGCATGTTTAGAACTGCTCACAAATACCATCACGGTGGAATTTTACTGTTTTAATGTTGTCCTGGCATTCCCGTTCCATTGACTTGCTGATAAACTAATTTATTTAATTATTCTAATAATGCAGAAATAATATTAATAATAATTCATTATTGTTACTCACTTATTCCCTTTTTGGGTCATGGGATTCTGCCGGTGCTCATCTCCAGAGCATATTGGGTGAGAGGTGGGGGAAGACACTGGACAGTCCGCCAGTCCATCACAGGGCAAAAACACTCATCAAAACTAAGAGGAATTTAGATTATTCAATTCACCTGATTCTCTGTTGGGATTGTGGGAAAACGGGAGTACACAGAGGAAAACCACGCAAACATGGGGAGAACAGAAAAACTCCTTCCAGGAAGGCCACGGTGCTAACCACTGCAGTTGATCTCCATCCAGTACTCCATGTATTCTATTGATCTTTAAGTAACAATCATTCAGGTGTGTGTAAATAGTTTCTCACCCACTGGACGATCGCCTTCTGACTCTGTGACATACAGGATACAACAACAACAACAACACACAACATCCAATACAACACAATCAACAGTGATTTTTTAGATGTTAATCCTTCATGCAAACACCTTAGTGTATTAATCTCCTGAAATGTAATGCAGTGTCAGTAAAATGTTATTCCTTTTCGTGTCGGTTCCTCCTTCTGACTCCTTCCCCTTTTGGGCCTGAAGTTTCTTCAGGTCCACCCCATGTCTCAACAAACCTCCAAAAAGGTTCAAAGGAATCCTGTTGTATTTAAATAGCCTTTAGGAAGTCAGAAACCCGCTCTTGGTCAGCCATCAACCAATGAAATATTGTTCCTAAAATTTATGCACAATTTTATCCAAATCATTCTTAGCCAATTGAAATTCCCATAACCTATTTTCCCATCAAATCTTGAAACAACACAAGTACAGATTATTATTATTATTATCTAAAGCTGCAAATTACGTCGTATCCTACACAGTTTGGTTAAAGTTTCCTCTCACCTGCAGGCTGATTTAAGTACACGATTTTTAGCACAAGATATTCACCTACAGGAAAAAAAGTTCATTAATAATCTCATTCTGAGTCACTTACCATCCAAACCTGACCAAGGAGGAAAATGGATTAAGTACAGGAAAAAAAATAACATTTTAACAGCCATCAATATATTCAAATACATGTTATCCTATATATACACCATATAATTATCTGTTCTTCTCAAACCCATTCCATCCGTGGATAAAGATCTTTTATCAAAGCTGAAGTCTTTTCTATAAACCCAATTCTAAAATTCATAAAGCCCTGTTGCTTGTTTTCTCCTCTCATAATGCTACTCTGAAGTTCCATGGCATGATACTCCTGCTATGCTAAGCTACGCTGCGACCCGCTGTGCAATGGCCACATCACACACCATTCCACACCATCACACTCCACACACAGCCACACCCACGCACTCCTATTCGTCACTCATGTTAGTAGAGATGGGGACTGTAATGTAACTTTTTCTCAATAAAAGGTTGCAAAAAAAAAAAATTCTCGGCGACCCTAACTTGTCATAATGCAGACTGTGGTGTCCCCAACCAACAGTGATCTACAATTTTAGAATGTCCAACTGTAATTGGTTGAGTAAGATCATGTTTCTTAAAAATAAATTAATTATTAAAAATCCATGTCATTCACATCCACCAGGTATCAATATAGAATCCAAAAAATAAAAATGGAAAAAATATTTCAAAATTGTTTTTTATTTTTTACATGTCAGGAGCAGTGGGAGAAAAGAAAACAAAAATGGATACATATGAAAATCAAGGGGAAAAAATAAAATAAAGAATAACAAATAAACAAAGTAAATTAAAAAAATAATAAAATAAAACCCAAACTAGCTAACCTCCTGTGATTTAAGGAAGTTGTCATGTTATTCCATTTAACAGCTGAATATATTTTTCACAGTTAACTCAAATAGATTTCGATCCCTCAAGATCAGTTCTACAATTCTGTTCCAGCAGTGAGTATTAGTAAAGAGCAAAATCTATGCTATTTTTTTTTTACAGATTTGTACTTCAAACTTTTATATTTTAACTTTTATTTCCTTCATCATTTCCCACCTATCCCTAGGGAATAAGAAGAACATTACACAGTTCATTGTTTAACCCCTAACTCCTGTCTACACCCAGAACCTACAATCAGAATATTGTATTCATTCTAAGTGGGTAGGTATGTTGTCTACCCTTCATGTAAGACAAGCATTCAGGTCAGTTGTCTCTCCTCCGTTTCGAAAATCAAAAATAAAAAAAAAAAAATAAAAAATACTCATAGGATTAGTACATTAGCAGATAAAGAAAAAATCTATTTCACCAGCTGGACTCCAGATATACCCACATTTCATTTTGCCAAAATTGCCACTTCATTCCACCTCTGGTCAGTCTTTCAAAAAATATAAAAATAAAAAAATATATATAAAAAATTACATACATTGTCCATGAGAGGGGCCCTTTGCAACCAGTGAAGCAATGGTCATGTCAGACACCATGAAAGGTGATGTCTAAATGACTTTAGCGCAATGTGCTGGGCAGGATCTTGCTCTGTGACTCGACCAGGCTTTTTGGCATTTGCACATGCGCCCCGCAAGATCTTTCTCTGTATCTTGACCCAGACTTTTGGCACTTGCACATCAGTGGGACTGGTGTCACTGGCCTTGTGGACTGGTTCGGGAACTCCCCCAGCCCTCAGCATATGACCACCTCAGGAACTGCCACAGGGAACCCTCAGATGCTGTGATGGAACCACCTCTGGAACTGGTTCGAGGGCCGCTTCAGGGAGTGACACCGCGCTGTCACCATGTGTCATGGTGATCCGATGTGTTGCTCTGCTAGCCCCTCAGACTTGAAGATGGCCCCTGCACTGATACACTTGCTCTCAGAGGTTTGTTGAGTTGACACTTGGTTCTTGAGGTCTGATGGATCACAGGTCAGAACAGGGTGCCCTTGCAGACGATTTTTGAACATGACATCTAAGCAGGCCAGTGAGGTAGGGACAAAGCTAAATCAGGGTTATTAGGAAGTCTTCACCACTAGGTTCAAACCCGACGCTTATGGCATTTCGGTTCTTCCTGTGGCTCCTCACTGGTCCTTGTCATGTTCCATGTTACCGTTAGTACACCTTTCAGTGTTAGGCATCATCCAACAGTGACAGTCATTCTGAATAATATGCCTGGTAGGATCTCCGCTGACCTCGGCCCCTCGGTCCCACAGATACGAACTTCAAAACTATGCGGGAACCTAAAGCCCGCCCATTGACGACCGCGCATGCGCTGCCTGCTGGTTTGGATCAGGCTGTGAAGCATAGTCGGTAAATCCGAGAATCATGGGAAATCGAGTTCTACAGCCTCCATGCGCTCAATGGCAGCACGAGCACAGAGCGAGCTAAAGTGACCGATAGAAGACGGATTTTAGCTTTAGCTTTGCGTGTCCCACCCGGGCTGAAAACAGATATAAATATTATACAGAGTGCAAATATTTAAGAGACCAATAAAATCTGAACCAAGTTATGAGTGAGTTTTTGTAACTTTACAGGCAAATGGATTCGTTCAATTCACAGAAAGGTTATACATATTACACGGAGCGAATTACGAATTACAAACGTTATAAACCAATACCTACAGATCCACTTTAAAGCACTGTTTAACACTATTTACAGCCGGCATTACGTGTTATTCAAGAACTCAATTCGCACGGCTCAGACTCACACGGCGGAGATCACAAATTTAGATTAGCCAAAAATGCAGAGCTTTTGATTAACATGGTGTCTGCATACCTTTGAAATTTTCAGCGCTGAATGAATTCTGGGTGGGCCTGTGCCATGGCCTCTCCAGTCTCCAACTCAAGGCGTGTGCACATTTAGACACGTCGGCGGTCACCATCTGATGGGAATATATAATAATATATTCCAGAGAAGACAGGAGAGGGCTTGAAGTCCAAATATTTACTAAGAGTTTCATGAATAACACATTACAGATATATCTGGGTGAACTAACTGCATTACACAACAGCAATGTGCGTCCAGCCCCCGTCGCAATGCGTTAGCTTATACCCGCTCTCCCTTGTGACACGGTCTTATATATGTTCTTAAAAATGCTAATTAGTTGGGGCCTAGTTCCGTTTGCCTCTGGCCTTTTGGGTCACCCACAAGTCCGACGTGAGCCGTTCACCTCCTGTAATGGTGGATTGTCTTGATCCTCTGCACAGAGAAAAAGGCACTTGGGGTGATAACACAGGTCTATAAAATACCCTTTTGATTAAATTCAAGTAACAAAAGAAATACACAATTATCACTCATTTATTTTTCAGTTTAATATTACACTTAATACTCAAATGATTATAACAGAATACACCACATAGTTAGAGAAAATGAAACTGTTGGGAGATACCTAAATTATCCTTCAATGCACACCCACACACATGCACACACACCCACATACATCCAGGAACTGCTGGTCGTGTGTGCACAGAGCTGGAGATACCTGAGTTGGAGAACACGCCCCACCCAGCACGGACAGCCCCCCACCACCCCAACCGGTCCCCGAGCCACCAAACAAGTTAGTTTAATAAGATGTTGTTATATTGAGAGATGCTTAGTTTCTTTTTAGTTTTCCAGTTCATAAGAATGGTTTTCTTTGCTACAAGCATAGCGGTGAGAATTAATAGTAATGTGTTAGCCTCGAGTTCTAATAGTACAGCAGACTTCTTGCCAGAATTTTTGTACTGGTGTACAAGACCAAAGAGCGTGTAGATAGTGGTCAACTGTATTGTTAGTGCAGTGTTGGCAAATGTTAGTGTCTGAGAGACCCATCTGGAACAATCTTTGACCTGTGTAGTGAGTTCGGTGAAGTATTTTATACTGTATTAGTTGTAAATTTGGGTTTGTAGATGCTTTAAACGTGTTTAAGCATATCCGGTTCCCGAATGATGGATGATCATTTACAGATAACTCTTCGTTCCATTTAGTAGTGGGGAGGCATGCAATATTCTCTGTCTTTAATAGCAAATTATAGATTTTGGATAGTAACCTCTGGGTTGTTAACCCACTAAATTGTTCAATTACTGTGGGTAGCTGCAGAGTCATGTGCTTTTACTTGTTGAAAGGATGATAGATTGTAGCTGTTGGTTTTCTAGACCCGTATTTAAGACCCAAATCTTCAAATGAAATTATTTTGTTGTCAACAATTTTATGTCTAAGATGCGTTATTCCATTATTTTGTCAATTTGGAAAATATACTGCCCTTTTGTTTAGTAAGAAGTCTGGGTTGTTCCAAATTGGTGTGTGCTGGCAAGGAGCAAGCGATGAGCCCGTTATCTTAAGAAATTCCCACCAGGCTGTCAGTGAAGTGTGTATGCTGAGATTCTGAAAGCAGTGATGATGTTTAATTTTAGAGCTTATAAGCGGTAAATCTGCTCTCTTAATGTCTTTACAGAATGTCTGTTCAATATCAAGCCAGGGGAGTTCAGTCGAATTAGAACGAATCCATTGGTGCACATGTGACAGAAAAAATAATGAAATACATTTGGCAGCTCCAGGTCACCGCAGTCGTTGGATTGTCTGAGTTTGTGTAAGCTGATATGTGGTGGTTTGCCTTTCCATAGAAAACTGGAGAAATGAGAGTCCAGTGATTTGAACCAATCCTGGGACGGCTGGTTAGGAATCATTGATAACAGATAATTAATTCTGGGCATGACCATCATTTTAATGCTGGCAACCCTTCCCATTAGAGATGTGGGCAAGTGTTGCCATCTTTTAAGGTTTTCTTTGTGTATTTATAAGTATTTAGGTGTTGCATTAAATAACAAGTCAAAGTAGTTTTACACACATACATTTTATTCA
Source organism: Danionella cerebrum (assembly GCA_007224835.1). Taxonomy (NCBI): domain Eukaryota; kingdom Metazoa; phylum Chordata; class Actinopteri; order Cypriniformes; family Danionidae; genus Danionella; species Danionella cerebrum. The sequence continues at coordinate 31,631 of SRMA01025810.1, forward strand.
AGTGATCTTATCCAAGTGACCAAGTAATTTATCATAGTGATCTCACTGTCAACTCAGTAATATGGCAGTGGAATATTTATAAAGAATCCATATCAGACTTTGAAATCTTGTTCATATGTCAAATGAAGCAATAATCCAAATTTCAGAATATTTTAATGTCTAGTATTGGTTAAAAAATCTCAGCCCATAATACCTGTGATGATTTCCTGGATAAAATAAATTAACCCCATGCTGGTTTCTTAAAAGTAGAAAAATATAAAATAGGAGTCAAATGAGCCAGTTTTTTGAACGACTCTTTAAAGTGAACAGATCCCAAAGATCCAGCTCCCTCCAAAGAGCCATAAATCCCATCACTAGTATCATGTTTTCTGTCTTGCTAGATGGCGCTGTACTTTAGTGACGTCATATCCGCTCTGGGCGGCAGCAGCAGCACCAGCTCACAGGCCGAGAAACTGATAACAAGTGAACGAACAGATAAATATAGCGTATTCGTAAGAGATAGAGAGAAATCTCCATCCATCCTTCCAAGTCTCTCTTTCCCGTGGAAGTATAACCACATCGTTTACCTGACGCGAAGATAACAAGCATAAACGGTGAGTTATTTGTGCAATTCTACCAGGTTTTCGGTGTCTTTGGGCCGTTTTGTCGCAGGATGTCTCGGTGTTTGTGTCGCTTTGTTCTGGGCAGCAGCCATTTTTAATCACTGAACTCATCAACCAGTCAAAGCTAAACACACATTTGTGTCATTGATGATAATTAAACCAGTCTATTTTGATGAATACAGGGGTTTGGAGTGGTAAAGTTATTTTCGTTTACGATTAAGTTTGTCCCTCAGACGGTGCTAGTGGCTAATGCTGTAGCTAACCCTTTCAGTGAGTCAGCCGTCAATGTTTAACGTAAAATGTTAAATGTTTGTTTTATTATTTAGTTGCGTATGCTTGAGTTTTAATCTTCGAATGTTTAGAATATTTTTGTGTGAAAAGACAAATTGAATCAAAATTAGGGCAGAAAAGGTTGTGTTTACATCTGATGCTACCTGCACATCCACTTCACGTTATACGGAGAGAATCAAGACAAGACGATAAATATAACCATTATTGATCTCTTGAAAATCGATCGTATCAAGCGTATTGACACGGCATTCGTGTCAACTTTACAAACCGTTTTCTCGCGTCAGTCTCTTATTTAGTCGCTATTTCAACGTAAAAAAGCATGAAAATTATCCATTGTACACTGACGTCAAATGTTAAATCCTATATCTTATAGAAACAATGAATCTCATGTACTTCTGTAGTAATCACTGCTATTGATGACCGTACAATGACCAATGGTCAAATAATAAAGAATTAGTGCTGTGTGTCAATTTAATAGCACACTATTTGTTGTTCAATGAAAACAGTATTTTGACAATTAAAAATAAAACAATATTATATATAACAATATACAGGGGGAAGATGCAAACTCCTTCCTAGAAGGTAACTGGCAAGCCTCGAACCGACATCCTTCTGACTGGAAGGCCACAGTACTACCCACTGCGCCACAGTGTTGACCTATTGTTTTATTTAATGTATGAGCCTGAACGATCTTCTGTTTAAAAACAAAAAACAACCATGTTCTCTCGATTGGATCATTAGAGTATAAGATATGAACAAAACTTTTAACAGCATAGTATGCGGCGACCCACTCTCTAATAATTCATATCCTAAGGATTGGTCCATGAAAAGAAATATACACTGCAATTTCATACTGCACAACCGTCTTCAGCTGTTGGCGTATTCACCCCATTCCGATAATCCCTTGCGCGCAGACAGGTTCTGTTGTTCAAATAGAATGGCATAAAAGAAATCCCCAGGAATTCTGGGCTGCAAAACTGAAAACTGTGGGAATTTTTGTTCGACTCCAGGCTGTGCAAATGAATCGGAGAAAGATACAACTCGGGAGAAGAAACTGTGTTATTGCATGTTTTCTTTAAAAAAAAAAAAAAAAAAACATTGGAAAATACAGCGCACAGCCTAGCATCCCACCCTGCATAGCAGAATTTGCTCTGATAACTTAAGTGACTTTCCTATCTTTTTAATCTAAGTTTAAATACGAGGATAATAACCATCATAAAAGCATACACATGTGTCTCAAACTAATTATTGAATAAACAAAGAGCCATTCAGTGAAGGAGCTAAAAACTTAGCGGAAGCTAAACTTGCTGCCATGCGAAGGTTTTATTCTTTGAGAAGTGACTTAACCCTTTAAGACCTACAGGAGCGCCGGCGATCCCATTTGCGTATTTATCTTTAAATGCCGGTTAAACTGGAACCACTTAACATAGAGCAATGATTCTTTTTGAAAATAAAACAGAAATGCCTCATAGAGCTGTTTTTTTCCATGAGTGGGTGTGCAGAAATGCAGTAAAAGTCGCAAAAAGTCCTTCGAAAGCTTGTCCCTTTTTTTTGAATTTACAATTTGATTGCACAGTTGTAAATAGTTTGTTTTTATATTCCTGGTGTGTTTTCTGCAAAATATGCATGCTTTTCATTACTTTGTTTTTGAGTGTATCTCAAAAACCAAGCAATGAATTCAAGCAGAGTAAATTCACTGTTGTTCAAAAGCATTTTGTGCAAATTTTTTACATGTGCAATTTTGAGGGATAAAGCTATGAAACGTCTGTATGTAGAAAAAGTATGTGGAGAAAAAAAAACTTTTAAATTTTTTTTTTGTGGTTTACTGTAGTTTTAACACTTTAATCAGTTAAGATCGCCCTAACTCCATTCATATTATTAAAATCTAGGATATAAGGTTTATATTGATGTATGGCAAATTAAAATACTCCAAAAAAGGGCACCACAGCAGGTAAAAATGTAAACTATGCTCTGGCGGACTTGGTTCTCTGGCAGGACTTAAAGGGTTAAAAACAATGCAAGGTCCCACCAAATAGTCCAAGAAGCTTCTTTTAACTGAAACCATTGTTGCAATTGCTGTCTATGCCTTTGTAACTCTTCCCCAACTTCCTATTGCCCTGGATACTGCTCTCTTATTAACTGCAGGTAATCACTAGAGATGCAACTGTACACAAAGCAGGCCTCTCTCACTATCGCTGTGTGTGTGACTTACTTACGTCGGATAAAACAGTGCTTGCTCGAGGTGACATTTATTTCCAATCAAGAACGTGATTTACAAGCGCTATTGAAAAGGACCATTTGGTTCTGCATAAAAAAAGACGTTATTTCCAGTCAGAATGCATTTCACACTGCATGACTTGGCTGAACTCGCCTTATATTGAACAAAATCGACCAATACAAAAAATGGCATACTTGCATACCAACTCTTAAAATACTGGTACTGGCTTTGGTCAGAAATGAACCCTTATTGATAAATTCTCAAAACAAGACAATTTCATGGACACCTCAATATTTTAGAGCAGCTTTTTGTTGATATTTTTTGATTATTGTCTGTTCAGACCAGAATAGATGACATTCACATACTTAAACTTCTAAGAAATCCTAACTTTGACTAGCGCTCCAAAGGCACAGTTTATTGCTATGACTTTTTCCCAATGCACAAAATACATGCCTTTCTGATGCGTGCTAACTTTTGTATGCATACTACTAGTGCTGGGCGATATGACGATACATATCGTGGGGACGATAAAAAAGTGTCTATCGTTTCTATCGTTTCAATTACTAAAGAAAATATTGCATGAAATAGGCTATGACAAATGTATAATAATGTCTTGTGGCTATGCAATGCATACTCTACCCTTTATCTAAGTGATAATCAAGAATAAAAATGAACTTTTTCGCAAAGAAACTCCGTCTTGTGATTTTGCGACATGACTCTTTACGTTGTTGTGACATGCTTTACGCTAGTTAACTCGTGAGTGCTCAAAGATGGAGACGCAAGAGGTTGAAGATGAATCCCCGGAGGAATCCCAAGAGCTCCGACACAGAGCAGAAGACAGTCATCTGCAAACTCTGCCAAAAAACTGTTTCCGCGCCCGACACTAACACAACAAACCTCGTTTACCACTTAAAGAAGGTTCACGAAAAAGAATACTGGAGAATCGAAGAAATGCGACGTAAAGAAAGTTGTGAAACAGCCCGGGCAAGTGGCATGAAAAAATATAGCCAGCCTAAAATTAAAGAGTCTTTCATAAAATGCACACCGTATGAAAAAATGTCCCAGCGCCATAAAGAACTCACATGTGCCATCTTGCATTACTGTTGTAAAGGCATGATCCCCGTGTATGCAGTTGAGAAGGGTAGCTTCCGAGACCTCGTCAAAGTGCTTGACCCGAGGTACGTTATGCCCAGTCGTAAGCACTTCAGTAATGTCGAGTTGCCTCGCTTATATAACGCATGCCGGGCCCAAGTAGAGAAGGATGTTTGCAGTGTGGTCCATTTTTTTTAAAATAGTTTATTTTTATAATACTATTTAAATAAATATGATGTGGTTAAAAAAATGTGAAGGCTACTGTAGCTCTACCTCCACCACATCTGTTGTCATTTGATACGTTTACATTGCTGCACTAAAATGTAGTTTTTCTCATTTGTGTCAGTTCAGTTAAATGTCAATTCAAAATAAAGTTGCAAAAAAAAGTATGAAAGTAAAAAAGTATATTTTTGTCAAACTTTTCAGAGAATAACTGAAAACGTACTTTATTGTGGTATATCGTGATGTATATCGTTATCGTGATATTTGATATTTCCATATCGCCCAGCACTACATACTACTCACTAGGGATGTAACGGTACGCTAAAATCGTATTCGGTTCGGTACAGTGTCTTGGAGAGCTCGGTTCGGTTTATTTTCGGTACACAACAATAAGAACTTACAAAACCTTTATTTTGAAAAGCTGCCAATACACAATAGAATTCTTGCATAAAATAAATAAAAGTGACATACTTGGGTGATATTTTAAATAAATTGCATTCTGTAAAGAAATACACATTTTTTAAATAAAAAATTAAATACTGCAACTAGTTAGGACCTGAAAACTTTTAACACTAGCAACAGCTTCAGCTTATATATCAACAAAACTAACTATTCAAGTTTTAAGTTTTTGGCTAAAAAGATTAAGCTATCCACATTTTCCGAAGAGAGCACAGATCTGGTTGCAGTGACAATATCTCCAGCAGTAGAAATGTTAGATGTGTTGCCTGCCACATACCCGATCTCCGTGGAACAATGTCGGCATACAACTTTAAATTTATCCACTCGTCTATCCCCGTTACGTATTTTAACAGAGAAGCCAACGTGTTCCCAAGTAGGAGACCGTAGTGAGGTGGGAGGGTCTTCAAGCTCTGGCTTCTCTTTCGCTGTTGCCATTTCTCAGTTACTCGTGCAGCTCTACTGTGCTTCACTCAATAGCGTCCATGCGGAAACTCGCCTAGGAACAATGTTCCGCTGCACCTAATATCACGCTAATAATAAATTTATATTATTTAATAAAAAAAAATATACCGAAACGGTACGCAAATGTACCAAACCGAACAGGCCGCACCTAAAGTTATCATGGGTGTTAGTGCTTTTGTGAAGTTTTTGTCATGGGTGTCTAAAATTTCACACTTTCTTCCTCACAGAAACAAAAGGTACTGAGGAAGAGGTGCAAAGAAAAAATCCCATAATCGATGACATTACATCGCAATGTCCGATCGTTTGGGGCAAATAACCAAGTCCAAGGATGGGAAAAGCAAGTATTCATCTCTCAGCCTGTTTGACAAGTACAAGGGGAAGTCAGTAGAAACTCAGAAATCCACAGGTGAGTTTTCAAAAAATTTAAGGGTGATTGATTTGAAATGTTGAGAATTGTTTTGCACTTTTCACTTTTTCACACACCAGGTTATGCCAACAACTCCTCCAGTCATTTTGAGAATTTCATCGGCAGTCTGAACCCTAATGCCAGAGTTCATGTGATTTATTTTATTTTTTTCTTTCTCCCTTCCCTCTCTCAAGGATACACTAGGAACCAATAGTGTCTGTGGGTGAAGGGGTGGCTTTTTTTTTCGGCTTTTTTCTGACAGAGAATTGCGGGGTTAAATAGATAAAATGTAGTCAATTTTAGGGGTTGCAAAATTACTTGGTAAGCCCTGCTCTAGTTTTGCTAGTCTGAAATGAAAATCTGTAAATCAAACAAATTGACCCTTTTAAAAATATCACTATTAAAAAAACGTCTTAAATTACATAACGTTTTTATTTATTCTTTACATTTTCTAAATCTTCTGGATGTTGAAGGCATTGTTTGATTGTCATTTCCCTCTTCTGAGCTTTGTTCGTATGCATACAGGTTGGCAATGAGAGTTTCATGTGGAATTAGAGGTGCATTCTGGGATGTGCTTTTTCTCCTGTTATAATTTGTCCCAGTGGAAAAAAGGACTGGTAGTGACAAATTGTGTGAAATTGGCAATAGACCAGGCATGGGTCAGTAGAAGATTCTGGCGGTATAATAACCTTGGATAAAAGTTTCACGGTTATTGTAATTACTACTCTACAATGGTCTTATCGAGCGAATGCAGAGTGCCGCGAAGTCCGGTCACGGCCGTATGAGAGGTGTAAGAGCTCCGGAGCTAGGCCGAAGCCGCGGCCATATTTGTACACCCGGCGCTCATCGCCCATCTCTGCCATAGCGCGGTCGTAACAAAAACGGAAAAAAACTACATTTCCCACAATGCCTTTGGCTTCCGCATCCATACTCACGAGCGAAACTACAGAGCTCAGCTGCCGTTTCTCACACATTAAACATAAGACTCTCGCATTTGAGTGATCTCTCACGCTACAAACCCGATTTCTCACGCTAAAATACATTTCAAGATGTGAAATGGGCACAGCTAATAGTTTATCTGCGATGTTTCTTGAGCCTGATGTGACACTTGTGCCGGATAGCCAGTGGAAAAAGGAGCTTCAAGACGAGCACATCATCCCAAACTCAAACCTTTATTTTTAGCCTCCTTCAGCGTCACAAAACAAAAGTAAACAATATGCAACAGGGTAGCGGTCCCAGGGGAAGAGCAGCGCACACACTCGTCTCTCCCTCTCCTCGCACACACTCGTCTCTTGGGTGCGTCTTATGAGCCGAAAAATACGGTAATTCAATTTCATATCCATTAACCACAGCTCGAACGCCATGCAAATAAACAACAACATATTCAGAGCATAATTCATGACCAAGTTTTTGTTTATGTGCGATATGCATCCACAATATAAACGCAAACACCAAAACCATGGCATCAAATGAAAGCTAACAACCAGCAGAATCCAGCAGTATGCAACTCATTTACATTACACAAAGTATTTCAGAGCAGGGAGCGAAAGTTCCCAGAAAAAAACGGGAGCAAAAACAAAGCAAGCATGTAAATCTTAACTTACCTTTGCTGTTTTTTCAACAAAAATAATTTCCATAGCGATAAAAGTCTGTTTGTTGTTACATCCGGTCGATAACTTTACGAAAACTCCATTTTGGGTCTCTTCCCGATCTCTTTTCTAAGAATAACATGACCGAATATGGAAACACTCCCTGTGCATAAAAGCAGTCCTCTCCACCCTCCGGTTCCTGTGATTCATCCTGTAATTCTTTATACGCTTCGGCCTAGCTCCGGAGCCGTCGGCCATATTTGTACACCCGGCGGTGCGCGCTGATGTCATCGCCCATCTCGTCGATCCTACCAATGCGCGTAGGACTCCGTGAAGGAGAACATTGTTATAAAATCATTTAAGAAGTGTGGTTTTAGTAATGCCTTGGATGGAACAGAAGACAACATCTTATTTGTTACTTTTACTGTTTACTGACTTTACTGACTGTTCATGTTACATGTTTGGCATATAATTGTTCTTAAACTGCTGTTAACTTTTACACAGTTGATATAAAATATTTTACTACAGTATTTGGTTCAGAATCATTTTTTTTCTAGATCTTCCAGATTTTTCTAGATTATACGGTAATAGCTAGCTGAAGATTTATAAGCTAATAAAGAATTAGTAGTCCCAATCTAGCAGCACCAATAAATTGTTTAATAATTTTAGTAGTAGTAGTATTATGCTACATATATTATACTGCACCTCAGTAATATTCAGGTTGCCAATGCTATGAGGAACTTTTAAATTTCTGTAGCCTTTGTCTATGATATAACGATAGTTTTACTCAAATGAAACGGTCAAATGATCATGAAGTGATTCTGAGAGCAGTTCTGGGGATGTTGTTAATGTATATGTCCTCATTTAGTGAGACAGTAAAGTTAGATGCTGAAACACCGCGAGTATACAGACAGAGACAAGCACAGCATGCTGGATTCATAATTAAACGCCTAGTTTGCGCCTTAATAATTATAGATTGAATCATAGCATGAGTCAATTCAAGTGTACGGTATAGGTCTGCAAGGGACGTTTTTTTTTTTTCAGTCCCGCTCCCGTGATGTTTTATTCCGCACCCACGCACTTTCGCTATACTTTCACTCTTTGTTCGGACTGAGGTGTTTTTGTAACTTCACCGTAAAGGATTGTGACTTACTAAAACAAAAACAACTTCTGCTGCTGACTTACCTTTGAGAGACAAGTGATTACTGCTGCATGCAGCTCCAGCAAGCACGTTCTGTCTGTCTTCACTTCCTACAGCCTCGGAGTTGATTGGTCGGACTTGCAACTTCCAACAAATCTGATGCGCAGTGGGCGGAAACTGCTCTAGGGCACAGAGCGGTGAGCTCTGAAATGCTCCGTCGAAGCCAAAAAGCCCATTTCAAAAATAAATTATTTTTATCTGCAAATCGGTTTTGAAAATAACCGATAATCGTGAAAATGCTTAATATCAACGCCAATAATCGGTCGACCCATAGTTTTTAGTTTTCAAAAGATGTTAATGTGGCAGGAACATTAACATGGTTTCACCTGAACCTAATAGTTGTTCAAACACAGAAACGTAACATTAGTACACATATCTGCTCTTCCCCACTCTGTTTCCCAACCCGCTCATTCCCTTTTTGGCGTCACGGGGGTCTTCCGGTGCCCATCTCCAGCGCACATTGGGGCAAGAGGTGGGGATACATCCTTGACTACATGGCTAATATTTATTACATAGCTAATGTTTATTAATTAGCGGCGTTATCTGACTCTGTAACTTAGATGTTTGCAAAAGTTAATTTCAAGACCGCTTTAACCTAAAAACTCACTTTGAATTTAGCGAATCGTGCTGGATGCTGCTCCCACAGATGTGAATCATATTAGATGCATTGCCTCCTTTAGCACCGGCTCTTTTTAAACATGATTTGCCTACAATGCACATGTCAAAATATTTGCCTCATACAGCAGCCTTGTAAACTTTTTTTACCATGCGCTCAGTTAGTGCTTTTAGTCCTTTTCTTACCTGTGTTTTGGATTTTTTTTAATGATATTAATTTTTCATATAACACAATACCGAGTGTGTGTGTTTGTGTGTACAAAGTGGCAGGAGCACAGAAAGGTGGAACGCTGTGCGGCTGCATGAGAGCAGTGAAAGTGGATTCATCCGCTTGTAAAGTGATGAGACTAAAACAGAACTCTTCGATGCATTTTGGACTATCCCTTTCCAGCCTAGGCAGCGCACAAGACTTTCTTAGTTATCCTTAAAATGCCTGTATCACGTTCTATTTGTACTCGGGGCCATTACGCTACAGAGGACATGCTGTTTACATTGTTGCCAGCTTAAAGGTTTTTTAAAGTTGCAAAACTTAACGATAAAGTGTTTTTGGTCATACCGCCAAGCTCTAAGCTAGTCTGGTTTTTCGACTCTTCTTTTGTATTCTTTCTGTGTTCACCTGTTGCTCTTTGGCATTGCTCGCCCCCTATTTGTCACTTTTGTGCTGTCCTGCTTTTTTGCATGTTGACTTCAGGGGTTTGATCGACTGTTCTATGTGTTCACTGTTCTATCTGTAATGATCGGCTAAGTCCTCATTGCTCTAGATAAATGACTGGAAACAGGTGATTGTAGTGTAAGCACATATTTGACAGCTTAAGTAACATAGATGACAAGTGTCATTGCTTTATTTACGGTCATGAAGTTCGGTTAAGTAAACGAGGCTCTAGATAAAACTTATCTTGTCACACCATGGAAAAAAGCCTAGAGAAAAAAGTAATCTATTTTACTAAATACTGCTAAAATCTTTCAAGAATAATCTGGAGATTTGCCTTCGGTCCAGTTTAGCTTTATCTCCTAAATCCTTCCAGAACATTGAAGGGTTTCTCCAGCAGCACTAGAATATGCTAAGCATTTAAAAAAAATATCTTATATATTTTTTTATTTGCTTGTTGGCCAAAATGTTTATCTGCTAAATGTTTTTTAATTGTTGATCAGTTTTAAACATTTTTCAGAAGGTTACCGTTCAATTGCGATGCCTCATTTATTAATTCATATTATTGGTTCTAAAAACTTAGGTAAAATAACAAATAAACAAATCATCAATCTTCTTTCAGCATTTTGCAAAATATAATTTAAGAGCCCATCCGTCTAATTGAATACATTTTGAATACTTTGTTTTCTTTTTGGTGTATATTGCAAAACTTCTGCATCAGCAAGTAAAATACTTTTTTAAATACGTTTTTTAGGTAAATCAATTCAAAAGTAAATAAGTTAGTAAATGTATTTTACCTCTGGCAATCATTACTGTTTAATTTGGGATCTCAAATTTCTGCTCTCACACACATGTGCTTCAGTCTGGCACACTTGACCGCTGTTTTCAAATTTTTCTTGCGAATGTTTGTCAGTGTTCTAAAACTGCATCTCATAACCAAAGTTCCCTGCAATTCTGTCTCAAGTCATGCTGTGTGAAATCCTCTGTCGCTGATCTCTAGTACAGAGTGAATTCGGCAACGACTGATGCTGCCCGTTGTGTTTCTTAAAAACTGACGCATCAATGTTTTTTTCTGGTTGGTGTGTAAGATCACTTTAGCTCTTGTGTATTTAAGATTAAAGCCGCCATATTAGACTAAATCAATTCTGACATTCATAGCATCTTTTACTGTTGTTCCCTCATCAAAATCATGCCTCAAGTTTTATTTAGAATATGTTTTTGTGAGCTGAAAATGGCTCAATGTTCCTTCCAACACCCATAGTTTTTACCAAATATTTATTTAATTGCTTTAAAAATGCCATAATTTGTGCTCTTTTTAAATTTTATATATTTTCTAATTGCACCCCATTCAGATCATAAACCAGTCGATGTTTGCTTATTTTGTATCTTTCATAGTACATTTTCTGTGTGTGGTATGTATGTATGTATATATACATATATTTGTTTTTGTTATTTTTCTGGCAGTAGTTGCACGACATGGCTTACAGAGTCTTGGTAAAGTGGCCGCAGCCCGGCGCATGCCTCCCCCCGCTCACCTGCCGAGCCTGAAGTCTGAAAGTAGAGGAAACGACCCCAACGTGATAATAGTGCCCAAAGACGGATCAGGATGGGCAAACAAACAGGACCAGACCGATCCAAAGAGGTCTGAAGCAACACTTTTAGGACATGAACTGCCACAATTCCTATGTAACATTTGAGTAGACGTCTGATTTTCTTTTTTTTGTCTTCCTTGAAGTTCCTGTGCATCAGTCGCTCCGCCGCCGGAGTTGCAGCCGCCGCCGGCTTTGCAGAAATCAGTCTCCAATCTTCAGAAACCCATGCCAATAACCAACCAGGAGGTACAGCAATCTCCTAATTCCTCACAACTTTAAGGGCTTTTTGGTGTTCTTGTTCTGAAAATTGGCTTTTGTATGTTCGTTTTTCCACAGAGCACAAACACAGTTGGACCAAAGCAATGGGCACAGCTAAATGGAAAGGCAGTCGATCAAGATGGTAAATAGTTACTCTTCTGATGACCGCATCCCAAACTGTCCTCACAGAGATGATGCCCTCAAAAAGGAAGTTTAGTTTTAGAATGGTCTGTGTACCCAACATTAGATTGTAGCATTAAGCTGTGTTTAAACCAGAGGTGCTCATTACGTTGGTCGATCACGGAGGTGCTAATGGTCGATCGCGGCGTGAAATTGAAACAATATCAGCCGATCATCCATCCTGTCACAGTTCAGTAAAGTTAGCTGCAGATTCACGGATTCGGTTTTCTCTGCTCAATAGCTCGAGACCAGAATGTTCTTGGTAAACCAATAATAGCTATTTTTAATCTGTGTTATGTAGCGGACAAACTACAAAACTTTTTTTTATCAAAACCGGTTTCCCTCGGCATTCGCAGAAACGCATTACCGTCTATGCTCAACCCGCTGAATTGCTTAGGGATCGTCTGCAAATGACCAGATCCAAAATATGTTCTACCCAGAATATGCTTCATAACTTCATTTTTTGCTCTATTACAACCAAAATCAAACACGCCACTCCTCACCTGCATATTGTATGTACTGCACGACTCAGTTTCAATGTAAAAAAAAAATTATTAGAGCATCATTTTTATTCTTGATTATTTGGATCAAAGCTCAATAGCTCCATACAAATCAGTCTATTACCACCAACTTTAGGTCACACACAGCTGTTCTAATGTTTAACCCACTACAACACTCATTTGGTCAAAATTGAGACAAAAGCTAAAGCTTTTTTTTTAGCCCCTGCTTAAGTTTATGGTCACCAAAATGAGTGAAGGAGCTGGACCAAGTAAATCATTAAGTCCTACATGAAAATCATTAAGTCCAAATAGCGTTCCACAATGACTGATAAACATTTGGAAGTGTGCTTGAGTCTGGCTGTCTGCAGCTACTGTCCGGACTATGCATCCCTGGCTGATTCAATTCAGTGCAATTCATCAACTTAAACTCAGGTTATTACAAAAAATTTATATAGTTAATTATGTGTGTTTTGTCAATTCTCAATAAAGTTGAAAATAATTGTTTGTTTGATTGTTTTACATTTTTGTAGCGGGTAGATCACTTTGACTTGGTCATTTTTAAATGCCAATGTTTTGATTTTTAAAATTAGAAATCAAGGTTTTGAAGAGAAATATTAAATTAAAGACACACATTTCAGCAAAATATAAGCTCTGCTGTCCTATCTCTGCTGTGTTTAATTTCAGCCGCTCGTGTTTATATTACTCAGTGTCTGTACACGACCCGCAAATTGCATGATTTTCTAAACGTCACGGTTTCTCTCTACCACGTGATGTCGCTATGGAAGCGCTTTATGGCAAGTAATGTGTTAAAATAAGGTTATATTATGAATAAATAAAGGCTTTACTGTTCGTACATTATATATCAGCGGGTCTGTTTTAAAAAAAAGCATATTATAATCAACCTTAAAAAATGGTGTAAACATGACACAAATCAGTTACCGTATTGAACAGTTAGTAAACAGTAAAAGTAACAAAAAAAGGTTGTAATGTTTCATACCTGCTCCTTACGATCCGCGCTATGGTAGGATTGATGAGCAGAGATGGGCGATGACGTCAGCGCGCACCGCCGCGTGTACAAATATGGCCAGAGTGTGATGGGTTTTTCTTATATAATACTACCATCTAGTGGTCATTTAGAGAAATGTAATTTGAGAAACTTTTAAGAGCACATGTCATACTTCAGTCCCGCCCTTCTTCCGGCGCTTGTCTTATTTTGAGAGGCTTGAGGTTCTTATCCAATGCGGATAACACGTGTGTAGGAAATGCGTTGAGACTGCTAAATATTTACAATAAATAGCCGCATTTGCTGTGTTCTCTCTCTCAAACGGTCTCCAGTTTTTATCAATTTAGAAGGTATATTTTTACCATAACAGGAGCTAGGCCGAAGCCGCGGTCTCTCTTATGCCTCTCCTACGGCCGTGACCGCTCTCCGCTCCGCGACGCTCTGCATTCACCGTATAAGACACAGCAACTTTTCCCCCTCAGTTTTGGGGAAGAAAAAGTGCGTCTTATACGGCGAAAAATACGATAATAATAGTGTTTTTATTACTCTTGGAGCTCACTAGCTGTTTCTGATAAACGGTAGATGATTCGTTATTACCGACAACCTGATGATATGACTTTCATAGCCACGATCACTTAACGTACCTCTTATAAGAAAAATGTGCTTTAATGCCACATCCACCAGCCCAATAGTCAAAAACTGCCAAACACCTGCGTAAAAATACAACTTTCTTTTGTGTAATTGTGCAATTTGCAGACAATCACATTTCAGAACGCACATGGAAACCCATTCTCCACAAGACAATCTTGTGCCAGAGAAGGGAATTAAAGTTTGCACTGTTGTTTGGAAGTCTGTGAGGTCACAGTTTGGTCCTTATGTGTTTTTCTACTTTAATGATTGTTTTCATGCAAATGAGATATACACTCTAAATTAATTTAACAGTTTTAAATTGCATTTTACATTTATGTACAGCCGTCTCTCTGGTCATGTGTATTCTATTTGCACTCTCTTAACCTCTTAATCCCGAGAGTCCCCAGTACCGGGGACTTGCCCCCTTTTGCATTACATTTTCGCTCATAGCTCACTAACCCTGAGAGTAACCCACACATATTACATACCGTTGTGCTCAGCGGGAACTCCTCTAAAAACATATCTAATTACGTTAACCACAGCTCTAACGCCAGGCAAATAAACAAAAACATGTTCGGAGTGTAATTCATGACCAAGTTTTTGTTTATGTGCGATATGTATCCACAATATAAACGGAAACACCAAAACCATGGCATCAAATGAAAGCTAACAACCAGCTGAATCCAGCGATATGCTACTCATTTACATTGCATGTAGTATTTCAGAGTAGGGAGCGAAAGTTCCCCGAAAAAACGCCAGCGAAAACCAAGCAAGCATGTAAATCTTGTCTTACCTTTGCCGTTTTTTCAACAAAAGTTATTTCCATAGCGATAAGTCCGTTTGTTGTTCTATCCGGTCGATAGCTTCGCGGAAACTCCATTTTGGCTCTTTTCTGTAGCTCTGTGCTAGCATAACATAACCAATAATGGAAACACTCCCTGTGCGTAAAAGCAGTCCTCTCCACGCTTTGTGCCCTGTGATTTGTCAGGGATCCTGTCGGTATAAAATGGTGGATATCATTGGATTCTACAGATTCAAAGCTTTTCAACGAGGTATAGAGTTCCCGGATTGGACAGACACACGCGGGGTGGACACACGCGGAAGTTACAAGGTTGGAATCGCTACGAATGGGAGGTTACGCAAAGCGCACAAAGACAGCGTAAAGGGGCTTCCACCCCCATTTTACAGCATTTTTTTTTTTTTTTTTTTTTGCTGAAATCATGTCCCGTAAGCAAGAAAAGAGTCCATGAACGTAGCGGAAGCTTTGAACAAGATTTTTTCCATATTTCAATTATTGTGCCAAATTGTGCCAAACTGTGCCAAAATGGATTACGCCTGAACTTTGTTCAATCAAAACCTGTACAGAATATTAGTTTCTTGTAGTATGGACACCAAAATTGCTACAGATGTCCTTCACATGTAGTTGTTACAATTGATTGTGTTTATTTGCTTGTTTACAAGTGAAATAAGGAGATATTAGAGGAAACGTAGGTTTTTTTTTTTTTGGTGAAGTTCATTTTTTGTCCAGTTCAACATCAATTACTCTTACCCAGTGTTCTTGACTGTCAAATTAACTCATCCACACCACTCCCCAAGAACCCATCTTCATTTTGATACCAAGATTTGCAGTTTAGACCTTGTAAAAGCTGGGAAATGCCTTATAAAGTGAAGGTATAGGATTTTCGGAAAATAGGCCTTAGGGCTTAAGAGGTTAACTCCCTGTAAAGCACTTTAAATTTTCAAGAAGTAGAACATTTGAAAGGTACATTTTTCCACTCCCATCTTAAAGTGATTTTTTTTTTTTTTTGTCAAGGTTTAAAGGTCTCAAGCCGACTGCAGCCCTTCTCTCAAGAGGATTTTCCGACGCTCAAAGCAGCCGGAGAACAGGACAAGGTTGGCAAGGAAAGAAGCGTCTTCGATCCGTCGTATGGGCCCGGACCAAGCCTCCGCCCACAGAGTGAGTCCTGCCAAGAACATTCTTTAATGTAATGCTGCAATGAAAAATACCTTAGTCCAATCATTTTGTCACAGTAATGCAGCTGTGCGAGGTTTGAAAGAATATATGAAAAATATGATGCAAAAGATATTTGTCAAAGTCCTACATGCCTATATGAACCAAACTCTGAGTTTCCAGTACCTTGTTGAATCTATGTCACAACGGATTAAGGTTGTTGTGAAGGCACAAGGTGTACAATCCATGTCTAGCAAGGTGTGCCTAAGAAAGTTACACAACATCTCAACGTGCCGATCCACAGATAATTATTATTTGTTAGGTGACCTTAATGCAATACCAACATATTTACTTTGTTTGGTTCTCAGGGAAAAATTAAACGATTTTGAGGGCAACAACACAATAATAGCAATATATACATTACTCTATGGCCACTGAAATCTGTATCCTGGTCTGTTAATATGTACAAGGAAATCTTCAGTTAGTGGTTTTGTGAATGTGTTAAAACGACTGGAATGTGACGTGTGATAGTGGATGCTGGAATCAGGCAGGATGACTCATTGACTAACGATTTTCCATGAATGTTTGATTTTGGAGACAGTGTTCTAATACCTGATAAGGAAAGCTTTATATTAACTATTTCTGTAGAGGTTTAGCCAAAACAAAACCATGTACCATCAGTGACTAGCTCTGGGGACATGGAATGTCACCTCGCTGGAGGGGGTAGGAGCCTGAGCTCACGCGAAGGATGGAGTGTTACATTTACGTTTTACCATCAGGACGATCTTTGCCATGTTGAGATGTAGGTAATGGTGCTTCATCCAGGTTTGCTTGTGGGACTCTGGATGCAGCCCGCGTGGTGGTAGAGGAATAAACATGGGCCAGTGAGGAGTTTGAGAAGGAGGACTATCAGTCTGCCTTGAGGAAATTCTGCCAAACAATCTGGCATCTCATGAGGAGTAAGCAGTGCTCCACCCCAACACTGTTTACAGTGTAGGTGGGGAGCCGTTGACCTCGCCTGGGAATGTGGTCAGGTGGTAGCAGGAATGTTCTGTGGGGGTTGCTCTTGGAGTATGGGGTCTGGGGCCCTTTGCTATGGGCTGTCTGGTCCCTGTACAAGAAAGTTATCGAGCTGCAAAATTCATGATTCTTGATCTCGACGAGAAGGTGTTCTAAACAGCGTCGCAGAACATCAGTTGGGAGGCTCTGTTGACTTATCCTTAACCAATGTTCTGTAGCTCCGCCCCACCATTGATTTTTTTTTTTTTTTATTAATTTATTATTATTATTTTTTTGTTCTGATTAAACATGCGAGGAAACATCGGGGTTATGTGCACCCTGCCAATAACCTTGCTGTCTCTGTGTCCTCAGACGTCTTCAGCTGGAGGGAGGGCGGTGGGAGGAACCTCGCTCCCTCATCCCTCCCGGTGACACCAACAGGCGATCCGGAAACCAAGACCAATGTTTCTGTTGAGGCTCCCCCTCTTCCTCCTCCATCTTCCACTTCTTCATCCTCATCTTCCTCCACAGCTCTTCCTCAGGTCTCTGAAGTGAAAGAGACTCCGTTGCGGCCAGTTCAAACTGTTGCCCGCAGACTAGCCCCTGCCTCTCTGCAGTACCAGCACCACAGCACCACCACCTACCACGACATGCTGCCTGCTTTTGTGAGTCCAGACTCCCTGTCTGTGCAGGAAGTGAGATTTCTTTGATTTGTGTCTATAGCTTGAGTGGAGCCGAAGACCTGGCCAAATGATGCATCAATCAGTTTCCATTTTCTAGAAACTAGGATTGGGAATCTTTGGGTACCTACTGATTCAATAAAATTTTTTGATGATCAATGCACAGCGTTCCAACAATTAGTCTACATTTTCATACAAATTGCCCAACGTTAACTCCATCAGTTCCCACATACCGACTTGAAATTCCTGCATGAATTTGTTCTCAAGATGTTTTCACTGGAGTTGACGAACACTGGTGCATCAACGATTATTTTTTGGTTAATATTGTTCGTGCTGGTGCATCTATTTTTTTCCTGAAGGTGTGAGCACCGGTGCTGCCCGGAGAAACCCAGAGAGGTTTTGGGTTGTCCCTGCTTGTGCTTTCGTGACCTCTGGCTGTGCCATAGTTATTATTGAGACTTCCCCCTCCTGTGAATTCATTCTCTCTCTGAGGTGTCAGTAATTTGCAGGACAGTTGTTTTAAGCTATGAGAGCAGGACAAGACTCTCTGCAATAATAAAACAAAATGAACATTTTGACCCCATACGCTCTTTGTCCACAGAAAGCCTCAATAAAACCAGTGAATGTCTTATAAAAGAGGGATTTTTTTTCACCCTCATGTGACCTCTTTTGTTTTTGGTCAGATGTGTCCCAAAGAGGTGCCTGAGTCTCTCAGTTTATCTGATGCCTCTACGCCTGCAGTTGTTGCTCCAGTGCGCTTTGACCCCAGGCCGAGCTTCCGACCTTTATTCCAGCCACCAGAGACTCTCAAGTGAGGCTACACAACACGTTCATGTTAAAATGTTTCCCAAACAATTATTAAAATAAACCATTTTGTTACAGTGGTGATTTGAAAAGAGATGTAAGGTTCCCTCGAGCACCCCCACGCCCCACGGCTCGCCCTTCACGCACTGGTGAGCGAGTGCCACGTGCTGCCATCATAAACCCAGAGGACCTGAGGGACCTGGATGATCTGGACACAGATTGCCAGGATGGATGGGCAGGTGAGTGCATTAGCTGACTTTTTTTTTTTTTTTTTTACTATTGCGCAACATTGTTTTACTGCATCAAAATAAATCGGAATTCATTAATACTCATGGGGGTTATACAAGATCTAGTGAACTTGCAGCTATAATATCTAAGCTGTGTGCAGTGTTCCTACAGAAGGATAGATGGAGTTGTGTGGGTGTATTAACTCAGGGGTGCTCGTTACATCGATCCGATCGCGGAGGTGCTACCGGTCGATCGAGCGTGAAATTGAAACAATATCAGCGGATCATCCATCCTGTCACAGTTCAGTAAAGTTAGCTGCAGATTCACGGATTCGGTTTGTCTCTGCTCAATAGCTCGAGACCAGAATGTTCTTAGTAAACAAATAATACCTATTTTTAATCTGTGTTATGTAGTGGGCGAACTGGATTTTTTTATCAAAACATGTTTCCCTCGGCATTCGCAGAAACACATTACCGTCTATGCTCAACCCGCTGACATGGAATCACTTAGGGACCGTCTGCAAATTACCAGATCCAAAATATGTTTTACCCAGAATATGCTTCATAACTTCATTCTAAATTACTCCATTACAACCAAAATCAAGCAACACACCACACCTCACCTGCATATTGTACTGCACGACTCAGTTTCAATAAATATTGAAATATTTATTAGAGCATCATTTTTATTCTTGATTATTTGGATTAAAGCTCAATTGCTCCCATAAAAATCACTCTATTACCATCAAATTCAGGTCACACACAACTGTTCTAATGATTCAATTCAGTGCAAGTCATCAAATTAAACTCACGTTATTACAAAAAATGTAAATAGTTAATTATTATGTGTGTTTTGTCAATTCTCAATAAAGTTGAAAATAATTGTTTGTTGATTGATGTTTTACATTTTTGTTGCGGGTAGATCACTTTGACTTGGTCATTTTAAAAGTAGCTCGCAAGCTGAAAAAGTGTGAGCACCCCTGTATTAACTAGATGCTAGTGGTGTGACGAGATCTGCTTTTGTGATCTTCGCAATAGTGTGAAGCTGTAGATCTTTGCCCAAACCCACTAGTACTCATCGGGACCCCTCGGGTTCGTGCTTAATTTGTATAATTAGACTCGTGCTCTGCGGTGTACGGTCATGTGATGCACTTATATTGCTGCGAGAGAATGAGAGTTACCAAAGTGGATGTAAAACAGAGGCTTGCCTCTGTCTAGAATGAATGTTAATGCCATGGTCTGTCTGAATACTGGATTCTGTTTGCTCGCGGGTATTGATTAATTACATACAATTGCACAGCTTCCTCGGTATAGATCAATCCGCCGGTAGAGTACCCTTCCCATAGTAACTCACAGCTGTGGTTGAGAATGATGCAGCAGTAAACTCTTCCAGATTCGTTGAACTAACATTACTGGATTATTTTAGTGTTTTCAGAAACATGTACAGCCATTTATTATACAAAAGTCGGATCTGTGGAGCACAGGTGTTGGTGTCAAGCTGGAGTGATGGACACAAGCTCAGCCAAACTGTGTGTGCTTTTAATTTAACCCGAAGAGGTTATTGTCCAGAAATTGGTGTGATTCTTACAAAAATAAACTCTATGTGCATCACAGGGGTGTCTGTTCAGGTAAACAGAACTATTTTTCCTGTTTGTGCGAAAGGGAGAAGGGTCTGGCTGCGCATCTAGCACGTGACTAAATTGCGCAGTTTGGTTTTTGCTTTTGACACTTTGCATGACATAAATTTTTGTCCCGGGAACAACACTTCTATGTTACACGTACGTTCTCTTCTATAACACTTCTTCTCTATATGTATTACCGGTTAAACCTCAATCATCATAGCGCCCTCTACTGGTCTTCAATGTACAAAGAATCACAATACACAGTATTATTTTATGCAGAAATTAATATGTGAATATGTAATAATTATCTAAAATGACAATTATTAAAAGGTTCAAGTAAAATAATTATTTACTACTATATTTATAGTTTTTAATATTTAGGACCACAGTTTTAATCACAAGCAACTCGATCATATTATAGAAGTCAACAGCATGATGGATTAAGGGAAAAGACTACAGCACAATATTTCTTTATTTCAAACATTTATTTTAATCTTTACATTAAAACAGAAGTGTCGTGTGCTATCCAATAGAGAGCCAGTCCAATAGTAGGAAAGCGCTAGTCAGTGGCAGTTGAAGTGGTCCAATAGTAGGAGAGTGCTAGTCTGAGTAGGGCTGGCTATTGAGTTTGGTACTTTTTTAAGCACCGACCGAATCGTCTCGATACTACAGAGTATCGAAAAAATAATTTTTGTTCGATACCAAATTTCGATACCTAAGGGTATAACCTTGTTAACGTCAGTGAGCTAGAAAACGCGTGGCATCCCTAACGTGCCCGGATCAAATGCTGATGATTGGTTGTGGAGATGCTGCCTTGAAAATCACATTTAGGGCAGCTACCACCCCTCTCCCCCACTCGCCCTGTCGCACACGCACAGAGCTTGTCAAGTGTGAGGTGAGGCTGTATTGTACATTACACTTTAAAGCATAGCATAAATTTAATGCAAACTATGTTTAAGCGATCAAAAGTATGGCTACATTATGCTAAGATTGACGGCAACAGCGTACGATGCAATATTGTAAAAAGGTTATCGCGTCCAAGTCTGACATGTCAAATATGATGAAACACCTGGCAGTACACGGAATTAATTTACTGCAAGATCACGCCGGTGCAGTCATCATCATCCGCATCATCCTCTCAGTATTTTCCTGACTCCAACAACATGCCCACCAGAAGCGTCGTCCTCCGTGACTGATGAGGATACCGGTGTGATGGCTACTCTGGCAGGTAAACAGTCATACAAAATCAGCTAACTTTTAGCACTTCATGCTTGTGTACCGTTAAGTTTAAGTTTGTGCGCGGTCAATTTATTACTCTCACGCTAAAATAAATTTTAAGATGTGAAATGGGCGGAGCTAATAGTTTATCTGTGATCAGTTTCTTGAGCCTGATGATAAAAGATGATGATCGATATGCATCGTCTTCAGTCTGTGAGGGTTCTTTTTTCGCTAAACAAATTACAAAAATGCTATTTTTCTTTATTCACTTGGACCATTTGATCCTTCATTAATGGAGTTATGTGGGTTTTTATAAGCTGACAAAAATCAAAAGGATTTATATTAGAACAATAAGCATACAATTGTTTCCATCCAACTGAATTGTCACTTGAATACCGGTACATTACATTCGATTACATTGTTTTACATTTATAAGTTACATATGGCCCTTTGAGGACCGCCATTATGCTAATGTGGCCCTCTGTGAAATTGAGTTTGGCACCCCTGCTTTAAGGTTAACAGCAAATGTTAACCCTGCACTTTGTTCATTTTGTGCTTTTGTTCCTTTGTTTATTGGTCTTAGAGATAAGCCAGCTGTGAAAAGTGTCACAAACATCCTGAAAAAATAAAACCAAAGTTTCTCTGCGATTACGTGTTATGTAATCTTGTTAAAATCTATACCTTTAAATAAAAGTATCGAAAAAAGTATCGTTTGGAACCGGTATCGAATTCAGGGTATCGGTATCGAACATTTGTGAATGATACCCAGCCCTAAGCCTGAGTGGTCCAATAGTAGGAGAGTGCTAGTCAGTGCCTCAGACACTTTTGGAGTTGTGGGTTAAACAAGAGACACCTGCTGCTTTACTTGTTTCAAACTTGTTTTCAGGCCAGATATTATTAACCCTTTAAGACCTATGGGAGCGCTGGCGATAACATTTGCATATCAATTTTTAAATGCTGGTTAAACTGGAATCACATAAGATAGAGCAATAATTCTTTTTTCAAATAAAAGAAAAGAAGCTAGACTTATATGTGAAAAAATAAACTTGCCCCATAGAGCTGTTTTTTTTTCCACGAGAAGGTGTGTAGAAAACCAGTAAAAGTTGCCAAAAAATCCATTGCTCAAACTCTTTCACATTGAGAGAAGCACAACTCTGTTACTATAGTTAGACTAAAATATGTTTATTGACCGCACTTAACCAAATATTTGTGTTATGCAATTTTATTTGCTTATACTATTTGTAATTTTTTTTTTGTGGAATTACTTCCTGTCATGACAAAATATTTTGCGGGGGTTTACAAGTTGTTTACTCCTGCTGTTGAATAAATACTATGTTTCCTATATATTTTATTATTGAAAAAAAAATTATATCTTGTTCTCTTCATCCCACTGTGTCGTCTCGCCCATACTAGTTGGAAGTGCTTCTTGTTCACTTTATGGTCTCTAACACAGAGATTCTCAATGCCATGCCATCTGGCAACTACACCATGTTTTTTAAAAAAATTACTGACTAATCATTGTAAAATGGTTATTTTAAAATGTTATTTTCATATTTCACAGGATCAAAAATAATTTTTTTTTAATATTTAATCACGTAGATTAAAATAATAGACATATCGCGTCACAATGTCAGAAATTTGATGAATTGAGGCACTAAAGCCACCCAAGCTGTGTCGCAAAGGTAAAATAAGATTTTCTCAGGAAAAGATCTCCATTTATCCGTGTGATTGTTTTTGCTGTTTTTAAATTGAACAGGAGCTCTCACACGCACACACACACAGCATCTGACGTCTTTGTTTATGTGTGTTCTATAGGTCTCCATGAGGAAGTAGATTACAGTGAGAAACTGAAGTTCAGTGATGACGAGGAAGATCACCTGCCCTGTGAGAAACCCAAGATCTGGTGAGAGCTTTATGCGTCATTAGTGTTGCCACAGTATTCGCTACAAATAAAAGTGAAAATTCTACCATCATGCCTTAGCTGAGAAGTGTGTAGGAGCCCTAGTGATGTCTTCATGACATTTAGACCAGTGGTGAGCTTGAGCTTGAGCTTCTGGGGCCGGATCAGACAAACCATAGAATAATGCATTTATTTATTTATAATGCAATATTTTCTGTTTTTTTTTTTTTTTTTTTTTTTGTTACAAAGAACCCGATTCTGAAAGTTAACTTTTTTTCTTTCAATAATAATTTCCTCAAAATAACTTGTGTTTTAAAAAAAAACAAAAGCATTCAATTTTACGATTATTTCATTATTAAAATGTGCATTAGAAGTCAGAAAGAAACTATTCATTCCAACTCAACTATAAACTGCACAAAGCTGAGCTCTGGATCTGACGATCAGTCCATAATTAACTAAACTACAGTGTTACATAGAAGAATTCGGTGCTTATACTTTTTTAAAGGAATAAAATTATAAAGTGCAGTTTTAGATAAACTATTATATCTGCTGATTTCTTTTACACACATAATCTGCTTCTGATTCAATGTGTAGAGATATGAATCTGTGTGGTTTTTTTTAACACTTCACGAGGAGCTGCACAACACAACACATTAATATGATAGTCAGCGGCTGCCACAGCTCACTGCGACGTGAAACAAAATACTTGTTTAAACAATTTATTAGCAGAATAAAGTTTCTTAAAATTCTGCATTAGTAACACTACTTGCATTGCACTCTCTTGCCCTATCCTTCACTCACTCTCTCTCCCTTTCCTAAGCAATCCCGCTGGGATACTGCCTCATCTTTCATTGTGTTCTACAGAGAGGGTTTGTTTGAAATTGTGAAAGAGATTTGAATTGTTTCCGCTGCTCATCAGCACCACTCTCTTCTACATATTGCATAGCACTGAAATCTGAAGTTTATCCACACCACTGCAGGGCTCTAGACTAACTTTTTGCACTGGTTGCACTGGTGCGCCTAAATTTTCAACCGCATCACATTTAACGCCACTTTTTCACAATTTTACTTTTTTTAGTTATGTATTTATTAATTTTTTTTTAATCACTGTCCATATAGACAATATTGACTTGTAAATGATTAACTAACAACCTGGTCAAAATAAAGTTCTTTATTTGAAGCACATTTCCACAAGAAAGGTAACTAAAACTTACTGAAAAAGTGTTTAAAGTGCTTTTCTGAGCTGAAATTTAAACTTTAAACTGATATTGGTCCCCAAGAGCAGCAAATGCTTTCTTTGAAGCAGCATCAATTCCTAATTAAAAAAATAAAAACGATAATACCATTTACGACCCAGATCAAGAGTTTATAATGCAGCCTATTTATTTATTTTTTCATTTTTAAGTATCAGAATATTATGGTTAATGCAGTAACGAGACGGTAGGCATATTATTGACATAGGCTCCATGACATGACATGGTTTACCTTGGGCATGAGCATGCTCGACCTCACTGTGTTCAATAATATATTCATCGGTCTTCCTCTCCGCAAGATACGACTGTACACAATGATGAATTCCTTTGTGGCGATATGTGTCTCCGTCGATCAGGAATTCTATGTACGCACTGTTCACAATTTGAACGTCTTTTTTTTTTTTCAATGTATCTGCGATGACTCCTATAAATTGGGTGCGCGCGACATCATTGCTGTAGGCTTTAAAGCAGCTGGGAGAGGGGACACTTGAGTAGTGCATTTATCGCAGCATGTGATATGTTTTATAGAAAATTCTGAAGTTTATAGTTTCAATTCTAAATGTATTAGAGCCAGTCACAGGGGAGGTTGATGGCTCCGTGTCAGAGCATTGGTTATGCTTTTCACGATCAGGCCCTAACTTATCTTTCTTAATGAAAAATCTGTCAATCGTTCTTTTCATCTTCTCTCGTAATCCACGGCTACATCCACTGTTTACCTGATGGACTCAGCTCTCTCTGTCTGACTGCATCACATGAATTTTCAAACGTACGTTCACACACATACAGGAATATCTGGACCACGGCCAATCAGAGGGGGGGTGGGGCGGGATACGCTCTTCATTATCTCTTATTGGTTTAGACCAAGATATGGGCCTAATGTGTGTCTGTTGTTGAACAACAGGGAGACTCGCAGAGTTTCGTTTTTTCATTTTGTTTCCAACATTTGCCGTTTAGACCTTGTAAAAGCTGAGAAATGCCTTATAAAGTGAAGGTATAGGATTTTCAGAAAATAGGCCTTAGGGCTTGAGAGGATAAACGGCCAGACATGAGTGTGCGCTTGAGCACTTAAAATTATTCTCCGTACCACATTCTGCTCTTTTAAAACAATAATTTTTTTTTATGTAGAGACAAAGAGGTGAAATGGATATACCATTTCACAGAAACTTGAGTACAGAAACCGGTGTGGTACAATCACTCCCTGTCAATGTGTAACAGCATGCTGCTATTTATCATCCACACCACATTTTTATAAAGAGCTGTTTGTCAAGTACAAAGCTTGAGGTTGAGTCGCTGAGGCTGTCTGCGCTGAGGGCAAGCCCTGTGCGAATTTTTGTCCCTTAAGAGCGCCTCAAAGTTAGAACAGAAATTGTTTATATTTCGTTGATGTTGCTGTTTGTTTCAGGGTTTTAATTGCCATCCATACTGTAGATAACCATGGCAAATGTGATTTAATAGAGTTATAAAATATCTGATGAAAATTATTTTGCTCTACATTAAATCAAATCGCTCTACAATAAAAGGATATCTTTTTGGATCGAACCTGTGTATCTACATTTAATTGTTTATCCCTGAAAGATGTGGAACCCTAGGACAAAGTTTGTATTATTTAACCTCTTAAGCCCGAGAGTCCCCGGTACCGGGGACTTGCCCCCTTGTGCGTTACATTTTCAATCATAGCTCACTAACCCTGAGAATAACCCACACATATTAAATACTGTTGTGTTCAGCGGAAACTCCTCTAAAAACGTATCTAATTCAATTTCATATTCGTGAACCACAGCTCGAACGCCATGCAAATAAACAACAACATGTCCGGAGTATAATTCATGACCACGTTTTTGTTTATGTGCGATATGTATCCACAATATAAACGGAAACACCAAAACCATGGCATCAAATGAAAGCTAACAACCAGCTGAATCCAGCGATATGCAACTCATTTACATTGCATGAAGTATTTCAGAGCAGGGAGCGAAAAAAAAAAAAAAAAACGCCAGCGAAAACCAAGCAAGCATGTAAATCTTGTCTTACCTTTGCCGTTTTTTCAACAAAGTTATTTCCATAGCGATAAAAGTCTGTTTGTTGTTATGTCCGGTCGATAGCTTCGCGAAAAGTCCATTTTGTGTTTTTTCTGTTGCTCCAGTGCTCCTCTTGCGTCACCAAATATGGAATGACTCCCCGTGCGTAAGAGCACGTCTCTCCACGCTGCGCGTCGTGTGATTCGTCGGCGATCCAGTCAGTCTCAAAATGGTTGAGCTGATTGGTTTCCTCCGAATCAGAGCTTTCCAGCGATGTATAGAGCTCCCGGATTGGACAGATGGTCGGGGGGTAGGGACACGCAGAAGCTCGACGTCGAAAGCGTTTGTGAATGAAATGTTCCCAAAAACGCAGCAAGATGGCGTAAATGAGCTTCTACCCCCCTTTTACAGTGTTTCTTTAGGAGGTTTTTTTGCTGAAATCATGTCCCACAAGCAAGAAAACAAGACTATGAACGTAGCTGAAGCTTTGGACAAGATTTTTTCCATATTTCAATTATTGTGCCAAATTGTGCCAAACTGTGCCAACATGGATTACGCCTGAACTTTGTTCAATCAAAACCTTTACAGAATATTAGTTTCTTGTAGTATAGACACCAAACTTGCTACAGATGTCCTTGACATGTAGTTGTTACAATTGATTGTGTTTATTTGCTTCGTTATAAGTAAAATAAGGAGATATTGGAGGAAACATGTGCTTTTTTTTTAGGCGGAGTTCATTTTTTGGCCATTCCAACATCAATTACTCTTACCCAGTGTTCTTGACTGTCAAATTAACTCATCCACACCACTCCCCAAGAACCTATCTTCATTTTGATACCAAGATTTGCAGTTTAGACCTTGTAAAAGCTGAGAAATGCCTTAAAAAGTAAAAGTATAGGATTTTCGGAAAATAGGCCTCAGGGCTTAAGAGGTTAAAACACTTAAGTTAGATCATGTCTTTGTGCTAACATTTTTTTGTTTCTCGCATTACTGTTTCAGGGAGGACTGGGAGGTTAATCATGCTCCTCATTCATCTCAGTGCTCCAGTGATGATGCTCTTGAAACAGAAGAGGATTCGTACCAGCGGCAGCTTGAGCCACTGACTTCCAGGAAAACCAGTGCTTACGTCAACAGCACAGAGGTGCAGGTACACAGTGGAAGGGACTCTTACTTTGAAAAGATAGTAGCACTAAAGACTCAGACATCTCTGCCTCCTTAGGTGCCTCAGAGCAGTGAGTTTGTGGAGGATCCTGAGGAGCTCAAACGCCCCTCACTTCCTTCTCGAGGGAAGCTGATCTCTTCAGACATGTCGGCGGTCGAGCGAGCGAGGCGTCGTCGTGAGGAGGAGGAGCGGCGTGACCGTGAGGAGCGCCTCGCTGCTTGTGCACATAAATTAAAGCTGCTTGACCAGAAGTTTGGCAAAACTGCTGAAAAGCCTTCCGCTCTTTCTGTGGACCCACTGAAAGAGGAGCTGAAGTTTGGAAAAACACCGGAGAGACCCTCCACTGGAGCTGACGATGAGCCAAGAGAAGACGAGAACCAGAAATCCAGCAGAGCACACTCCGACAGATGGCAGGATGCAAGTAAAGGTGCATGGAATGCTTAACTAACCGTTTTTAAAAGAAAATGGAAAAAGAGTACGTTTTTTTTAAGGTTATTATTATTTTTTTGTTTGTATTTATTTAACTTTAACCGAACTTGAGTTTCCTGAAGGCCCGTTCACATCCACTAAAATTTTTGTTGCGATGATTCATGCTCTGCCTCGCTTGTCAGGTGATATCAGATTCAGTTTTTCACAAATCCTTTCTTTTCTTCATAATTTTTACAAACCGCTCCAACAGTTTGACATCCGGGTTTTTTTCAATTTGCACTTTGAATTCTCCTCTGTTGCCTTCTTCTTCTTGCTCTTCTTCTTTCCCGTTTGGCGCAGTGAGTGTCAACCGCCATTTTCAGGCAGTTAGCGTCATTGCATCAATAATTCCGCAGACAAAAAAACACCCTGCTGAGTGTTCATCTCTCATCAGGAGATTCCGGTGAATTTCAATTTGGTTCGACGTGAACAGGCCTCAACACGCACACACAGCATAGTTTTAATCATCTGACTTCTTTGTTTTGATTACTTTTATTAGAGTCTTCTGGTCAGGAACATAAAGAAGGAGGTCTTAACCATCAAACTGAAGAGGATTTGGGAGAGTCTCTGTCTCCGGTGCCTGATTACACACGGAACCAGAAGCATGTGCCTCCCCGCTTCCACAAGCAGCAGCAGGTTGGAATCTATTATCTGCAGGTTCATGCTGCTCTGTCTGCCGTTTTTCCATTGTCACGTTCCTGTATTTCTGCAGGAGCAGGTGATGAAGCTTGGCTCATGGCAACAGCAGTCAGCTCCTTCTGGCTCGTCCCAGTCTCAGAGGGGCTTTTATCCTCCTCACGTGCTGGGATTTGACCCGCGCTGGATGATGATGCCCCCGTACATGGATCCCCGAATGGCACATAGTTGCTCGCCTTCGGATTACTACCCTCCTTCTGTTCACTCCTCTGGTAATCAATGGCAAACTGGGAACGCAGTTATGCTATTGCTTGAATTTCAGCTCATAATAATTCTTCCTAAACCTTCAATTATTCAAAAGCTTTAGAATCTAGTAATCAAAGTTCTATACATCTTATAATATCTCATGGAACAATTAAACAGAAAATCTTTATTGCTGTGTGTCTTAAGAAAGCTCCACCTATGTCTGTCTCTATGAAGAAAAGCAAAAAGGAAACTCAACAGCCTGAAGCCCAGCAATAATAAGAAATAAATCCTTATGCCGACATAAAACTTTATCAGCCGTTTCGCTATCAAATGGGTTTCACTTTTGAAAAATCTTATGTTTTGTCCAAGCAAAGAGACATCCGAAGACCTTCAAAAATTCATTGTGTGTACAATAAAGCTCAAGGGGCTGATTACTGGAGGATTTCTGAACAGGTTCCAGTGAACAGTGCTAATTTTCATTTGGTTTAGTCAGTCTTTGAGGAAAATTATATGTTTGTTTTAGTCGGACATGCTTTGAAGCAAAAATTAAAGAATGATTGCAGCCTCATTTAGTAAAACATGTTACCTCAGCTATATGAGGTCTGTATATGAAGATCGATAGATGAATGTCGTTTTAGAGATGTGTGCAGTGAGTGCTTGCACTGTGGGTGGCTCGCAGGATGTCCATCATGGTATGACTACTGTGAAAAGCTTGGTTTTCCATTTGAACTACATTTGTGCAGAATTACAGTAGATTAAAAGTGAGCCAATGGCTCCAAGTGGACAGTGCGGGGGGATGTCTTGGATCTTCCAGCGAGTGGGTTTCGTGCAGTCGGTGTCTGACGCAGATGCATAGCCACCAAAATGAATTCTAATTGTATTTAAAATTAACGTTGGCTAATTATGTTTTCCTCTCATTTTAGTTTTGTCTTGATGTATTGATTTTAAATCGGTTATCGTTTCATTTTCATCCTTTAAATTTCAGTCAACGAAATTAACACTGCTTGCATCATACTTCGTTGGTGCCATTTCAAAACAATTTTTTTTTTTAAGGTTTGGTGAAACCTGCAATTCAGCAGGATCATCTAAACAGCTCTGGGTCAAACTCTGATGAGGGTTTCCATAACAGCATACACCAGGAGCGAAGAACACCATCCACCGAGCCGTACGCAGTCTGGAACCAGGACAACTACTCATCAGCCCGTAGCTTTACACCACCATACCAAAAGCACATTGAGAATGATGAGAGAGTGTACCAGGATGATCGGAGCGACCGCTCTAGTTCCAGACAGGAGTCCTACGAAGACCACGAGCGCGCAGATAGTCCATCGACAGAACGAGTCCACTATGGTCGGGGATCTGAAAATTCACAGCGAGAGCTTTCAAACGCCTCTTTCCTCCAAAGCCGTGCTAGAGATGGTGAGAACACAGAAGTCTTGAGTAGACGTCCGATAGAAGACGATGAGGCCTTCGAGCAGAAAGAGAAGAGCTATGACTGTGACTTCTGGAGAAAAGACACAAAAGATGCTAGTTCTCAGTCTCAGTGGTCAGATCATGGTTCCAGCAGAAGCAGTAGTCTTAGCCAGCCTTGTGAATCCAGTGGAAGAACCCATAGGCGATCAGGACCAATTAAGAAACCAGTACTGAAGTCTCTGAAGGTTGAAGAAAAAGAAAATGAGAAGCCGAAACCTGAGCCTGAGGAGAAATCTGTTCCCTACAGACTTGAGAAGGAGGTGGTCACTAATGTCTATGATCTTAAGAAAGATGCCTCCTTTTTATCTTGCAACAGGCCCTCTGCAACCTCTCCCGAACCAGCAAAGGTGGAGAAAGTGGGAACCCTCCCTCAAGATCTACGCAAGGAAAACCGATGGGACTATGTCAAGCCTCAGTTGCTGGACGATTTGGAGATTAGAGAGTCATCTGCACCCCGACGCAACAACTGGATATTTGTTGATGAGGAGCAAGCGTTCGCAGGGACAAGAGGGGCATTTCGAGGGAGAGGCAGAGGCTTCAGAGAGTTCAGCTCACGTGGAGGAGCCCGGGGAACAGGGCGAAATGATGGCAGCAGAGGAAGCTTCAATAATAATAGGATGCCTCGAGGTGGACGTGGAGGCAATCGAGAAACATTTCGAAGTGAAGATCTACAACGAGGAAGACCTCGGAGACGAAATGTTAGTGAAACACATAGTGAGGCCTCCGAATATGAAGAACTGCCCAAACGTCCTCGACAGAAGGTGGTAGAGAATGGAGAAGCTATGCATACAGTACCCATAGAGCCCAAGCGGTTTGACCGGGAATCCTGGAGGTCGAATAAAGTCTACAGTGATGATGCTAGTACAAACGCTGATTCCAGAGACAAGCCAAAATCATCGAGAGTATTCGCGAGATCTTTTCCCCCCCGCCTCAACAATGCCTACAGCCATGGATTCAGTTCACGTGACATATCCACTTGGAGAGGAAGAGGAGTTCAGTTTGGAAGCACCACAGCTCAAGAAAATGGCTACAACTTTTGTTCGGACTCCTATGCTAAACGCCAGACAGAGCCCTTGAAATACCCTCCGAAGTTTACAGGTGGCTTCTCTGAGAATGGCATGATTGAAGATCGGGAGGGAGGTTACTACCTTGATGGGGACAATCCTGAGAACCGTCCGCTTAGAAGACGACGACCACCGCGTCAGGACAAGCCTCCACGCTTCCGGCGCTTGCGTCAAGAAAGGGATGGGGGAGGTCAGTGGAATCATATTATTTAAATTTATGTATACTTATAAACAAAATCTATATACATATAAATGTTTGAGCGTAATGTTGTTTTGCTTTACCAGTGTTGGGCAAGTTACTTCAGAAATGTAATTAAATAATCATTCGCCCAGTGATCAACTTACTGTTTTTAATGAATTCATTTCATAAAAAGAATTCCATCTTGTGGGTGAGGGCACTAAGAGCTTTCTTTGGCTGGCGACCTGACCTTTTTCTGATGCCACAGAAATCTGGTTGCTTTGGCCCAAACAGCTGTTTTCTGTTTGTTTATGATGGCTTAACAAATGTGTATTTATTTAATTTTTTTTAACTATACTTTGTATAGATCCCATGAAGATAGAAAAGGTATATTGGAAATAATTCACTTTATTTTAGTAATTCAAACATCAATACACATCTTAAAAATTAAATAATCAATGAAATAAATAATTTAAAGAAAACTTAAGAAATTCTGTCTCTCTCTCTCTCTCTCTCTCTCTGTGTGAGTCGAATCAGAGTTGCTGCGAGATGGTTATTACATCTGATAGAACAGTGCTTCCACACTATGACATTCATTTACAGTTCTTTCTCTCATCTTTGTCATTTTTAACTGCAAAATGTCCCCAAACAACTGGTTTAAAAGCTGACTGTACCTGTAGCGCTGATCGAGGAAGATTTCTGGCCGCAGTAGGTGTAACATGCTAAGTCCCGCCCTCGTCTATACCTTTAGCACTCACTGATTGGATATTTACACAAGGAGCAGTTCATTGATTGGATATTTGCTCCAGAAATGCACTCCCCCTCCGCCATGTACAACTGTAGGCCAAGTACCCCAGACTGACACAGTCGTAGCTATTTTATAACATCAAATTAAAAATATGAGCTTTCTCTCACAACTCTGTAAGCCATAGTTACATGGATCTTAATACCAGTTTTTAAACTATAATGCGTTTAATTACTAAGTTTCAAAAAACGTAATCTAATTACAGTAACTAAAAACTAGGTAATGTGTTACTGCCCAAAACTGGTCATTACACGCACGTTATTTTATAGCTCAAAAGTTTAAAAAACTGTACTCTACTTTAATTTAAGGCCATGTTCCATCTCGCCCAGTTACACATACCCCTTGACCTTCCATTGTTTTGTTTTTTGTTTTTTTTTTAGAATGAAGTGTTTTGGGGTTAGGTCTGTTGCAATTACAGTGGTGCTTCGAGTTACAAAATGTTTGAGAAATGACTGGTCTCACTGGAAATATTTTGCTTCGAGATACGAAAAAAATTTCAAGAGATGAAAAAACACTAACATTTCTGCTCTATCCGCTCGCGCTGCGCTTCCAGGTCCTTTGCTGATGGTGCTAAAAGGGGCTGATACGCTTTAAATCAGTTTTAAATCAAGCTAAACATTATGAATAGATTACTAATAATGTACTATAAAATCCGTTCCACCTCCTCCAACACATTGCTTCATTCAAGGTAAGGTTTCGCATTTGTGTACCTGTTACGTATTTTGCTTGTGTTTTATTCTGTTTTATTATCATTTATTACATTTAGGGATGTCCCGATCAGGTTTTTTGAGCCCCCGATCCGATCCGAGTCATTTAATTTTAAGTATCGACCCATACCGAGTCCCGATCCGATACTTGTCTTTTCCTTGTGCTAATTGCACACTTTAAGTGCATGCAGGTTATTAAATCAATCCAGTGTGTACTCTTCACAACCAAATAGCTCAGCAGTGCATCAATAAAAAAAACTGAAAGCAACCTGTTCCTTTACAGTTTTTTATTTCTCACAAATAGGAAATCTCAATTTTACAGCTCAGTGAAGTCGCAATATTCTGTCGTGTGTTTCGTTTTAAGATGCCTTATCAAGTTGGTAGTATTAAAGGCTGCTTTGCTAGTACCACCGCGTCAAACTAGAAAAAAAAGAGAAAATAATATATTTTACATGGGGTATTAAATAACAATCAGTAAATAAACATTTCTATTTCTTCAACAACGAAAATGTTACACATTTTAAGTTACGAAGAACACTTCAATATGTCACAAACCTATTAGATAAAGACATGTAAATCATCACAACACACAAAACTTAAACACGCTATTTAGGCGCTAATATAAACAACAAATAGCGATCTATGAAATCCCTTTTAAATAAACAAAATATACTTTTTTAAACATTAGCTTACCACGCTGGAAATAAATAAGCATTAAATGAAGGTTTTTGTAGAGCTTGAACCTTTTTTTTTAACACGAGCACAAACATGCAAGTCTCTCATATTTCTTCCTGATTCAAGCACGCTCTAAGCACGTCATCAACGTCCTTAAAGGGGCAGCACACAACAGCTCGCATTGCAAACGTTGCATGTAGCTACCAGACTAGAATCACTTTCCAACTTAAAATACTTCCACACTGCAGACATCTTAGCACCGTATTGCAAGTAGTAAACAACATGCGAGTTTAACATGCGAGTTTGCGACACGTGCGTGACGTAGCTGACGTAAACATTTGATCGGTCCGATACATAGTGCCGATTGCGATCAGTTAAAAAATGCCTCGATCGGCCCCGATACCGATCTTTATGATCGGCTCGGGACATCCCTAATTACATTACCAATGTGTAGATTTAAGGATTGAAGAAACGTTACTTGATTTTTCTCTGGTTTTCCATTTTTTATCTACTTATACTGTTGTTTCTGAAAGCAGTTGCACAGATTAGGTGTTTTACATGTAAAACTTGCTTCGAGATACGAAATGTTTGAGATACAAACGCCACCCTGGAACGGATTATATTCGAATCTCGGGGTACCACTGTATTTAATTAGTGTAAATCTTTGATGGTTGCCCTGGTAATTAAATGGATTCCTGTTCTTTTAAATTCCAATGTTGGCAAAAAATGGTATTCAATCAATAATCGTTCTATCTGTATGAAGTACTTGCCTATTGGTGTACACGTTGTGTGTTGAGCATGATTACAGTTACAGATCTTCACATAGGAACCCATTCACTGAATAGTGCTCCTGTGATTAAGAAAGCTGCTCTGTTTTGTTTTTTTGTCATGTTTCACAGCGAGCGAAGACTATGTGAATGGAGATATTGGTGGCCAGTGGCCAAGTCACTCAAGAGCTTCACATGGCAACCAATACCCAACCGGACATTCCCAGGATATCCCTGCTCACAGTCCAGCTGAGGACTGGGAGAGTGGCTCTGAGAACAGTGACAGTGCGGACTGGAGGGAAAGGCGTGGACCACATGGGGACTCGCTGGGAGATTCTGGCCAAGGAGACGCTGGCTCAGAGAAGAGGGAGTTCTCCAAAAGAAGTTTCTCCAGTCAACGTCCCATTGACAGGCAGAACCGCAAGAATGATGCAAACATGGCTGAAAATGGCAAAACGAGTCGGCAAACAGAGCTGCAACCCAGTTCTGGACCGGGAAGATGTGAGAGCTGGCAGAATGGCATCAGTTCCATCAGCAAACGGTGGGTTTCCCTGCTTTTTTTTCCCCACATCAGGGTTGCAAAGAGGTGGACCATTTCCAGAAAGTTTCCATGGGAACTTTGTCTCTGGAATTTCGGGATCTTATATTAGCATTATGTTTAATTTGGAATGAAACGAATGCATAAAAAGTCCTATTTACAATTAATAATAAGTGTCATGAGCTGCTTGTAAAAACGACCCATAACCACGTGTATAATGTGTGACACACAAACAGTTGCACTGTTTGAACCTCAAACATTCCTGTTGAAAAACAAACAATAATATCACAAATTCAAATATTGTTTTTGTCTTGCAGTAGGGGTGGGCGATATCTCGATATTTAAAATATATCGAGATATTTTTTAAACTCGATATGAATTCTGGCATATCGTACATATCGATATAATGTCTATATTTAATTTTCGCCAATTTGCTTGGTTGCCTTCTCTGTGCTGCGCTCGTCCGCGCCTCCTTGCTTTTGTTCCCCCTCCCCTTGCCTGTCGTCTCAATCAACATGGCGGCGCCCGCAACCAGCCCAAATGTTACAGAACTTGTTGCAAAAAAAGAACAGTTGGCTCCATTATATGGAAATACTTTGGTTTTAAGTCGTCAGACGAACAACAGACAGATGTCTACTGCCGTGAATGCCGTGAAAGTTTCTGCCAACCAAAGCTCAACTAATCTCCACAATTCTATAACGCGGAGTGTTGAATATGAAAGACAGAGCGGAAGGTGGTGTAGCGTCACAGAGTCCATGGCATTTCGCAAAGCGGTGGACATGGCACCCATATCCGTCGTTGAACAACGTGGCTTTAAACGTATGCTAAAACACTTGATCCCAGTCAGATACAGTTTACCGAGTCGGCATTACTTTTCGAGACAGGAACTCCCGCGGCTGTACACTACAGAGAGAGCGCGGCTTGCTGCGGAATTGGAAAAGGTTACTTACAACAGAGGTCCTGCAAAGATGAGCTTGAGTTGAGTTGTTTTATTTTTGAATGAAAAGAAGGCAATGTGTATTATTTTACAGTTAAATTATTATTTATGTTATCAGGGATTTTGTTTATATCCTAAATGTTACAGGAGCACTTTGTTCCTATGCACTGCCTGTTTTTTAGTTGTTTTATTTTTGAATGAAAAGGCAATATGTATTTCTTTATTGTTTTATAATATGTATACAAGGATTTCTGAAAGAAAATTTGCAGAAGCACCTCTGAGCTTCAATAAAAAACGACTTATATATTTGTTTTTGCAGTAGTTTTTTTTGGAAGGGGGGGGGGTTAAATACTGTCGATATCGAGATATATCGTATATCGAGATATAGCAAAATATATCGAGATATATTTTTTTCTTCATATCGCCCAGCCCTATCTTGCAGCATATTTAATGTGTTTTAAAACTGAACTTTAATTACTTTTGTTTTCAGTGATTCTTAGGAAATCATTTTGATAAAGTAATTTGTTATCAATGTTTGCTAACATTTCTGTTCATTAATAAGCACTCTAAAAGAACAGGATATATTCAAAATATAAATATTTTTAAATATTGCTAAGTAAGAACATTTTATGATCACTGGTGTGCTTTGTGTCACAGAGCTACTGTACAATTCATACTTACTACTTGAGCTGGGTATTGTGACCAATTCGTTTTGAGTCAATCGATCGATTAGCTATAAATATTCTATTTAACCTCTTAAGCCCGAGAGTCCCCGGTACCGGGGACTTGCCCCCTTGTGCGTTACATTTTCGCTCATAGCTCACTAACCCTGAGAATAACCCACACATATTAAATACTGTTGTGTTCAGCGGAAACTCCTCTAAAAACGTATCTAATTCAATTTCATATCCGTTAACCACAGCTCGAACGCCATGCAAATAAACAACAACATGTCCGGAGTATAATTCATGACCACGTTTTTGTTTATGTGCGATATGTATCCACAATATAAACGGAAACACCAAAACCATTACATTAAATGAAAGCTAACAACCAGCTGAATCCAGTGATATGCAACTCATTAACATTGCATGAAGTATTTCAGAGCAGGGATCGAAAGTTCCATGAAAAAACGCCAGCGAAAACCAAGCAAGCATGTAAATCTTGTCTTACCTTTGCCGTTTTTTTCAACAAAAAGTTATTTCCATAGCGATAAAAGTCCGTTTGTTGTTATGTCCGGTCGATAGCTTCGCGCAAACGCCATTTTTGATTATTTCTGTAGCTTTGTGGCGTCATTACGTCACCAAATATGGAATGATTCCCCGTGCGTAAGAGGTGGTCTCTCCACGCTGCGCGTCGTGTGATTCGTCGGCGATCCCGTCAGTCTCAAAATGGTTGAGATGATTGGTTTCCATAGAATCAGAGCTTTCCAGCGATATAGAAATCTCCCGGATTGGACAGATGGTCGGGGGGTAGGGACACGCAGAAGCTCGATGTCGAAAGCGTTTGTGAATGAAAGGTTCCCAAAAGCGCAGCAAGATGGGGTAAATGAGCTTCCACCCTCCTTTTACAGCGTTTCTTTAGGAGTTTTTTTTTGCTGAAATCATGTCCCGTAAGCAAGAAAAGAAGACTATGAACGTAGCTGAAGCTTTGGACAAGATTTTTTCCATATTTCAATTATTGTGCCAACATGGATTACGCCTGAACTTTGTTCAATCAAAACCTTTACAGAATATTAGTTTCTTGTAGTATGAACACCACACTTGCTACAGATGTCCTTGACATGTAGTTGTTACAATTGATTGTGTTTATTTGCTTCGTTATAAGTAAAATAAGGAGATATTGGAGGAAACATGTGTTTTTTTTTTTTAGGCGGAGTTCATTTTTTGGCCATTCCAACATCAATTACTCTTACCCAGTGTTCTTGACTGTCAAATTAACTCATCCACACCACTCCCCAAGAACCTATCTTCATTTTGATACCAAGATTTGCAGTTTAGATTTTGTAAAAGCTGAGAAATGCCTTAAAAAGTAAAAGTATAGGATTTTCGGAAAATAGGCCTCAGGGCTTAAGAGGTTAAAATGTTAGTTTTGAAGACATGTGATTCATATTTTGATATAAGTGCTCCTACTTAAGTTTATTACTGGAATACACATCTACATTAATAATAGGATGCACACAGTTGTTTATTTTAAACAACTTTTATTTTACCCACAGGTGAAGCCTCTTATGTGAAGCACACGCATTAAGAAACGATCCCGGGATTCCCGAATCAATATTTATTGTTGCGTTACACTGAACATCGATTAAAATCAGGGAACCAATTTTTTTTTTTTACCCAGCCCTATTAAATACGTATATTATTTATGTAACTAAAATCTTGTTTCTTGATTATAGGAGACTGCTTATGTGTGGCAACAAAACTCTTTTTGAGCCCGATGCCACATGGGAGTAGTTTGCTGACTTAAGCTTATTACTATAGGGTAAATAAATTTAACAAAAATATAAAAACGTTATTTAATTCTTAACTATTAAATTATATTTTTATTCCCCCTCAAGTGGCAAAAAAGTGGATTGTTTGCCGGGGATGTGCTTTTTTTAGTCTAAATAATAAATGTTTATTAGTCAATTTATTCCAATATACAATCTTGGTCACCGTATAAGTACACAGTAGCCTACAGCACAATTACATTTTATACAAAAAAGCAGATTAATGTAATTTAAATACCTTTTTATTATTACATGTGGGATGTGCATGAACTTACGGAAAAAAAAAATGTCCCGGATCCAATTTGTAGCTGATCAACATGTGCATGTCTATAGTTATAGACATTTTTATAACCAGAATGTATGTATTATGAATTTTTTTTTCTCAGTTAATGTTAAGTACTCTATTATATGCCAACCTTCACTTTTGCAAACTCTCAAGTTTATTCCAATTAATTTGCGTATATTGCTGTACATTCTCATTAATTCGCATGAAAACTTTCAAGGTTTGAAAATTCCTGATATTTTGTAACCCTTCTCTTAATACATATAAATAATAAAAATGTGCAGATCCCAGGATGAGTCAGCGGGGGCTCTGAGGTCGGTGTACAGTGTGGATCAAAGTGATGACTCCGCCTCCTCTGAAAGCACTCCCAAGATCTCAGAAGAAGACCTGAAGCCCAGAAACAGGAAGATAGACGCGAGTGAATCTCGGTCACAGTTTGAGCGCAGCACCTATCCAAGTAAGCCAAAAAAAACCTGCTGGTCATAAAAAAGCCAGAACTTGGTCAGGCCAACAATAAAACCAAGCTGTGGCCTCCAAATCTGTGTTTTCATTGATGTTTTAGTCTTTTTGATTAAAATTATTTTAGTTTGTCACAATGTAGTCATTTAAAAATGTTATAGTTTCACATTTTATTCGACGAAAATCAAAATGTTTTTTGGCATTGTTGATTATTTAGTTAATTTCAAAAATGTATTTTATTAAGTTAATTTAACTTTTTACATTTACTTTTTATTTACATCACTGCTCCTTTTACATTGTGGCATAGGCTTTTCATCAAAAAATATGTGTTAACACAATGGAATTAATCTTCCTTGCGTAAAAAAAGCCAAGAACAAAAACAGTGATCATGTTCTGAATCCTGCTTGCCTGAGGGACACATGGCCTTATAAAAGCGCACTTTCCAAGTGCAGTGCAACAGATTTGAGACAAGAGCACATGAAAGAGAGAATAAGCAGCTGAAGAGTTAAAATTTCATTAAGTTTAAAATTATTAGCCTGTTTTTCTGATATATTTATGTTCTGGATGAAACCACAAAAACACTTAAAAAAAACATTTGTTTTCTATTTATTTATATGAAAAGGAGAAATAAGTGAAACCATTTAAAGCACGAGTCTGTGACATTCCTCACATTAACCAGAAAAACGAACATTTTACTTATGAAAGAAAGGCAGAGGATGATGCTAACTTTCGCAGAAAACATTAGAAGCTCTGCGTCTGTAAGGTGCCATCACAAAATAAATGAAGAATAAATCGTTCCACAACTATGTAGAATAAAATAGTCTACTTGACGGTGTTCACTTATCGCGAGTTCTTTTCGGAACTTAAACTTGGCAGAACAAATGGATTGTGTGACCAGAAGCAAAAAACCGAGCGCACCCTTGAACTACGCTGTAATTAATGCATATGCGGTTATTTAGGTCAAATCACTCTTTAATTAAACAACTGCATAAATAAAAACGAGTTTCATTTATTTAGGCTATATTCATTCATTTGTTTTTGTTTTTGTTTTTTTTTATTTTTTTATATATGTATATACATAAATTCGCTGATTTACTTATGTATATTCATTCATTTGTTTATTTTCTAATATACATTGAGCATTTGTGTTCTGAATCAATCACTGGTTTTCTGCCCAGACGAGAATGACTCTGGCACATCGGTTCCCGGTCCTGAAGTTTTCCAGGATGCGCTCTCTAAAAAACAGAGACGTCCAGCAGAGGAGGAGCGCAGGAGGAAAGATCAGGGACCAGCGGTGAGAGAACAGTCATACAATCAAATATTGTTTTCCATCACTGAAGTTATTGCTGTTAAAATGGATTAAAATGCTCTGGGGAAATTTGTTGGCATTAATGGGTAATAAAACTAATAAGAGATCATTGAATAAAATGTATTTGAAGTGCTGGGTCTCATGGAGTGATGTCTGGCACAGGTGTCAATGCTGGTGGGGTGTTAATTAAATTGAAAAAGAGAAGTGGAGGGTGGATTCATTGTTTTATGGGAGTCCAAACACGAAGCTGCTTACTGATGTATTTTTCCCCATTTTCTAGAGTTCAGTTAAGAGCAGAACGATTGGGTCAAAAATTGCCCCACGATTCGCCAAGAAGCAGAGCAGCATTTCTTTGGAGCCTCCCGAGGACGCCCTCTCACCCAGCAGCCTAGGGACTGACATCTGGGAGACCAACAGCTCCGGTAATTCACACGGCTTTGTACACAAACTGATAATGTGGGAATGATACGATTATGAAGCATGCATCGAAACAAAGAAATCTCTGAGTTTTGGCAAGGTTATAAAGAAT
Organism: Danionella cerebrum; assembly: GCA_007224835.1. NCBI lineage: Eukaryota > Metazoa > Chordata > Actinopteri > Cypriniformes > Danionidae > Danionella > Danionella cerebrum. Next base: position 72,999 of record SRMA01025810.1, read on the forward strand.
GCGAAGATGTTTTATTTTGTGTAAGAATTCAGAAAGTGGGTTACCTTCATTTACCTTGAATTTTTATTTTAAAATAAACATGTCTCTGTATGCCTACAATGTTTATCAGATGTTTTAGGAAACATATGAAACACGAGCGCTCTTCTGCACAGTCTTCATACAGCTGTTCCTGGTTTCAGGACCCCTAGGTTCCCGTAACTTTGCGTTTTTCATCTAATTGTGAATCTCTGAGAGGCACTTAGAATCTAGCTAGCTAGGTACATTTAATATTACAAGTTTGTTTTAACCTCTTAACAATTTTCTTCCATTTTCCTATGATATTGAGGTTGTCCTTTCTTTGGTCTGTGAAGTCCAGTTGAACAGAGATAGAGTACTGAACCTTCCTTTAGCTTCCGGAATGCAGTCAATGTTTTAAAGAAACATCGCAGAACCAAATGCTTTTTTGTTATCTACACCAAAGTGAGACAATATAATTTCGTTTTGGTCGTAAATAATCCTATTAATGAAGATAAACCTACTAACATTAGCGGTTTGCTAATGGGTAATCCATAATAACAGTTTATGAAATAATCCTACCTGAATTGTAGGTCCAAAGATCGTCTAATTTTAACACTCCAGGTTTTTGGAAGTTCTGTAACTTGTGGAAACTTATGTTTTCATTCTTTTGTACAACAATAATGCTGCGATGAACGCTGGAGATCCACTGTCCCTCACAGCCTCGCTTCGTTTCATAAAAGCACATTGCATCGTATTGTTGTACAATAGGATTAAATCAATTAATCGCATCAATTAATAATGTGAAAAAACTGATTGGAGTTTCTTCACTGTGCAGGTAACCTTTGAAAATCATCAAAACCGTTCGTGTAAATGCTGTACTTTCTGACTAAATAATTTGTAAAGTTCTTAGTGTTTAGCAGATTTTTGTTATTTGAAGTTAAAGTTGCTACAACCAAAGCTTGTGCTGTGTGTTTTTATTTTATTTATTTTTTTATTAAAATGTTGCTTTACAGTACTGTGCCGAGGCCTAGTGGCTAGCGCACTGGAAACGTATGTGGGCTCGACATTGTTTGCCCATCCCGCCCCTTTCTCCCTCTAACTTCCTGTCTCTCTTCAATGGCCTATCAACTGACACTAAAGGCTACGGCCACAAAAAAGTGCCTTACAAATAATATTCTGTTATGAGCTACTTCTCTTAATTTTAGTAATTATATTGTTAAAATTGTTTAATAAAAGAGCAGATGACCACGGTTATCAGTGATCTGCTGAAATAGGTTTTGGCAATCAGTGATCGTCTGAAAAATGCTGATCGTTGCACCTCCCCACCATGAGCGAGACCAAAGAGCTTTCAAAGGTCACCAGGGACTGATTTTGTAAACTGTAGTGATTTCACCAGTTTCCCTAGATGAACCCAGTAGAAAATCTATGGTATAGCGGGACCAGTTATCTAAACAGTGAAGAAACTCCCAATAGTTTTTTTCTTGGCTAATTCACTGTGGCTCAATTGTCCCCTAAGATAACTAGGCGGGACCATGTAATTGACAGCTATGAATCAAAAAATCCTACAATGTGGTTTTTCATAATTGCTTCCAAAACTATGAGTGATCACAGCTACTGGTGGGTACATTTTGTTCAAAAAATATTGTGTTCAGTAGATCTATGAAAAATGAACGTTGAAAGTTGATGTTCGTTCTTATATAGACATTTAGTAAATTCATAAGTGTGTGGCTATTGTTTAAAAGCAATAGAAACCACCCTCGCTTTCCTAATTACTGATTTTTCTGTTGAAGCTCTTACAGTTCAGTCTTCAGGAGGTTCCTGGAGCAAACAGGTTTCCTACACTGGCAGTGAGCCCAACTCTGAGGTACACCTCTGACACAATTAACTTTACATTTTACAATTTACTTACAAAAAAAAAAACATTTCTTAAAATCTTGCCTCTATCAAAGGCGTATGGTTTTTCACTTTTTTTTGCAGTTTTTGTCCCATCAGTGCTTCTGATTGGGTCAAAGGTTCATGAAAATAAAAGAAAGAACAGCAGCTTGTAAAAAAGTGAAAACCTTAGAAGACATCACGAGAGAATCAGGCAGTATGCAGTTATGCAAACATGATCATTAACACTACTCCAAGTTAAGGAATACCATCATAAATCACCAAAGTGGGCAAACCCGGCAAACATTTTTACGTCCAAAGTTTGCCGTCTATCGTTGTTGATTCAGGATCCAAGAATAGTGCAGATATGAATCCAGATGACATCTTTTACTCGGTTCGCACGTCTTTTACACGTGTATGGAGGTTGTCCTTTAGAAATATTACCTTTAGCCCTTTTGTAATTAGGGATGCACCAAAGTTTTCAGCTGAAATAGCATTATCGGTTTTGGCCGAAAGTTAGAAAGCCCCGAAAATAAAAGCCGAAATTGCCGCCACGCCTCTCCCATCCTCCCATCTCGTTCGCGCTGTCATTGTCTCTCTTCGCGCCCCGTTCGAACAGTTCAACAAGGAAATAAGATCAGCTCAAGTTTCTGTTGCTGAAGTTATTCCACTGATCGCAACACTGAAGCGTCTGCTTGGAAAAGAGGCAGAAACCATGCGTAAAAACAGATAAAAAAACTCTACTGGAGGCTGTTAACAAACGCTTCCGAGGCGTTGAGTCCAACCCTCTTTATGGCATTGCAACAATATTAGATCCACGCTTTAAAGACCATTACGATGAGAAAAGACAGGATGTTCTCGAGATGGTGCAAACAGAGCTTACGGCTCTGGAAACCTCTGGTGAAGCACAAGCCGCGACGGGGAAAGAACAGGGCAAACTGGCCGAGAAACGATCACGTACCAGTGATGAGGCGCACATTCCTTCTCTTTCTGATATGTTTGACTGATAAATTTTACAGGAAAGCGTCCCAACCCACAGCGGTGTAAGAGCAAGCGCAGCCTCACTGAGGGGGAAAAGTTGGTGCGTCTTTTACAGCGAATGCAGAGCGCCGCGGAGCAGAGGGCGGTCACTGCCATAGGAGAGGCGTAAGAGAGGCAGTGGCTTCGGCCTAGCTCCGGAGCAGTCAGCCATGTAATTTAAAACTGAAGTAAAACGTTTAATGCCGCTAATATTTTGCACAATTTGTAAAGGGACTAAAAGCTAGCAGAGACTGAGTGATTTTATTCAGTTCTTCACAAGAGAAGGAACTGTGTCTTCAGCCAGAAAACTGAAAAACTATTGTTCATAAAGATAAACCTTCTTCTTTTGCTGAAATTAAAAGCAGACCAATTTAGTGTGTATGGTTGTTTACAATAATAGGTTGGATTTATTTATCTTTCTTCTGTTTGTGCACTGTTTGGTACAGTGTTTTAGAATTGAAGTAAAAAAGCAGCTTGCATTTTTTTTTTTGTTGTTGCACAATTTTGTTACAGAAAGAAATTTTACAGTGGTATCCCGTGATACGAAAGTAATCCGTTACCCAGACATACGCTATTAACTGTAATGGAGGTTGATTTTAAATACAAATCAAAATACATTTTAATGATCTTTTTTTTTATTTTTAATATTGTTTTCTTGTCCACTGATTATTTTATACATTTTTTTATATAATTACATAAAATCATGTAATTACGATATTATTGTAAACACTTTTACATGTGTTAAATAATAAATGATATGGTTGTAAGGTTAAAGGGGTAACTTACTCGCATATGAGCATTTAGTCAATACAACTTGCCTAAAACATATGAAATTGTGGTATGGGTTTGAAATAACGAGTAAATAAAAAATGACCATTGTTATTATGCATATACGAGCATGTTTTTATAATGGGAGAGATTGATGATCAGCTTCATGGGTGCTGTAAATGCATTTTCTTGTTGAATTAAACATTTTCTGGATAATTATCTTTCTGTGCCAGGAAGAATATTATCCTTATCAGCGTTAAAATTAGAGCTCTCTACAACTTTTACAATATTTTTGATCGATTTAGTCCTGACTGAAAATTGCTAAAAATGCATTTCAAGCTCAATGCAATTTCACCACAAGCATTTCAGCATGATTATGAGTAATGAACACAATGTCTGTCTCATCGTCTTCCTGCAGGACTCCGATGCAGGCCTGGAGCAGAGTAAGGAGCGCAAGCCAGGTCCAATCGGGAACGAGCGCTCACTGAAGCAGCGGAAGGGCTCGGAGCCGCTGGATCGCCTGGATGCACCCATCACTCCTGTCAATGGGGTGGATATTCACGTGGAGAGTGTGCTCCCTGTGCCACCCATTGAGTTTGGTGTGAGTCCCAAAGATTCGGATTTCAGCCTAGCTCCGGCGGGGTCCACTACAGGGCCTGGCAATAGCAGCACCAACACTAAGCTGCAAGAGGCACTCGCCGGGAATGTAAGTAATGGAGACTCTTTCTTTGAAATGCCACTTCTTATACCGCTCAAAAATGCCCATTTTATAGCAGACACATGATTATTTTCAGTGTTTCAACGGGGTCTTAAAGTCTACATTTAAAAAAAAAAAACAGATTTGTTTTTAGGCTTTAATAACTTTTCTGATGAAATTAAATGAAATAACCTTTGTCACATACACTGTTACATGCAGTGAAATAAGGCTCCTCTGGCCACAAACATAGACAAAGTGAGCACAGGCCAGTGTTGAGAGGTAGGTTTTGAGAAAGAAACAGAAAAATGGGCATACAGTGGGTAAGGTGCCTCAAAAAGAGCCTTTTCCGCACGGTCCTTCAGAGGGCAGTGTGGAGCAGGTTAAAAAAAGCCATTGCAACCAAACACATATAGACATAATACAGGAATAAAAACACAGCAGGAGGGGGTAATCTCAAGGAAAGTGGTGGGACCGCTGCAGTCAACAGCTGACATTTTCCTGCTGCCATTTAAGGCACTGTACTCATGGCCCGTTCAGATTACAGCAGTTAGGAGAGCAAGGACTGCAGAGCGTCTCGTTATCTTGCTCTCTCTGGGGAATATTTGGACTCCTTTGGTGGCATTCAAGGCCAGAGAAGATGAGGGAAAGCCTGATGAGAGAAGTTAATTTGGGTCAAAAGCTGCAAAGGTCATAGATGAAATTGGCTACATTGACCAGACGCATGCTATTGGGCACAATGGACACATTTTAGTTGAGGATGGCTTAAAAGAAACTCAATCTAGGGTTTGACAGAGGCCAGCAATGAATTTGAAGCAAACTGTTTATTATGCAAAAAAGCAGTTTACTTGTCATTTCTAAAAAGTATTGTTCAAGTGCAATTACTTTATTTTGCCACTAATTTTCTTTTGCTGAATTTGACCTCTGTTTGTATTTTTGATGTTATGATGGAAGTTTTAAATTTGATCTTTATTTTTTTGTTTCTTGTCACAGAGAAGCTGAATCTAGTCCTAACTTGTTGAGTTTTGCAAATTATGGTTTGTTTACAAAGAAAGTTGATTTCTGTTGAAAAATCTATTGAACTGAAGGCCACAAATTTTCTAAAACGATATTTTTTTTCCTTACGATATTCTAGTGTAATTTCACACATACGGATTCATTCTTGTAAGTAATTGTTCATTTTACTCGTTGGGTAAGTCCTGCTGTGTGAAACATGCAATGACAAAAGAACGAGTGGCTTGTTTCACATGAATATAGCGCATTTCCCTCTGGAAGCGTAATAGAGTGGAGCCGGTCATGACCAGACCTCGATTCTGCTGCATTCCTGTTTAGGTGTGAAAACAATCACTAAAATGGTTTATTGTCAGCATGGCAATTAAACCAGTGTTTAAGGGTTCGCAGTGCCTTAACCGGCTGGGCATAAAAAGCACCTTGACCGTTTCTGTTTTATTGTCTGCAGACTGGCTTGACTCAAGCCATCCCAATGTTGCGCAGAGATCACCTGCAGCCGGGGATAAACCTGAACACTATCAGCTTCCCCAGCACAGACCTCACGCTGAAGGTAAAGCTGAACGCAGACCGTTCAGATCCTGTCTTTTCTGCTGGAACTGTTTGACCATTTTGAACCTAGCAGTCAAATTTAAGGTCTGGTGTTTCCATGACTGTGATCAGATGGAGTCTGCGAGGAAGGCCTGGGAGAACTCTCAGTCTGTGCCGGAACAGGGCTCTCCAGTGGCATCAGGTTCTGTTTCAGGGGCACCTCAATCCAGTGCCAGCTACAGCTCGTTCTCAATGCCAGCCATGCCCACCGTCGCCTCTGTGGCTCCCTCAGTCTCAATGCAAGGTAAAAGCTGTGTTTACTTTGATTGCTCTGTGGGGCTGTGACAATATCAGCGAGTGTGTTCTGAGCTTGTTAGTTCTTCCTTGCAATGTTCCTTACGGTTGGAGTTGAAGGGGGATGCAGAAGGGCTTGTGTTCCGACTGTTGTGTATGCTTGGCACATGGTGGTTTACAAACACCGTGTTTGACTAATCACTAGAGACCCTCTCTCACCTGCTCCCACCTGTAGTATTGAGCATTCTGCAAAATCTTGCATGTTAATGTGTAAGTGCTTTCATCTGCAGTTGTTTACCTTTGCATTGACATTAAAAAGAAATGGTTTAATTTTTACAGAACATAAAAATGGCCTAATGCTTCTGCAGAACATACCAGTGTTTGTTTAGGCTGTTGAACATTAGTCATCTTTATTTCACCACTTTCAGTATTTATATGAATTAATAGAAATGAACGTAAAAATAAGGTTCAACAATGAACCAGTTTCAGTAGTCTAATGTTCCTGAGACGTGTTGTGAGGTAGTTCCGTGCACGAGAAAGTGATTTAACTTCATTTCATGTAGTTACAACATTGCGCCTCTAAATTATTTGTATTTTATTTGTCATTGTTGTTCTTTTTGTGGAATAGATAAATACATTTAGATTTTTGATCATTTTTAGATGATCATTGCAGAATAATTCTCCTGCATCCAGCACATGTTGTCTCACGCCTCACACGGAGCGATCTAAATTGTACAGTGCTAAAAATTCATGTTTTTATATTAATTAAGTGACTACTGTGTGTGTGTGTGTGTGTGTGTGTGTGTGTAGGCAGTCATCTCCCACCTCTCTACCTGGATGGGCATGTTTTTCCCAGTCAGCCCAGACTGGTGCCGCCCCTAACCCAGCAGCCCAGCTACCAACAGGTGAAGCACAGCTTAATCCTTTCTAGACTTTGATTAAGAACCTTGAAAAGATGCAGGAAAGGTAATATTGTTTTTTTTATTAATAATAATAATAATAATAATAATAATAATAATACTAATCTAAAGACCCAAGAGGTACATTACCTTTGCTGTGGTATAGAATGAACCTTTTCACTGTTAAGTGCAGAGTTCCCAGTTCCCTGTGAGCAGTTCCCTGAATCACGTAGTTGAACACATTTCTGGAAACACGTTTAACTCCAGTAAGAATTAGGGATGCAACGGTACACAGAACTCACAGTTCGGTACGTCCCTCGGTTTTTAACCACGCCTTTGCAAATTAGTAATTTAACCATCGTTTGTGGTTAACAGACTGAACAGACTTCATTTAAAGTTTTTTTTTTAAATCTTGAGACTCTCTTGTCAATTGACTGTTCTGATCGCAGAAATTGAAGGGATTCAGAGCTCAGAGACCCTCTTCCATCAAGACATTTAAGGTTCCCCCCAGTGAAGTCAACCTAAGGACAAATTGTTGTGAGCTCTTGATGGGCTGTTGCTCTTTCTTTATGCTTTATTCGGACCTTCTGCCCATCGCAACACTTCAGCAAGAGCATAGCTGCCTGTGTTCTAGAATATTTAATATCTCTTGGATATTAGTGACTCTTGAACCACGGTGTAAGGACACAGCAATAGTGAAATTTATTTCAATGTGAACAGCTCTCGTCTTGAGCGCTAGCGCAGAACGACGCTGCAGACCGCTAGAGCGCGCCTCAGAAAGAAATCTTATTTCATGTGACGTGTTAAATCTTTGCATCTTTAACCTAAATAGAAGGATTTCAAACATTTCTATCATTAGCAGTCCACGTCTTAATGATGGATATGCAGTTATAACAGTTTAATTGTTGGTATTGGTTTTGAGTGGAACTGCAGTGGGGTGCTGTATTAGAAATGATCACCTGATAAAACTATAGCAGAGAAGATCTGGGATGAGATTTGCTTTGAATATTCTGTGATGTGTGTGTGTGTGTGTGGCAGGCATCCCCGCAGCAGATCCCCCTCTCCCTGCACACCTCTCTTCAAGCCCAGGCTCAGATGGGGCTGCGTGGAGCGCTGCCTGTCTCTCAGTCACAGGAAATCTTCAGCTCCATCCCTCCCTTCAGGTACCACACAGAGAGGACGGCTTAGTCATACGTGTTCACTTTTTTCTGTTTCTGTTCCCTGATGCTTTCATCTGGATTTTAGTTTTCTTCTTAAGAATTAGATTTGTTTTCCAGTCAATTGATGCTGTAATCAGACCGGATTGGTTAAATCCATAGTGGAATGTCATTTTTACAAATGTTACCTAACCTCGTCTCGCTCTCATTCTCTGTCAGGTCACAGATGTACATGCACCCAAGCCTTTCCCAGCCTAACCCCCTGGTTCTGTCTGGGGGGGCAGCTCTTAAAGGGCCTTACTCTGCTTTCGCTGGACTACAGCCGTCAGAGCTCGTCAAGCCCCAGTCAGGTTCCCACTTTGGAAGCCAGGCTTTGGTTTACGACTCTCCCCTCTCTCAGCCCTCTGCACTCATGGACTCACCGCTCATACAGGCAAGAGCACCAGGATACATGCATGGATCGATCATAGGAAGGATAATAATAATAATAATAATAATGTTTTCAAATAAACGATGTCATGACATGCACCTTTTATCCAACTACACAACGTCTAAGACAGGGGTGCTCACACTTTTTCAGCTTGCGAGCTACTTTTAAAACGAACAAGTCAAAGTGATCTACCCGCTACAAAAATGTAAAACATCAATCAACAAACAATTATTTTCAACTTTATTGAGAATTAACAAAACACATTCATTCATTCATTCATTTTCCATTCCCGCTTATTCCCTTTCGGGGTCACGGGGGTCTGCCGGTGCCTATCTCCGGCACACATTGGGCGAGAGGCGGGGGTACACCCTGGACAGTTCGCCAGTCCATCGCAGGGCAACATTCACACACACACATGCACACCTAAGGGGTATTTTAGATTAGTCAATTAACCTGATGCATGTTTTTGGGATTGTGGGGGAAACCGGAGTACCCGGAGGAAACCCACGCAAGCACAGGGAGAACATGCAAACTCCTTCCAGGAAGGTCACCGGCGAGCCTTGAACCGACAACCTTCTACCTGGAAGGCCACAGTGCTACCCACTGCGCCACTGTGCTGCCACAAAACACATTATAATTAGTTATTTACATTTTTTCCATAACCTGCGTTTAGTTTGATGACTTGCACTGAATTGAATCATTAGAACAGTTGTGTGTGACCTGAATTTGATGGTAATAGAGTGATTTTTATGGGAGCAATTGAGCTTTGATCCAAATAATCAAGAATAAAAAATGATGCTCTAATAAATATTTCAATATTTATTGAAACTGAGTCGTGCAGTACAATATGCAGGTGAGGAGTGGCGTGTTGCTTGATTTTGGTTGTAATAGAGTAATTTAGAATGAAGTTATGAAACATATTCTGGGTAAAACATATTGTGGATCTGGTAATTTGCAGACGGTCCCTAAGTGATTCCATGTCAGCGGGTTGCTCATAGACGGTAATGTGTTTCTGCGAATGCCGAGGGAAACATGTTTTGATAAAAAACGTTTTGTAGTTTGTCCGCTACATAACACAGATTAAAAATAGGTATTATTTGTTTACTAAGAACATTCTGGTCTCGAGCTATTGAGCAGAGAAAACCAAATCCGTGAATCGCGTTCGACGTAATGAGCAGCCCTGGTCTAAGAGAATACAATGGCAGCAACACAAAACTCATGTTGTCCAAATGAAAACTTTGATCACAAACAGGATTTTTTTTTGTACTGTTAGTGGATTTTCTCGTCTAGTCTGTTTCTTGGAGCATCATTTTTTTTTTTTGCTATGTAGAATATGACCATCGCTATATTATTACTTTATTAACTTTGAATGATCCTTTTCTATCTTTTATTTCCATTTTTTTTTTACTTTAAGTGTAAAGACGTTTTGGTGTGCATTTGTTGCCAGGTGACTATGCCCATGCCCGGTTCCCAGCTGCGCTATGGTTCAGCCCAGCAACACCTCATCCTCCCCCAGTCCATTCAGCTCCAGCAGAACCAGAACCTGTCTGTGGGAGCTCCACGCCGCATGATGCCCCCTGGGAGCCAGCCTACTCTCATCAGCTCCAGCAGAGAAGTCGGGTTTTATGATTATTATGAATAAACACAAGAACATTGCTTTCAGGCCAAACTGAAGAACATTTTCTGTACCGTTTTAATCCAGAATTATCCATTATTTTTCCAGAAGTCAGTTATGTGTCAAACAAGTGTACTGGGGTTTAACTTCTGCAATTTCCTTAGGCTTCACAGATGGACATGAAGAGCTTTCAGTTTTCAGAGAAGCCCAGTCACTCTCCTGGACTCGGCAGCACATCCTACAGGTTAGTGGCTTTTTAAAGATTTGTTATGGCCATTTTAAGCCTTAAGTCTTAACCTTTTAAGCCCTAAGGCCTATTTTCTGAAAATCCTTTACCTTCTCTTTATAAGGCATTTCTCAGCTTTTACAAGGTCTAAACTGCAAATCTTGGTATCAAAATGAAGATAGGTTCTTGGGGAGTGGTGTGGATGAGTTAATTTGACAGTCAAATTACCACACTGGGTAAGAGTAAATGATGTTGGAATGGCCAAAAAAAAAACACATGTTTCCTCCAATATCTCCTTATTTTACTTATAACGAAGCAAATAAACACAATCAATCGTAACCACTACATGTCAAGAACATCTGTAGCAAGTTTGGTGTTCATACTACAAGAAAC
>SRMA01025811.1:0-48670 GCA_007224835.1 Danionella cerebrum
GGACAGATGGTGGACTTTGCCAAGAGGATGGAAATGGCTGTAGTTAATACTTATTTCCAGAAGAGGGAGGAACATAGATTTACCTACAAGAGTGGAGGTAGGAGTACGCAGGTAGACTACATCCTTTGTAGACGAGCCAATCTGAGAGAGGTCAGAGACTGTAAAGTAGTGGTAGGAGAGTGTAGCCAGACAGCATCGGATGGTGATGTGTAGGATGTTTCTGGTGGTCAGGAAGAAGAGGGGAGGAAAGATTGAAAGGAAGACCAAGTGGTGGAAGTTGAAAAAGGAAGAAGATTGTGAGGAATTTAGACAGAAGCTGAGACAGGCTTTGGGTGGTCAGGAAGAGCTTCCAGATGACTGGGAAACTACAGCAGAAGTGATCAGGGAGACAGGAAGAAAGGTGCTAGGTGTGTCAGCTGGAAGGAGGAAAGAAGATAAGGAAACATGGTGGTGGAATGAGGAAGTACAGGACATCATCCAGAGGAAGAGGCTAGCTAAAAAGAAGTGGGACATTGAAAGGACTGAAGAAAGTAGACAGGACTACAAGGAATCGCAGCACAGAGTGAAGAGGGAGGCGGCAAAGGCCAAACAGAAAGCATATGATGAGTTGTATGCCAGGTTAGACACGAGGGAAGGCGAGAAGGAATTGTATAGATTAGCGAGACAGAGAGACAGAGATGGGAAGGATGTGCAACAGATAAGGGTGATTAAAGATAGAGATGGAAAGGTGCTAACAAGTGAGGAGAGTGTGCTGAGAAGATGGAAGGAGAATTTTGAGGAGTTGATGAATGAGGAGAATGAAAGGGAAAGAAGGGAGGAAGATGTGAATATTGTAGAGCAGGAAGTTGAAAAGATTAGAAAGGATGAGGTGAGGAAGGCTCTGGGGAGAATGAAGAGTGGAAAGGCTGTTGGTCCAGATGACATACCAGTGGAGGTGTGGAAGTGTCTAGGAGAGACAGCAGTGGAGTTCCTTTCTAGGTTATTCAACAGGATTTTAGAGAGTGAGAAGATGCCTGGGGAATGGAGGAGAAGTGTCCTAGTACCAATCTTTAAGAACAAGGGTGATGTGCAGAGTTGTAACAACTACAGAGGCATAAAGTTGATGAGCCACACAATGAAACTTTGGGAAAGAGTAGTGGAAGCTAGGTTAAGAAGGGAAGTGGATATTTGTGAACAGCAGTATAGCTTCATGCCCAGGAAGAGCACTACTGATGCAATTTTTGCTCTGAGATTGCTAATGGAGAAGTACAGAGATGGTCAGAAAGAGCTTCACTGCGTCTTTGTGGATTTAGAAAAAGCGTATGACAGAGTGCCAAGAGAAGAGCTATGGTCCTGTATGAGGAGGTCAGGAGTGGCAGAGAAGTACGTCAGAGTAGTCCAGGATATGTATGAGAGAAGACAGCAGTGAGATGTGCTGTAGGTCAGACAAAGGAGTTCAAGGTGGAGGTGGGCTACATCAAGGATCAGCTTTGAGTCCCTTCTTATTTGCTATGGTGATGGACAGGTTGACAGATGAGGTCAGGCAGGAATCGCCGTGGACAATGATGTTTGCAGATGACATTGTGATTTGTAGTGAGAGCAGAGAGCAGGTGGAGGAAAACCTGAAAGTTGGAGGTCAGCTCTAGAAAGAAGAGGAATGAAAGTCAGTCGCAGCAAGACAGAATACATGTGTTTGAACGAGGGAGAGGGAAATAGAACAGTGAGGTTACAGGGGGCTGAGGTCAAGAAGGTGCAGGAGTTTAGGCATTTGGGGTCAACAGTCCAGTGTGACGGGGAGTGTGGAAAAGAGGTGAAGAGACGAGTGCAGGCAGGTTGGAGTGGGTGGAGAAAAGTGTCAGGGGTGTTGTGTGACAGAAGAGTGTCAGCAAGAATCAAAGGAAAGGTGTACAGAACAGTAGTGAGAGCAGCTATGATGTATGGGTCGGAGACTGTGGCAGTGAGGAAGAGACAAGAGGCAGAGATGGAAGTAGCAGAGATGAGGATGTTGAGGTTCAGTTTAGGAGTGACAAGGATGGACAAGATTAGGAATGAGCACATCAGAGGGACAGCTCAGGTTGGTTGTTTTGGAGACAAAGTCAGAGAGGCCAGGTTGAGATGGTTTGGACATGTGCAGAGGAGGGATAGTGGTTATATTGGAAGAAGGATGCTGGAGATGGAGATGCCAGGCAAGAGGTCAAGAGGAAGACCAAAGACAAGATATATGGATGTGCTGAAAGAGGACATGAAGGTAGTTGGTGCAAGAGTAGAGGATACTGAGGACAGAGTTAGGTGGAAAAGGATGATTCGCTGTGGCGACCCCTAAACTGGGAACAGCCGAAAGTAAAAGAAGAAGAATATAAATCTCTTTATTATTCATTACTCTTGTGGAGTTGAGGCGAATGAATGGAACAATTTATTTCATTGTTAACAAATCCAAGAAATGCCATTTAAAAAAAGTGTTAAGTCCATCAGCGCAAAGAAGATGAGGGGCTGAGAAGCTGGAAAAATGGAGAAAAAACTTTTTCTCAAAAGTTTTGAACCGTTTTAAAATCATTCCATTAAGACGTAACAGAAGCAGGTCATTTTTTCATGCCTTGGATTTATAGCAATTTGTGAAATAAAAGGGCCATGGAGTTTTTGGGGAAAAATACTTATTTTTGTATAAATCTTTTTTTATGTTTGTATGACTTTACAATGCTTTTTGATAGCTCATAACAGAAAACAGTTCTGTTGAATTCCAGTGTTTCAATTGTAATAATTATCCGGTAGCGGTTTTAACACAGAGCAACAAGAAATCTTTCTTGTGGCAGTGCTCTCGTGCCCCTGTGACAACTGTGACACATGTGTTGGTCCAGTGCGACATCTGCACCAACGGGGTCAGTCTGCTGTGTCATTGGGGACACCCTTTAATGAAACCGGTCCATCCAGCATGGCATATTAGCATGTCAATATTATTACAGCGCTATTAATATTGATAAAATTCCAAAAACGAGTCATCCCATTACCTCATTATCACTCACTTTCTCTCATGCAGCTGCTATGTAACATATTTAATCAAGTTATTTTACACAAGACAAAAAACAAAGAGCAAAAAAACACTTTTGGGGTTGTCGAAGGAGGAGATGGTGGGATTGAATGAAAATGTGGGAGTACTGATGGGCAGCCAGCAAGCTGGCAGTGTGCCAGGACTTGAGTGGGCATTGTGCCCGGCCTGGCGACGGCCTCTAAATAGCCTGGGGAGAGCATCAGCCCCCCATACACAACTGAAATAAGATAGGAAGGAAGAAAGAAACAGAGATGAGGAACACGCCATTGTATAAGATACTCATGACCTGAAAACAGGTCAGATGAGCAAAGTGCATCCAACGACCAGTTTGACCACTAAAAACAGGATCAAACCTTTTAGGGTGTAATCAATGGCTTTTACACACAGTGCATTTGACAAATCTCTAATTGGGATTGTTTGAGGATGTATGGGTTAAGTGCACCTCTCGATAGCTCACATAGTGAGTTCCAGACTGTGATAATCACGTTGCTCATGTATCTCTTAAAAGCTATATATAAGATTGGAAATGAGGTGTAACATTACTTTTGGTGAAGCTAAGAATGCCACACATTTGTTTTCTTGACATTGTTCAAGCTGTGAAATTTTTAAATGAGCTGATTTTTTTATTGTAATTGTGCACATTGACATGGATGTTGTTGCATTGATTATGCTTAATGGGCTGACAGCATGTAAGGTCATGTACCAAAAAATGTGTGCCGTCACAAGAGAAAGGTCAGAAATAATGTATCCAGAACTCTGTCGCTGTTAGTCTTTTAACTGGCACATTTCGCATGTAAGAGAGTTTGGTTTACCAGTGTAATTGTTGTGGCCTAAAGGGCCTGATTTCACTCCATCTTCTGTGGAAAGTTGCAACAAAAATGCATTGTGATGCACTTTTAAATGCTTTTTCATGTATGTTTCATTGTTTGTGTAGAACATAATCATTTGCTATGTTATGATCACCTGACCACAGCTACAGACACTGTGGAATGATTGCACTGCTCAAGGAAAGTACTGTCAGCCGGGATTCTCCCAAATTCATCCCTTTATGGAAGGGCAATGAGTAATTTAAGGACAACTCTGCCATTTATTTCGGGATTCTCATCAAATATACTTTGAGTGGTTCCATTTCTTACGTCACTTCCAGCCGGTTACGCCTCCGTCTTGCAGCCTGCAGACAGACCCATCTAGTAGCGACGCTCACTACACGCAAAGTATGCAGTCTGCGTAATGGGGGCGCCATTATTCCGTTTGCTCATGAGAAAAACATATCCTGATTATTATGCTTTGAGTTTCTTTTTCTCATTTTCTCTTATGGGTGCATTCAAAAACTCTTCATCTTTTTAGTAAGTATTATTGACTGGCAGAACCCAAATAAAAGAAATATTTTACTTTAGCATTTCTGAGAATTTCTATCCTGGATTTTTTTTGGGGGGGCGGGGGAAATGCATATAGTTTTGGGTACATTTTCAGGTTCCATTTCTCATTTTCTTTTATGGGTGCATTCAAAAACTCTCTACGTAATTACAGTAAGTATTATTGACTATCAGAATACATTTTGACAATATTTGATTTTAGCATTTTTCAGTTATTTTATCCTAAACGTTGCTTTTTTGGCAAAAAAAAAGATTTTGTGAAATTGTAAGTTGAACACATTATGGGGGCACCATAGAGCATTTCTGCTTACTGTAGCCATTTGGCCGGCAGCAGCCCTGCATGGAGGAACTGGTTTATGACGGTAGTGTAATACATTAGTTATAAAATGTGTGAGCAAAGACAATGTATTCGTATAGGACATGCCATGCACTGCAGTACTTCAAAGTGGTTTGCACAGGTGTGTCCAAACTATTTGCCAAGAGGGCAAGACTAGATGAAGTGAAATGTGTGGGGACAGACCATTCAGCCTTCCTAAATTCACCATATATTTGAAGACTAGATTAAATAAAGAATTTATTGATAACATTTCGTGCACTTTGTGGACGGTTTCATAAAAAGCCTGGGATTGGAACCCATCAACTTTGTGTTGCTAGAGCACTAGACACTTTCACAGCTAGTTAGCATGTTTCGTCTGATAGTGCCTCTCGATATGAGTTATTGTGCATACCAGTTTAAAACAAAACCATTAAACTTCCCTAATAACTTCCCTGACACATTTGTATGTACAATTTAGAAATTGAAAGAAAATGCCATGGTCAAAACGAGTGGCCCATGGTGCACCCAGACGTTCACTGCCATCTCTCTGTTGAATATGAAATAGATTTTGCATGAGTGTGTTTCATGCTGTGCTCAACAGTGTTGGCAGGTTGCATACAATTGCTTTAACAATAGAGGTTGCAAACTGGCAGATGTTGTGAACACATATAGCACTTGGTCCCTGGGTTTAACTTGGAACATTGCTGGTTTAAAACAAAGCTCCCAAAGCTTCAAAAAGACAATAGATCTCATAAAACACCAGCCTCAATATCATAAGATACATTTGAAAGTTAATGATACACAAATAAAGCACAAAAGTAAAGATTTGTGTTGTGGATCCGAATGCAAACTCTTTCAGTGTGAGTAGGTCTGTGTCACCTTCACCCTCAGAGAACTGTCCCATCCTGTTCAGTGCTGTTGATGGAGGTCTATCCCACTACCAGCTTTTCTTTTGTGGAACTGGCAGACACATGGTACCTCCAGCAGCAAGTGTCCCCTGACCGCTGCGTCCATCGATTTATTTGGGAATAAAGTAGCTCAGATGCTTTTCGAGCAGGTTTCCCCATTGCCTCACCACACTACACCGAGTCCTATCGGACTCCTGACTGGGAACAAATTGATAGACCACGAGAGAAGCTGTGTGCGTCACAGAAGAGAGAGAGAGAGAGAGAGAGAGAGAGAGAGAGAGAGAGAGAGAGAGAGAGAGAGAGAGAATGACTGATGTGTGGCCAGTTTGGCCTGTGTCTGGTTTCCTGAGCTGTCTGCACAGAAACCATGAGAGAGAGAGAGAGAGAGAGAGAGAGAGAGAGAGAGAGACTTTTGCTTCTAGTGGAGTGAATGAGTCATCTTCTTCGAGCTTCATAGAGTCTATAGTTACTTGTTTTCCAGGAACAGAAGCTTTTTTATTTTTTATTTAAAGGAGACATCAGATGCATTGTAAATGTTATTTGTGTGTTTGCTTTTTGGAAAAAGTATTGAACTTTAATTGTTCCGAAAGTTTGTTTCATGTACATTACAGTGTAACCCTTAGAAATCATGTTCAGGTAGATATTTATTTATTTTATTTGTATTCATTTACTTTTTATTTTTTTCTTTTTATTATTATTATTTTTTTTCTTTTCCTCTTCCTTTCTTTCTTTTTCACTCGTGAACCTTTCCCCCTCCACTCCCTCTTTCGGTCCAATGCCGTCTTGTCCTGACAACTGATGTGAACGGACTCGCGGGAACCACAACTAATAAATATTTACATACATTCAATGCTCCAATCAAGAGGAGAAAACACCACACCAGGTGTTTTACTCCCCTGGAGAAAGTAAAACTGTCCAACTCAGCAAAGCATATACTCTCCCATGGGACAAAGTAAAAAAAAATCAGAACTTAATTACCTTTGAAAAAGGTTTTATTGGCAATGCTTGTTATAATTTTTTTAGTGCAACCCCAGCTTCTTATTTTTGCAAATATTTTTTCATTACATAACACAATTCCACAATAATCCTAAAATTGTACAAAAAATACAATTCTGAGGTTTTTTTTCCCTGCAAAAAAATTAATAAACTGGTGGCAACTGTTTGGGCTCTGTAAAATGAAACTGAATCTCACACCTTATCACATTTTCATTTGAATTACTTTGCAACGTATGTGTCATAACTCTTGTAATGGTCGTTTACAACCAAAAATATCAAAACTAATAACCTTTTTGAAACGTACACCTTAAGATTGATATGCAAAAAAATAAATAGCTGGTTTGCGTGAAGAAACAAACAGTGAAACAGTGAAAAGAAAGAAACAAACAGTGAGCAACATTTGGGAAAACCGTGAATAAATGGGTAGAGAAGAAGAGTGGCAGATAGTCCATGGAACATCTGTGAAGAAGCTGTGGGATGTGAGAAATAAAAGCAAACTGGGAGAAGAGGAACAAAGCTGTAGGAGTGAATGATGTGAAGGCAAGAGGTGAAGGGCAGAACGATTCAGGAATACATGGAGGCAAAAGAGGACGTTGATGGAATTTGATGGAAGCAAGCAATGTGGTGTGGGAGTGACGGAGCTGACAGTAAAAGAGGGGGGGGGGGGTATCTGCCTGCTATCTGGGTTAGTCAGCGAGAGACACTGCAGTTTTAATGACATACAGCAGGCTGCTGGCTCAGACACCTCGGCACACTGATCTGTCAGCCTTACCTCACCATTGATCTCCCACCGGCTGCTGCAAAGAACCCTGGGAAATTCCACTTAAAGAGATACTTCAATTTCTCACATTTATCACTTAGGTTCACTGTCATTCTTCTTCAAAGCAGTGAAGAAATCAACTTTCACATTTTAGTAAGCAATGTTCCAGTTTTTTAATGTGACAAAAAGAACAACAATTGTTCACTTCCTCCTAAACCATGAACATAGTTTCTTTTTTCTTAGCCTTTTTCCTTCTAAAGCAGGATTAACACAAAGGGTGAATTTTTTTCCCTCTTGTTGTTTGCGTATTAGAAGGTTCTAAAAGCAGGAAATCGTGATACTTTATCTTATGGGAAGCAAAAGCATGACAAAATATTGCTGGCTAGTCAGTTCTGGAGCTCACTGTTGGCAAAAAAAATCAACAAGAAAAAAATCCATAGAGCTGTGTACACAAAAATGTTGGCACTTTCAAAGTCAAGCGATGATGTCACGTAGAACGCAAGCCGAGGGAATCTCCTATTGGTTGCTGCTAACATAGCTGCTCAGCTGCAGCTTCTCAGCTCCTCGCGTTTGTAGAGTAAAGACTTTATTGACGGTTCTAGGCTTTACAATGGCTTTACAGCCTTGTGTTCATTGTTTTGGGCAGTGTATATTAATGAATAATTATTAAAATAATAAATTATTGATATACACAAGTTATTATTAAAATAATAGTTCAAAATATGAATTCTTTTTCTTCATTTTGGCTCAAAACTTTGATTGTTGTTTATAAAACATTCTCAATTTTTGCAGTGATAATTGTACTTAATACAATTATACTTATTATATTTTATGCTCTTATACTTATTATATACTTAACAATTGTATTTTTAATCGTTTAATTCATTGTATTTTTGTACAATTTCAGGTTTGTTGTGGAATAATTGTGAATAAAAACATGAAAAGAAGCTGCAGTTTTACACAAAACATGAAATCAATCATTGCCACAAAAATTTGTTTTAAAGGTCATTTATTAAAGTAAATTAGTAAAACATTCTTGAAAGGCCCCGGACTTCTAAAGGTTAAAAAACAGTGATAAAAACCTCAGTGGCTGCATTAAAATCAGTTGTAAGAAGAGAGCCATAAATGTTGAGTTTAACACACTTGTGAACATTTTGCTTTTTATTAAGAGAGTTGTGGAGGCAAAGCTGCTTTGCATATGTTTCTTTGTTTGATGCTGTGATTAAGAGCTGGAATTGGGCCGCTGGTTTTAAGGGAGAGTCATCGCATTGGCACACTGGTTTGATTAGTGGCTGTTTTCATGTTTGGTATGGGTGGCATCTTTCTCTTCAGCTTCACTGTCTCATTTTCTCTCTGTCTCTTTCTCTCTCTCTCTCTGGCGCCGGAGCTCTTTGTGTGCAGTTGTGTAACTGGAGGATCATCGCAGAGTTCAAGAGCTCTCCTGAGCTTTAGCCGAGCTGTCTTCTTCTTCCCTTTCTCTCACTTTCTGTTTCACACACTCATACATGCAGAGAGAGAAAGAGAGAGAGAGAGAGAGAGAGAGAGAGAGAGAGAGAGAGAGAGAGAGAGAGAGAGAGAGAGAGAGAGAGACTGCTCGGCTCCAGC
Source organism: Danionella cerebrum (assembly GCA_007224835.1). Classification (NCBI taxonomy): domain Eukaryota; kingdom Metazoa; phylum Chordata; class Actinopteri; order Cypriniformes; family Danionidae; genus Danionella; species Danionella cerebrum. Next base: position 8,987 of record SRMA01025811.1, read on the forward strand.
ATGTCCCCTGTCTTCTCTTGCTCTGTTTCTTGCCCGTTCTCAGACAGACGTAGAACTGGTTTACATAATCAGATTCAAGCCTTAAAGTGATAGCAAATAAAAATGTTACATCTGTCAACTTTTGCCTAGTTTCTCAACTTTCTTGGAACATAAAGGAGTGTGCCTTTCAAATTACACTCTGCATTTGAGTCAAACTTAAGCTGTAGAACTGTGGATTTACATAAACAACTTGAAATTGGAAATTTTTCACTTTCAAACAATATTAGATTTTAAAATCTACATTTAAATGTATAATTTAAGCATCAAAGCCAGACAGAGCATTTTGTATCATGTTTTACTGTTAAAACCTGCTCATATTTATACATTATTTACACTATGACAATGTTATATGGTTTCACTGGATTTTTATTTTAGTGTTTTATATTTATTTCAGTATATAGAATTTACTGGCTGGTTTGTTCTATTATTTTAGCCAGCTCTATTTTTTCCGTGTGTACAGGATTTAAAAATCCATTCATGTGTTGGTTTTAAAAATGAATTGTGTTTACTAATAAATAATAAACATACGTGGCGTGGCGTGGGTGACAAAGATTTGACGCGAGGAGGAGCTCTCCAGAGAATAAAGGATTTTGTTCCTCATTTGCATTTGTAAAGTGTCCAAAGAAAAGAATCAGAAAAATGTGCATCTAACTTTAAACCTGGCCTCACATATAATTTGCCATAAAAAAATGTTCCTTGGTTGATGTCTTGAAGTACACAAGAGTCTTGTTTATTCATAGAGCTGTGTAAAAAAGGCTTAGGGCAAAGACGGTCCTGCACAGTTTAGCTTCATAATGATGTCATCTGATGTCATTAATTAATCACCTCTCGGGTTGTTTGAAGCTGGACAGATGCATATGTTGAACAGGTTTGAAACTAAACCATGCAGGATTGACTTTAACCTTTTACATTTCTTAAATGCAAAATATTATTTTGGCTCCTCTTTGAGACCAAATGGGTCTAAATGTTCTCTACCTAACAGTCACTGTGGCCTGTGCAGTGTTGGAATTCCATTTTCTTATTATGCAAAATCTCAGGTCTGAGGTATGTAAATGGCATGGCCAGTACTTCAATACAAGGTACTGGGAGAGCTCAGACTTGTACACGTAGCTTATCGTAGCTGTCTGGATCAACATACAATCACCCATTTTGCTGGGCACTGCTAGTGCTGAAGCCAATCAGAGATTCATATGTGTGGTACAACATGGGAACAATGAAAAAGAGTTCCATCACATGATCGCTCAATCTGTTTCCCCACAGCGCAAGCCTTCTGTGTGACTATAGTGAGTTTGTGAACAAACCCTGGTTTATTCCTCCTCCTTTGGAGAAGTCTTATGTTATTCAGGTTTTCCCTACGAGAACTTTATGTTTCCTTTTGTGTTTCTATTACTTGTTCTTGTGATCAATAAACTGTGATCAATAAACAATAATAAATGTTGCTATAAAGTCAACAGTTGTTTTGTAGGATATTGATGGTTTATTGCAGGTATGTTGTTTACATGAGAAAATCTGTGAAACAAGTTTCAATAAACAATCAGATTTTAAAATTAAATACTTTCTTTGTTTTGAGTTTACATTATTATATACAGTTTACGTGTACATATCCAAAATATTTCAGTCTTTTAATTGTGATTAATTGCAAAACGTGTGATTATTTTTTTTACATAGATTGATTGCACTAGTTAAACAAACTAATTGTTTGTTTAAACACATTTTATAGTAATATTTCTTATTTCTTACCCTTTTGATAGTTTTCTAGATTAGTGTAACCCATTCCCCAGTGAACAATGCACCATCCACTTTGCTCTCCAATTACATGCTCAAAACAACTCACTTACCTTACTTTTTGAAGACCAAGTTCATCCAGAACCTGTCTTGTCTGCAGTTTACACGCCATAAAGACTGTTCTTGTTAGATTACTCCACTGGTTCCCAGTCACCCTGCAGATATTTTACCCTGATCCCATTGAAACGTACTTGTTACGATCTGCTGCTCCAGAACACCCCACGACTCTCCGCAGCATCTCCACTCACCTAAATACTCTTAGCCACATCTCACTCGTTCTCTGTATGACTCAAAGAAGATTAGGTTTAATCATTTACAAGTTGTGTTTATGGTTTATCGAGTGTCTCAGTGTGGGTTTTAAGAGTTGTTGTCTATTTTGTCATTAATAACAATGTTATTATCTTGCTTTTAAAAATATCCAATGATTGCAAAAAGACTTTGGTACCAATATTAACTTCAGATCTGTTAAAGGCCATCCAAAGCTAGACTCCAGATTGTGAAAAGCACCAGGAGTTGGATCTGGACTCTCAGACTCCATTCATGCATGGCAGTGATGTCATCATTCACCAACCATAGCTGGCAGCGCCACAGATGGCATAGAATACAAAGTGTCCATTTAAGGTCACATTGAAATGTGTATTATTAGCTGCGGTTGCAGGCAGGGTGAGAAATACAGTGTACTTCAGCTTTTGAGATGTGGGTTGTTTTTCTATGCAAACACGTTTGAGTCTTTTGCATGTTTTATCGCTTGCAGTCAGAGGTAACCTGCCAGAGAGGACCTGGCAAGCCCACATCATGCATTCATCAGAAACTTCATTTTTAAAATAAAATATCAAGATTCACTGCTGTTGTTAGCTGTAAGCTGAAGTCAAATGAATCTCATGCATATTTTAAAATTTTCATTGCATCTAAAATAACAAGCTCTGGCCATCAGGGTTGTGTTACACTGGCATTGCTCTGGGTTGCGCTCTGATTGCGTAAAACACCTCATGAGAAAAGCTGGAAGCTCTTTAAACGTCTTTGTTTTCATTTCTTGCTAAAGAACGCCACCTTGCGATACAATAGAGAATAAAAATGGTTTCTTCAAAGTTATTTTCTATTTGTTCGTATGTAATGTCAGATTAACAATTCTTAAGAATATGCATGATTAAAAAGAATAATTTAATTGAATGCTTTTTAAGGGGGTCAAATACTTTTAGTATAACAATATTATAGAAATACAATATGAAACAAGTTGGTTTAACACGAGTAGCTAAAGTTTAAATTGACCCTTTTGGGTCAATCATTGTGCTTCAATAACATTAAGGTTGTGGAACACCATGGGATGCAATGAAAAAAAAACACCCAAAAATATATAGATGACAAATAACACAACCCTCGCCTGATGTGAGCAGAAGATCAGCAGACCTCCGTGACCCCAAAAGGGAAAAGCAGGCAGGATAATGATTGAATGAATATTTAAAGATCAGAACTGAACAAAAATAATTTCAGGCATAATATTTGAAGTATAAAAAAAACTACTTTTTCCGGATTAAATGTCAAATAATACATTACTGTTCAAAAGTTTGGGGTCACCCAGACAATTTTGTGTTTTCTAAGAAAATCACACTTTTATTTACCACACAAGCTGGAAAATGAATAGAAATAGAGTCAAGACATTGACAAGGTTAGAAATAATATTTATTTCAAATAATAATATTTTTTGTCCTTCAATTTTTTCTTTCGTCAATTTACAGCAATTACAGCAAACCTTTGACTCCTAGCTTTTATTTTTTTTTCTAGAGAAATTTCACCCTATGCTTCTTGAAGAACCTCCCACACATTGGATTGACTTCTTGCTTACCATACGGCCAAGCTGCTCCCGCAACAGCTCAATGGGGTTTAGATCTGGAGATGTGCTTTGGGTTATTGTCCTGTTGTAGGATACAATTAGTCCCAATCAAGCACTATCCACATGCCTTTGCAAAATGGAGTGATAGCCTTCCTATCCATTACACCCATGTTGCTTGAGGCAAATGTTCTTCTGTGTGATTCAAACACCACAATCTTCGATTCGTCCTTTTTTTTCAAAATTTCTAGAATAAGCTTCATTTCTAAGAACAGACAGTGGAGTTTCAAATAAAATTTCTCATTTTAAGCTTTTTATCGACCCTCACAAATGCGATGTTGCAGATACTCAATCTGCTCAAAGGAAGGTCACTTTTATTGCATTTCCAACCAGCTAAACGCTTTCCAGTATTTTTTCATCGTACCATTAAACACTGAAGGTATAGTAGCTGGAAATGGGGCCTTTATTCACCTATACACCAAAAACTATTGCAACCTAAACTTTGAACGGAAGAGTATATATGACAACCACGTTTTTCTTGCAGCATTATATTTAAAATGCCACCGTGGTGTCATTCGTACTCTAGGGGGAGCGCTTATCCCACAATGCTTGTGCGTGTGAACTCAAATGAACCGCAAACTCATTCGGTAAAAAAAGCATTATCGATTTATACTTTTTATCAGAAGACAGACTTCAGATAACATGCTTTGTTACATGCATAGTTTGATGTTTGCAAACAGTTTGCAGAAAAGGTTCAAATAAAACACCGGGTGTAGTTTAGGACACTGTACGGGCTACAATAGAAGCGTTTTATGGCTCCCGTGCGCAAGGGTGAGGTTAACGGGGTTGATGGTGGGGGGTGGTCACGCAGACGTGAAGGTGAATAAAGGTGATGGTTGGGCGTGTGGATTACAGCAGATGAAAGGCTCCCACGGGCGCTTTATCATGCACAGACTGCTCGGAAATAGAGTGGCGTCTCTCGCACCAATTCTGCCATAGCTGTAGGACAGCACTCAAGAGGCAGAGAGAAAGGTGTGGGGGTGAATCACGGCCCTCAAACCTTCCCAAACCTCCCCAAGAGCTGTAAAACACTCCTTGTATTTGCATTCCTCACTTCGCACTTCTGAGGGATAGGGTGCAATGTGGCTGTTTATGTCTGCGCTCTTGGTTATCAGTTGTAAATTCGTCTAAAAACGACCGATCTGATAAAAATTCCCCGACATTACAAGTCTTGATTGCTCACAAAGTAGGATTGTATCTGGTTCCCAAACTCTGGGACTTGATTTAGAGGCTCACAGCGGTTGAACTGTCAAAGATCACATGCGCGTCTTTTATTCCTCGCGTCAAATAGTTGATTTTTGTTTCCCACTGGCTCGGATTTATTGCGGTAAACTTTGGCGCTGCAGAGAATGAGATTATGCACTCGTGAACTTTGGTATTTTCCGTGCCGCTGATTCTATTATTCCTCTCCTGCGGTGAACTTTTGACTTTTGCGCGACTCCAATATCTCAAGTTCCTCTTTATAAACGCATTGTGTCCAAAACGCGCTCGTGCGCAATTCGCGTTCTGCTCAGATGCTGCCCTCTTGTGTCCTCTAGCCTCCCCAAATTCCTCCTGGGTTGTTCGACTCCCCTCGCGCTCCACCTCCTCTCCATTGTATCCAGAAGTGCGAGCAGGAGGGAGGGTTAAGTTGTGCCATTGGAGCGCAGAAGTGTTAGTTTATATCCAGAGACCTGGCAGGCACAGACAAGAGGGTTTTGGACCAACATTAACAGCACTGCACTTATCCTTGTCCTTCGACTCGTTTCAACTTAACATCCATGTTGCGCACGCATCCATTACGCACCCGACATCCACTTGAGTCGCATTTATGAAGGAAAGGTTCACAGATGTCAGCCGGTGTTAGAGCCTCGGGTCATCAAGGTGCTGGTGGTTTACGCGCAGCTGCTGTTTGACGGAATTCTCCAGAACTCTGTCTTTAAGGACAATTTTTACAAAAGGGGCTGATTCTTCAAGTGGATTATTGTCCTTTCCCACATGTTTCCCCAGAGGAGGCGCGTTGCTTTCCCAGCACTCGTCGGTGGAAGGATGGATGCGAGAATGAACCAAGGACATTTACTTCTGGCGCTGACCATCGTCATATGCAACTCACAGCTGCTGGTGCTCGCCAATTCATGGTGGTAAGAACAGATTTGCTAACTAATTCAAAGTGATGACGTTGATGTGGGAAGCTGTTGTGGATGTTTGTGCTGCATGAAACAATGCATCAGAAAAGTAGTGGCTTGGAACAAATGTGGAGGCTTTGTCACAATATTTACTTTGGGCAACAAATGGTCAAACTGTTTGTAAATAAGGGCATTCATGGCAACATCTTGAGGACAACAGGTTTTCAACTGGAGAGTAAAAGTCAGTCGGGGTGCACTTCTTTCACAAATTCAAAGGTATATATATATATATATATATATATATATATAATTAAAAAAAAATAAGTACCTAGATGTTTAAACAGTTTGACTGTAATCGGCTCATGGAAAAGTGTACGTTTGGCATTCAACAGTGTTTTATAGTTGCTTATTAATGTTGTTATAGTTCATAGGTCTGCTGATGTCCATCTTTTGTTGAAGGAGACGGGTTGCCAGTTAATCATTGAACATTTTAAAACCTTGTTTATTGTATAAAAACTGCACATTGTGAAAATATACACACTCTTTACCCATGTCGGTCGTGTTTGATCTTATATGAGACTACTATTACGCAATACATTTTCAAAGTGTACAATTTTGTGTCAAATGTCATATGTATAATAAATTTGTGTTGCAGCATAAATAATTGTGTTGCGTACACTGTGTCAGTTAACCATTCAATTGTTTGCTTCATTTTGTTGCTTCTTTGTCCCTGTGCTCTCAGGTCATTAGCCTTGAACCCCATTCAGAGGCCGGAGATGTATATCATTGGAGCGCAGCCTATGTGCAGCCAGGTAGCAGGACTCTCACAGGGTCAGAGGAAGCTCTGCCAGCTTTACCAAGATCACATGAGCTACATTGCAGAGGGGGCAAAGACAGGCATCAAGGAGTGCCAGTATCAGTTCAGGCAGAGGCGGTGGAATTGCAGCACTGTCGATAACACTTCAGTGTTTGGACGTGTGGTACATATAGGTGAGTCCCGTTCTTGAAAATGTTAGTGGTGGGTTAAAGACTGTGCAAGTAAGGTGATTTTTTTTAAGGTACAAAAAAGCTGACGCGCCTGTTGTTTGCATCTTTTGGCTTTCACCATATTCCTGTGGATGTTTCATTTTAAGGTGGTGAAACCACTTGTGCTAGTGCTGCTAGTGGGTACATTAGCATGGATTGTCAGATTTTTCAAAACGGAACCAAGTCCACACAATAAATTTACTGATGAGTTCTTCCTCCTGCTCAGGATTTTCTTTTGTCCTCCTCGTTTGTTCGATTCTCCTTTTCCATGCTTTTACAACCTCCCAGCCTATCCTTCAGTCTTGCATTTGACCAGTCTCAGCCTCACGAGTGCTGCATGTCAGTTGGCGCTTTATTTACATTTCACAGAATACACTGAATAAAAAAATATTTTATGGTAAAAATTATGTTTCACAAGAATGATATATACTGACATAACGCCCAGCCCTAGACGGCTGTGTTCAGACACTGCAGATACGTTTCTGAAAAGTGCATTTTCCATCTGATGGCTCTTTTAACTACTAGACTTGGTCTCAATTTTATTCATGTATTTACATTTTTAACAATAAAGGCAATGATTGGATGCATTACATGTTATTCAAATATGTGAATGGTTGTTTTAACAAATGTTATTTGTAATGTTCATGTATTTTTGCATATTTGGTACAGAAAATTCATTCATTCATTCATTTTCCATTCCCGCTTATTCCCTTTCGGGGTCACGGGGGTCTGCCGGTGCCTATCTCCGGCACACATTGGGCGAGAGGCGGGGGTACACCCTGGACAGTTCGCCAGTCCATCGCAGGGCGGTACAGAAAATAACATTAGTAAATATAAATGATGCAGCATTTTCATGATTGGTCGACACACGTGTGACTTTAAGGAACACATCCTTATTTCTCTTTGGAAGACAGTCCTGGTGCTTGCACAATGCTCTATTGCAGTGGAAAGTTCTGAAAGGGACGTCTAGTGATTGATCCATTAATATTGAAACAATGCATGTGAACAACCTTTTGAAGGTCTCTAAAACTTCAGCAAATGCATGTTTTTCTCATGTTCAATGAATTCCTCCCCTCAAACCAAATGATGTCTGTGTTTGATGTGTTCACGTTTTCCATTCATTCATTCATTCATTTTCCAACCCGTTTATTCCCGTTTTGGGGTCACGGGGGTCCCTAGCGCACATTGGGCAAGAGGCAGGGGTAAACCCTGGACAGGTCGCCAGCCCATCGCAGTCACGTTTTCTAAATCTTACTAAATATTTTGTGATAATATTCGTATTCGAGCGTATAATAATCGTTGTCCTGTTATCAGAAGTAAAATTTCCAATATCAGATTCGGCCAAAATACACCCCACCCCCAATAAAATAATAATAGGAATGATCTTGCATGAATATAGCAATAGTTGCATGTAAAAAATTCTGGTAATATAGCCCACTCTACTTTGTTGTGTACTTAGTATCACCCCGTTGTTTTTATTACAATAATAAACCAAAATGATTAAAATAACAAACAAATGTTTAGTTTAGAGTTTTCAGAATATTGATCAGCAGTCTTTAATGTTAATATAACAAGATTTCAAAGCCAACAATTCAAAACAGATTTCTAAACCATTCTAGAGAAAGCTGTACCCCCATCTCTCTCTCTCTCTCTCTCTCTCTCTCTCTCTCTCTCTCTCTCTCTCTCTTTTTTTTCTCTCTCTATCCTATCTCGCCCCCCGCGACCCTTACTCTCTCTCTTTCCACCTATCACCCCCTCCCCGCCACGCGCTCTCTCTCTCTCTCTCTCTCTCTCTCTCTCTCTCTCTCTCTCTCTCTCTCTCTCTCTCTCTCTCTCTCTCCATCCTTGTGCGTCCATGGAGTGTTAGTTCCGCTCATCAGCGAAACAAGGTGTAAAAGACTCTACAAGAACCCCCCCACCCCCCCCTCGTGCGCCGCCCAAATAGCACGGGACTTATTTGCAGTCAATCGCGAGGTTTATATTGAGGTGTTAGTCGGGCTATTGTCCAGTGTCGCTTTTGAAATGCAATGACACGATGACACAGAGTCGGGATATCCGGGACTCTATTTGAAGTCTGGGCACCAAAGGCTCATAAAAGTGGCCCTCCGCATTCAAGAGGCGCATCGCTGGAATGCAGGTACACACCCGTTTCCACGCGCCGCCACCGCTTGCGCTTTGTGTTTGTCTGGGAAACCGGCAGCAGGGTTTTGCCTTAATATACTTTCTCTCTGTAAAAGTAAAAAAAAAATCTCCTAACATAGCTCTAGGTCCACGATGTAAAAATGCCTCAACAAAACTGCAAAAGTGGGTTCCAATTAACGCGCTATAAATTAAAACCAATGTTTTCATGAAAACGATTCACTTCTTTTTCAAGTTGCAATAGATCACAGCGATTCCTTATCACAACAAATAAAATCTATGTTTTTATTCGACTTTTTAGAGGGTGCTTTTTTCCAACAAATCATTGTAATCATTAAAAAAATAACCCCAAAAATGTACATTAAATATTAGGTAAATTAATGTCAAGTTTGTAGTTGCACGTCAATATTGGACTCCCTCTGTGAACCTAAAGTGGCCATATTGTGCAAAATCAACATTTTAGTGCTTTCATGTTTTCGAATGTTAGCTGCCATTATGGTGGTTTCCTCAAAGGAGGCTGTCATTCATGCATTTGTAATCCTATTCATTTTTTCCTGGTTCACCAGTTGCCTCCACAATCCCCTTACACAAAAAAAGTAAAGTATGGATGTAACTCCCACTGAGTTGATTTTAACACTCTTTATGTGTTTATATGGGTCCAACTTTTCTAGAGTTAAATTAACACAATCAAAATAGTTGATTTATTTTTTTTTTTTTTAGTTTATGGAGTTACTTTTTTATTTTAAAGTGCATGGTGGATAGGTCTGAATGGATTTGTCAGATTTTGCTCTAAATATGAACTGGCTCCTGTCACACTTATAAAAAAAAGCAAAGATGCAGAGCAGAAAAATATGAACAAAATTTATTTAAAAACAACGACAGGACTTTGAACAGAAGCAAAAAGTGAAGCTCATCTTGACAAAAACCTGACTTTTTTTTTTTTAAACTTGCTCATTCAACACCCCTAATTTTGCATTAGACATGTTATTATTTGGCTCTCTTTTTTACACTTTTACACTTAAGCTGTGTTTGCTTTTTAGTATCATCACCTACATTAAATTAAATTGGGATCCACCTGCAAGTAATTTTACTTATCATGTTGTGCTCCTCCGAAACCATGTTAAAAACATGATTGAGTGATAAAGTTGTGCTGAAATTGCAGTTGAATCTTCTGCATGATGGAACAGGGAGAAGAGCTCAGGATCATTTAAGAGCCGTGAGCCACTAATATTTTGTACGATGGAGATGATTGCATCAATCAGTTTGTGTCACTTTAATCCACCAGTTACGTGTAGTCACAAAATCAGGCAAAACTGCACATTTTCACAATTCTTTTGTACATTATAATGACTGAGCCACATTGGTACATGTGCTTGTCTCAAAGTATGGTTGTAACAGCACCGCTGAACGTGTTTAAACAGCCTTTAAAAGTTAAATGCCATTAAACTGTATTACTGGTGCTGTTGAGGTATGTGAAACCTGCATTCCAGATGGCTTATTAGATGGGAAGAGAATCAGGAAACACATGCACAGCAGATGCTAATAACACAGATTTTATAAACCTATATAACCCTATTTTGACCAGAACACTGTATCTACTCTCTATTGCTTTTCCTCTGAGACAACAATGGAACAATGAGTCGGTGGTGTCTATGAGCATGCAATGGTTTTTTGATAATCTTATCTCTCACTCTGGGGCTTTGTAAAAAGATTGTTACCATCTGTGCCGTCCTGGCTTGTGTTGCTCTTTCCCGTCTTTCATAAGTGAATGATCACAATGGAGAGTTTACTGCAGTCCTGGATGATTAACAAATGTCCTAAATGTCGTTAGGATAAAATTAATTAAACAAGTTAAAACTTTACCTAAAAGGTTCAAATAGATATCTTAAAGGGGATATTAGGGATATCTTTTTCCATTCTTCCATTCTTAAACCATTGCTATTTTATTCAAAAATGAGAACTCAACTTCATTTAAAAACAGCTTGCTTGACTCATAAATTTACCTTTGTGAAAATTGTAAACATTGCAAATAATATTAATATCAACGATTAAACTAAATAATGTTAGCCATTTCTGCTATAAATATATGTGCTAGCATGTCACTGTGACTCATGGGATGACGTACTTCCTGTGTGAAGACTACATTTAGCTGGTTTTTCATTAACTTCCTGTCTCTCTTGGGCTGACAACAGACAGAGACAGAAGAGAGAGAGCGTTCAGGCGCCCCACAGGGCTCGAGGTTGCTTACCATCCTGTCAATGAATAAATAAACCTGTTTTCACTCAGTTCATTACAATCTCTTCACTTGAGTCTTCAATATTAAAAGAATAATGTATTTTCAATAACACAAAGTTATCAACAACTAATTGTAAAAGAAAGTGGAGAAGAACACAATTAAATCTGTCCATGTGGTTTAAGCCCTCTAGACACCGACCTTAATTTTTGGTCCTTAGTTTAGTGCAACAACGCCCCTCAATCAAAAACCATCTGCGCCAATGGGAAATCACATATTGAGCGAGTGGCGCTAATGAAAAACGTTATGCATTGGCATAACGGATACGATTTCAAGAGAGGACAAACATTCAAAGCTGACTCTGTTGATGCGATGGACCTCATCCCACAATTTCTTAGCGACTTTGTCCAGGAAACAGGAAAGAAATAGCACTACACAAATCCTCTTTTCTCCACATTTTTATCAAACAGCTCCCTGTGATCAGCCACCAACAGAATAAACCGCTCGACATCCATGATTTTTCTATGTGTTCTTTGATTTCTTCTTTGTCATCTTCTTCTTTCCTGTTTCCCTGTGTGGTGAGGAGTGCATCTGTTGTACTGCAGACGCCATCTTCAGGCAAAGAGCATCATTGCATCTATATTTCCTTGACCCTGAAGAATAGCACCCTGCTGAGCAGCCATCCACTGGAGTGTAGAGGCCTTTAGTTGGCAGAGCTATATGGACATAGTGCGAAGAGAAAAAAGGGAAAACAGAAAAAATAGACAATAGAAATAACAAGTGCTTCATATTTTTTGAGCTTTAAACTATTATGAGGTCATTAGAAATGGAGAAATGTGTTCTGCATGATTTCCATATTTTCTATTTCTTTGCTAAGTATGCTTAAAAGTGAATATATGTTTTTAATTACTTGAAATTGAATGCATGTTTATGCACAATTTTCACAGGCAGCAGAGAGACCGCTTTCACCTATGCCATCAGCGCGGCAGGTGTGGTGAATGCAGTGAGTCAAGCCTGCCGCGAGGGTGAACTTTCCACCTGCGGGTGCAGTCGAGCCGCCCGTCCCAGAGACCTGCCTCGAGACTGGTTGTGGGGTGGTTGCGGGGACAACGTCGACTATGGCTACCGTTTTGCCAAGGAGTTTGTGGATGCTCGGGAGCGTGAGAAGAACCACCCGAAGGGGTCAGTGGAACACGCGCGCATGCTCATGAACCTTCGGAACAATGAAGCCGGCAGAATGGTGAGAAACTGAAAACTTACAGACATACACTTAGTTGTGAACATGCTTGTTAGTGGAAACCAGTGGCAAACTGTGTGTAAAGTTTACTTTCATTTATATTTAGCCAAAGTGATTTTAACTTAATTAAATATACACATCATGCTTTGAACCATCATGTGCGTCTTATATACCGGTGTGTCTTAAACGTCAAAAAATACAGTAATATACACGCAGATTTATGCATATAACAATACAAATTTCTTATTAATACATCACTAAATTTTTTTTGTCGAACCGCCCCATATAGTGGATGGTGCGTCAAACACATTTGGGGGCTGCACAGGGCGACGCAGGTTTCCGAACCTGATGTACTTTCCCCGGCCTTTCCCCTCTCTAACCACATTCCTACCTGTCTCTATACTGTCCTGGCAGATCCAAATAAAGGTGAAAATGGCCCCAAAAATAATCTTTTTAAAAAAATTTCAAACGGGATAATGGTGCCTCCATATGGCAGTTTTTGCAATACACAGACTGCATATTCAGCGTGTTGGGAGCAGCGCTACTGTATAAATGTAGTTTAAGCCGTTTTCTCAGTATAATAAGGTAGGTAGTGGTCATTAAGTATTCCAGAAAAATTAAGGATGGACAAAGTACACAAAGCAAGTACTTGAGCTAAAGTAGAGATACACTAGGTCAAATATTACTCCAGTAAAAGCGCTCCATTCAGAATTTCACTTGAGTAAAAGGACAAAAGTATTTGCCTTAAAATGTACTTAAGTATCCAAAGTACTATGATTTAGTGTGGTCTCTCGCTTAAACAATATGTGAAAAGACACTTATGAAGATGACACTTATTTAAATGATCATGAGCTCAAAAGCTTGACTCTAAATTTCCTTTAGAACCAAATGAAACAAAAAATTTCAAAGCGTTTTTTTTTTTATTATTTAAGGTTTAGTTTTAACATAGTTGGAAGTTAGGGTTTAATAAGTACGTTAAAGAAAAAAAAAAACTTTTTACTGTCTAAATGATTAAACACAGGTTCACAAGATTACCATACCAGGAACTAGATTGCGGGAGTTTCTTCCATCATTTATTAAGGCACGGGCATCTCTAAAAACGCTGCTGTTGAACTGACACTAAACTGCATTCACGATAAGTAGAATGAGTAAACAGAGCACACTGATTGAGTAATTACGTTTTTTATAGACTTGTAAATAAAAAGGAACGAATGTAGTGGACAAAAAGTCAGATATTTGACTTTGAAATGTAGTGAAGTCAAAGTAAAAAGTCTCCCCAAATGAAAATACTTCAGTAAACTACAGATACTTGAAAAGGCTACTTAAGTAGAGTAAAGGATTACGTTTACTCTGAGCAAAATGGATGTGGTCAAAGCAGCAGTGGGACGATTTGACAATGCAGTGGTGCCATTTGTCTGTCCTTATGTCATAGCTTTGATTTTTTTTGTAATATTCATTGAAAAGATTTAATTTTATAAGGTGAAGTGTAGCAGAATGTTCTGACACGGCACAATTTCTTGCTGAATGGCTTCCTGCTGTTTTATAGTACAACTTCAAGATGAATGGATTATTGGACTATTTCCAACTATGCAAGTGAGTGTCTCCAGCAAAACAGAGCCCCCCTGCCACGTTCAGGTGGGCCTTAAACCTACGCTGGGAATGTACTGGAGAATGTCACCACATCCTGCCAAAACACACCATCAAGCAGGAATGCGTTCCTCCGTCCCCTCATCGGTCCCACGCTCTGTCCTAGCCCACCCCGATCCCATCCTCTTAGTTATTTGAGTGCTTTTAAAGCCAAGCGGCCTCATAAAAAGTCCATTTGCCTGCCAGAGCGGGTGCTTGCCGAGCTCAGAGCTCTGGCTCATATGTTTGTCCTAGAGAAGATGAGTGTGTTTAAGCTGTTTACAGAAGAGAGGGCCTCTTCTTCTGCAGTTATGGCACATCTCAGATCTCTGGTTCGTCTTCTAGGGCTTTGTGGAGGTGAGGAGGTCAAGGTCTGGGTGCTTTTGGATGCTCTATTCATTTTGGTCATGTTAGCACCAAGCTTTAAAGACTGCCCACCAAAAAAAAAGATATTTACACGATTTGCTTCGCTACTACTGCTTGAATCTTTCTTCCGCGGAACGTTTTGGATACAAGTTTTTGGAAACACTTAAAAAGGAACTGCTTGGTGAAATACACTTTTAAGACGTGCCGGCTTGAGTGTATCATAAGAAGCTAATGGAACCACATTCGTGTTTAGACGTCCCTTTTAAATCATCCTTTGTCCACATTTAACCATTTCATGAGAAAGGAGGGTCTGGGTGGGTGTAATTACAGGCTGCTTCTTATCTGTTGAGTTAATATTGCAAAAGTCTTGAAACTTAACACTGTAAAAACTACTACGCTCTCGTTTTGTGAGCAGACTCACACGTTTTTACTGGTAATGCCATCAAATTGTAAAATATATTACAGAGAAATGATTTTCTATACTATATTGTTGTGATTAGGAAAGTTTATATTTTATGTGAGCAATCAGAAGTTTTCATCAAATCAATATGCTTTTGATTTTGAGACGAATAGCACATATGGTTTTTATAGAAATAAACATACAAAATGTTTATTTTAGTTGTTTGAGGAAAAATTCTGTTGCCAACTTTCATAAAGCACCTCAAAGTCATACAAACCTAAAAAAATGGAAAATGCTAATTTTAATATTTAAAGATTTATTTTAAAATAGGCAATTTTTCCCTCAAAACACGATAACTCCATGGCCCTAGTTTTTTACAAAATGCTACAAACCCATATAATAAAAATTTAAATTGTAATATTTATTTTTAAATGAAACGGTTCAAAATACAATAACAAACAACACTGATATTCACTCAAGTTGTTGATTCTAGAGAGATTATACCCATTAATAGATTATATATAGTTTATATAGGTTATTCATAGCGACTTTATACACAAAGAATGGCTCGCCATCTCCACGCTTTTGACAAACAGCTCCCTGTGATCAGCCACCAACAGAATAAACCGTTCGACATCCAGGATTTTTTCTATGTGTTCTTTGAATTCTGTCATGCTCTTCTTCTTCTTGCTTTTCTTCTTTCCTGTTTCCCGTAATGAGCATCTGTTATAGTGCAAACCCCATCTTCAGGCAGGGAGAGTCATTGCATCGATGTTTCCTTGACGGAGACAAAAAGCATTCTGCTGAGTCATTAGAAGATTTGTGTGAATTCCAATTCTGGTGTGTAGAGGCCTTTAATTTTTTATTTGCCTTTGTGATGCAACCCTTGAGACCCTGGCCTAGCTTTCGTTACTTGCCAATTTGCTGGAGACTTATTTTAGTTGGAAAGTCATCATCTTTGTGGGCTTTGGTGGTAGTGACAGTAGCATAAGGCATCTTTTTTGTGTGTGAATGGCGATGTTGCGTGTGGTTCTGGTGTGGTGCGAGGAGGTCTCCACCTTCTATAAAGATCACCTGTCTGTGTGTGTCTTTCAATAGAAATCAAGTGCAGCAGAGGCAAACACACACACATACCTTCATCTAAAGCACTTTATATGAGCCATTCACACACAAACAGGTTGGCGTGACATATTTTAATGCATGGCTAAGGCTTTCTGTCTCGTCTTTCAGTAAATGTATCTGCATTAGTTAGGTTTGAGGTTTTTTGTGTTCACAGACACGCATGTTTACTTAGAGGTTTAATTGGGGATTCAGAGGGTAGTCCATGTTTTTGTCTGAAGAGACTGACTTGTGTAAAATCTTGATGTCACAGACGTCTTGACTGGAATTGATGTGATTGCTTAAATTTCATTCGACTGGCTACATGTCGGCTAGTTTTGCATGTCGGCTTTTTATCCAAATCAAACTTTTCTCAAAAATGCAATGTATGACAAGAAGTTCCTGCCATTCCTTCAACAAAATTCATGTCATTCTGTTTATGTGGATAATTTTTTTTTATCATTGTGTTTTACTAGCTTTGGTGAATTTGGTTTGGAATGCTGTTCCACCATCTGAGGATGGCAAAAGAGAACTTTCTGGTGAGAGCCTATTGGTCTGAGCTAGTGTCACAAAGTGCTTTTTCATTGTCGAACTGCAGGCTTTTGCTGAAGGTCTAGACCTGAAAGTCTTTGAGGATGTGTGAGTAAGCAAGCGAAACTGTTTTAAGGCAAGCAGCTCTATAGTCGAGATATGTTTAAATCTAAAAACGGATAATTAGTAAATCTAAAATCTGTTAATTATGAGTGTATTCTTGCTTTTCAGCCAATGGGAGGTGGCACAAGCAAGGTTTTTGAAAGAAGATCAATAAATAGTACAATAATTAAATAAGCAGAATTTTATTTGCTGAATGTCTGTCTGTTCACCAAACTATGGTTAGATTAATAGCCCATTTGAAAACCTCCATGAAGTTGTGATTATTTGGACTGTTTTTTTTTTTAAGGAAACAAAATCATGAGAGTGTGACGTAACCCCAAGGTTAACAAAGATTGAGAGAATAATTGTACTTTGGCTTAGTATATTACAGAGTGTTTCACAGTATAGATTTGCACCTCTTGCTGTTCCATTCCATTTTGTATTGCTTCTGAGTCGATGCATTTAACGCAGTCTCCGACACGTTCAGCCTGGATCCAGTCCTGGATCTTAGATCAAGAATGCAATGACACTTTTCCTTTGCATGAAAGTTTAGTTCACTTCAGTGTGGTTTTAATGGCTTTTCCACTTCGTTGTGACCATGGAACTGATCTTTTCTGGAACTTGCTTCGAGGAGGGTCTGAAATCAACAGACTTCATTCTCTTGATTGGATGAACAAGCAAGAAGTACCTGAGCACTGTTTGATCAGAGAGAGTTATCATTTCTTGTGTCATTAAGCCCAGAGTTTGTTCCAGTCACTCACAACTTCTCACCAAATAATTCGTAATGGAAAGCCAATAAGCAAACAGTCATGTTGCGATAATTATAACGTCCTCTGACGTGTATCTAAGGCCTATGAAAAAGCAGGAAGGTCGAACTGAACTAAATTGTGCCAAGCTGTACCGTGTTGTGCAGAGGAAAAGTGCATTAAGACAGATAGATAGACAGACAGATTGATTATACATCATTCATCAGAAAACAGTCCCTGTTGAGAGTGAGAGAGAGAGAGAGAGAGAGAGAGAGTGTAGTGTTTTTAGGAACACGAGTTAAACCATCAGCAAAAGAAACCTCGAGACATGCAGACAGTAATTTTCCCTTTACTGAGTGGTGAAAACTATGAGAAACACACATAGTATTGTGTCACCTCAAAGCAATGTAAACATGAACAAAATGCATACATACGAAATAAACGTTATCATTTTTTAACAAAAGAGACACAAAATACAGCACTACACATTCAGATAACGAACATACAAACTTACGGCATTGCCTTTTAGATGCTATCAGGGTGGATGGCAACAGATGGTGATGCTAGTTATGGCCATGCTAGCATGTCTCTGCATTGACGCTCAGATAGCCCAAACAGGAAGTACCGCGGCAAAACCGGAAGTGATGTCTGAATACGTTAATTTTTAATTGTAAATAAAAAACTAGGAATTACAACCGTACATTACTTTTAAATTATTTTTAACTATGAAATTATATTTATTGTGTAATTTAAACACATAAATTTAGCAATAAACAATTACAACATAAACAAATGCCTTAAGGGCAACACACAGAGAGAATACTATTGTGAAAGTAAAGAGAAAACGCCTTTACACACCATGCATCACTTTTGCGGCTGCGTCATCAGCTGCCTGGGTCTTTGTCTTGCGTTTAAGAATAAGTGCACAGAACATCTCCTCTGTGAACTGTAATTCACACACTGAAGCATGCTCGCATTTTTTATAACTATCCCATTTTTGTGCTCGAGTCTGGCACACCTAACCAAATCTTACTCACGAATGCTTGGTTGCGAGACGCAGTTTAAGAACAAGTTTTCTAAAGTTGTCTAAAATCATCCCGGGTGAAATCCTCTGTTACTAATCTCTCGTCCGGAGTGAAATTAGCAACGACTGGACCCTTCTGCTTCTTTGGGAGTACAGCTCCTCGATTTGTTCTCGAGTGCCGCCTATTGCTTCCTTTCCAGGCTGAAGACATATGACCAAACGAGTCAATCACAGCGTTTGACGCACTGCTTCAAGAAGAAAAAAAAGGGATTGCCAGGCTTGGTGCGTTTCTTGAAAATTGACGCTGCGTTCTTTCCTTCTGATGTGTATGGTTATATAAGACTAAAAATTTAAGTCCCTGCATTAAAAAAATGCATAAATGTGTAAAAGCCTAAAGACACAGTGTTATATGACCGTGTCTTCTTCAGAAAAGATCTGTACAATCGCATATTTTAAAAGTTCTATATTCTTGTAAACCTCAGAGAAACACTTTGTTGAGTTAGTGCCAATGTAAAGGAGTTCGCGAGTTTTTCTGAGTTTAATTGAAAACTGAAAAATACCAGTCAATGAGTTAATGGAAGGTTCTGTGTGTACTGGTGCCAATCACAGGGTCTGTTTTTAATTAGGTAGGATTGTCGGAACCCAGCTATTGTTTCATTGTGATTTAAAAAAAAAAACATGTAGGTTTCAAAAAGGTTATTAGTTAGATATTTTTGGTTTTAAACTAACATTGCACAAGTTATTACGTGTAAATTGCAAGATAATTCAAATTTACATGTGAGAAAGTCATTCAGTCTCATTTTACATATCCCAGATCTGTGCCATCACTGCCATCTAGTGGGCAAAAGAAGGGGTAAGTTTTGGAAGTACTTGGAAACAGAGTGCTTGGAACAATGTAAAGGTTTATGTGAGGTTTGCCTGGGTTTTTTTATTATTTGTTTTGCTTTTTGGGGGGATTTAACACTTGATTTATTTTGTTATAAAACTGTTCTTTCTCAAATTTTAAGCATTTACAGTTAAAAATTACTACATTTCAGGATTGTTGTGGAAATATAACGTAATGAAAACATCTTTCTAAAAAAAGAAGCTAGGATGACATCAACCATTGCCAACAACAATAAAAAAACGTTTTAAAGGTATTTTAAGAGCAAATTATTAAGTATAAAAAGCTCAAAAGGGCCATGGACTTCTTAGAGTTCCTAAATGTAAATAGGAAATAACCAATATAAATAAGAATAAAACTAAACATTTGTTAAAGAAAGTTTAAAATAAGAAAATTAATAAATTAAGATAAATATATAGACCATTTAAATTTGGGCTGTTTCTAACCTACAATTGTGGCATGTTTGGTTTTTAATTTTGCCCAACATCTGAATGAAAGCTGCTTCATCTTTCTCTCCCAGACACACAGTGTGTTTTTGTTGAATGAGTTTCTTCTTGCGTTTCGAGGATCCTATCTCAACACCTCCGGAGCGGGTGTTTTTGGAGCCGCTACACCTCGTCCCGCCCCGTAGCCGCCCCTGACCCCGTCTGAGCAAGACCCATTGTACTCCACACTGCATGCGTGTCCCCGCCACGCTCCTCTGAGCCTGTCTATCCATCACACCTTGGTCACTTTGAGCCGAAAGAGAAAAGCGGAGGCGCGAGGAGGCGATAGATGAAAGTGAGGGTGAATAAAAGACCAAATAGAGTCCTTTATGTGCATGTGTTTCAGTTGGCCGCACATGTTGCTCAAAAAACCTTTTGTGGGAGATCCTTTGCAAAAGGAACTACAGCTTGACACGCAAGAAGTAAATAGTTGAGCGGGATGCGCTGTGGGAACATAGACATGTGTTTTTTTGGGATTGCAGACAGGTATGCAGGTTGGGCCGGTGATGACAGAGACTTGAAAGGTGTTGGAACTCCCCTTAATGTCTATCTGCAGGCAGGTAAAAAAGAAGGGGCTTAAACAGCTGCTTTCTGAGGTTTTGGGGGTTGAAGAGTCCTCAAAGACGACTGTTAAATGTTCTCACGTGAGGTGTTAAAGGGAGGAGCGGTCTTGGTGCTTAAATGACAGAGAAACAGCCTGAGAAATGTCTTTAATGTTCCCTCGTTCAGGACACTAAACCGACACCGACGGAAATACCCATGCAACCTGCACTGTAAAACAAACTCAACTAATAATAGTGTTTTCAACAAATAGTCTTGCTGGGGTGCAGTGGGGAAGATGGATTGTTTCAGCTCAAAGGTTTTGTTGGAGCTCTGTGTATTAACTAAATTGGATGTTTAACTTTATTTTGACACACATTTTAACATTTTTGGACCAGGTCATCTAAAAAAATCTTATAGCCTAGGTCAGACATCATAATACAAATGTAGTTTTTTTTCCAAAACACCTTAACTCCATTTTGATGACTTTTAATAAAGATGAGGAAAATCTAAATTTCAAATCCAGATTTTAATATTTAAAGGTTTATTTATTTATTTTTTTTTTTCACAAAATGCGAACCATGAAGTTATCCACTGCCCGTTCAAGTGAGTCCGCATCCCACCGTCTCTCCTGTCGCCTCCCAGTGACTTTGGGACATTTACTTTATTGATTGTGATCAACTGGTAAATGGTTTGATTCTGTTCCGTCTTCATGTAATGATTATAAATCGATTCAAAACTTTGGACGACCAGCATTTTCCCTTTGTAAAAAAAACCTCAAGTGGCAGGTATTGCAGTTTGGGAAAAAAATCTGCCAAACCAGGACTCCATTACACAGCAAATATTGTGTTTTTGTGGGGAAATTGATTATGGGCTTTTCAGATGTGAACACAATACAGTTGAGATTTGCCACTAATGGTTTTGGAACCAAATTCCTCAAACAGATCCCTAGATCATTTTTGCATTGCATATACATAAAATTTGTCAGTAAATAATTACACATTTTTTGCATATCTGAATGTTCTCCAGACCAGTTCATTTTTTAAATATAGTGAGCAGAAGAAATGCTGAGGTTTGCCCACTGCCGGAGCGATTTTACAACATAATCCAATCCTTAGACCTGTGCAAACATGATGCAAACTAAAATATTACATTATTTTGTGGTAAATACTCATCAGTGTATACCTGTTTAATAATCAGATCTCTCTGAATATTTAATCTTTTGACTGATCATTGCATGTTGGCAAATGTTAAAAACCAGCAGGGTTCAAATATACATTTGCCTTTATGTAGTTGGCGCTAAATATGACAAAAAAAACTTGTTTGGGTTTGTCTTAAAAAAAAAAAATTCTGAATTGTGGCTGTTTGAAAATAAACTTTGATTTAACTTTGTTTTAGGGGCCATTGTAGTTTATTGGAAATGTGAAACTATAAGTCACTGTTGGTAAAATACATTAAATGCCAATAAAATGCATTTTTTACTCCAAACAAGTAACAAAAAACATTTGAAATTAAAATAATTAAATTGTGTGACTCGTCATATTAATTAAAGAGTAATCATATTAAGTAGACGCTCAACGTGCATTGTGTGTGAATTTTGGGTTGCCAGATATCCACAGAGCTCGCTCAAACATTAAACTGATCCTGGAAGATGTTTGGTGTTCACATTTGCTTCATCCCTCCTTAGCCAGTTAATAAGCAATAGTTGTCTGTAAATGTTACATGCTAAAACTTTAAAGGGGAGAGGGAAGAGAAGTAGTGGATTGTTACCGCAACATGGCAAGCGTGTCTGTATTGATTCAGCTTGAGTTTCATCAACAGGAAGTCAGCCGTCAGTGGACGCGGGGCTCTCTGTGTGTTCTAGAACAGAATGACTATTCATCCCATTGTTCTTCAAACCCTCTCACTGTTTGGAAATGGCCCATAAACTCAAAGGCCCCTGGAGGCTCGTCGTATTCAGTTTGAGCTCTTGGGTGGTGCTTGACACATGTGGCCCCTAGAGGACGCCGTTGGTCGATTTGGCTCTGTTCACTGCCTTTAAAAGCTCCGTACACTGTGAGGATCGCTGTTATTTGTTTTAACAAGAAGTTTAATCTCAAATAATCAATAAGTTTTTTTGTTGTTGGCAGAATTTTTATCAAAAAAGGATAAACATTTGGTGAAAAACAAAAGTCACAGGGGACAGTTCAGATAAGTAAGTTTCATTACCAGAAAAAAATCTATTTAAGAAAACTGCAACAGAAGCAATGGTAAAAATACCACTGTTTATAAAGTATATTCACTTAAAATGGTTACATGTTAATTACTTTAAATGTCAATTTGTGTGTACAAGTAACATTGTAATGTAAAATTTCATAATAAAACTTGATTACAGTTTTGATTTTTTTTCTTATGTATACAGCCCCAAAATAAACCATAAAGTACTTCAATAAATGCTTTATTTTACTAGTACGACCAGTCATAAAGCTGGTTTACATAAGCGTCTCATTACCCAGAGCGTTTAGTGCTCTGCATGAGTTATTATCAGTTTGTTCTTCTTTAGATCAGATTGAGATTATATTACGATTTATCTTTATTGCCAATACTGTAAAATAATTAAGTACATGTGTTTTTGCTTACATTATGCTTAAAAGTGTTTAAATGCTGCATGAAATAAAATGAATTCTATGCATAAAAAAGAACCAGCAATATATTATATGTGGGTAGTTGACATATAAACTGGATTTATTTTACTTTGAATATCATTCATCCCTGAAAATATTTGGTGCACCAATGTCCTAAACTCATATGGTGTGAAGTGAAAGCTGTTTCATTTAAAGTGAAAATTTATACAAAATATTCTAATTAACTTCATCTAACATTTTAATCATAATATAAATTACCATTCCTTGTGAAAACTTATATTTTAGTTTCTTTAAAACCTCCTTTATAAGTCATCAGGTAAAAGAAGGCATCGATTCTCAAATCTGTCAAAATCTTTTTGAGAAATTCTTTTAAATCTTGTGAAAACTGTAAGGAATGACTCGAGAACTTTCTTAAAGCTAAATTCCTTGCGTTCTATTGATTTATTTTCATGAATTACCACTAACAAAGCCATTTTGTCACAATTGTGAACACAACAAATGACACGATCATCACGCCATATGACATTTCTAACGTTTGGATCAAAAATCCATGTTGAAATCTTAATATAAACTTAAACACATTTGGTGGCATTTTACTATTATCTACTCAGAGGAACATTTATACATATTTTCTTTTTTTATCTTTTTTACTATATTAACTTTTTTATCTGTCTGGTACACATCGACAATTAAAGTTGTGTTATTTTTGTAAGTAAACTAGCTAACTGAGTATTGTAAACTAACTTTCAGGAACAAACTAACTGTTTTTCACACACATTTATGACTGACTCCAGTCCAGAGCTGTAGGCGACGTCATAGAAACGATATCTGTAGGTGCATGAGCTCTATCAAAGATTCTAGAAAATTGGATTTTCCCTAATTTTTTAATAGTTATTAAATTATTTACCTGTTATGTAATAGCTTCTTCATTGTTAAGTTTCCAGAGAATGAACATTAAAAGTATTTTAATTCTTAATATGCAATGTGAATTTTTTTTTTACATTTATATATTTGCTTTTTAATAAATATTATTATGATTTTTAATGCTATATGATTTTTAATGTTTTTAAATAATTATACAAGATAATGTTGAAAGCAGTTCATGGTTTTTGTGTCTGGCTGTAAAAACAATTAAACATTATAATGAAACTTTTGGCACACTGGGCGAGAGGTGGGGGCCGGGGGGTACATCCTAGACAGGTTGCCAGTCCATCGCAGGGCAGATATCATGACACATTCACACCTAATTATTTAGATTATTTAGGAATTTAGATTATTTTTGTGGGATTGTGGGGGAAACCGGAGTACCTGGAGGAAACTCCTTCCAGGAAGGTCTCAGGCGAGCCTCGAACAGACAACCTTCTAAATGGAAGTCCACAGTGCCTCCCATGGTGGCACCGTGCTGATAATAAAAACTTTACTTTTTTCAAAAATAAATTCACATAGTAAGAACTGTAGTAAATACACTGATTTTTCTTTTAATATGTATCGTGAACAGCATTTGGATTTTTTTTGTTCATTTCTTACATCTACATTTATACATTTGGCAGATGCCACTATCAGAAAGCAATTGACATTACAAGGAATTAGCACATTTCACACGTTCTTGATTTACCTGGGTTAAATTTATCATAACCCCCCCCCCCCCCCCCACACACACACACACACACACTCATTATTACTTGCAGAAACACCCTCTAAACAGTTTGATAATCAAATTAGTTTGTTTGCTGTGGTCTATACACACCTAGCCAAAATCTGTGCACTGTTTATTTGTGTATCTTTTGTTCAGTGGCCTTTCCACTGGGGTCAAATTTGTTTTGGATTCAGTGTCTCTCCCTGCCTCCCTCTGTTGTTTCAGGATTTCATGTCATACAGATCTTTATGTTCAGCTGCATGTCCATCTTCCCTTACTGCATGTTTTTTTGTCTCTTCAGTTTTCCTGTTCTCATCCTCTGTTATGGTTGCGAAGTTGTGAAATTATACTGAGTGCCACCAAACTGTGGATTTATATCCTAACAGCAGTCCATGAAACAAGAAAAGTTTCGTTGGTTGTTTGCAACATGTCACATGGAGAAAAACTAGCAGCGCCAAACCTTGTTTTAATTTTAAGCCAAGTGTGAATGTGTGTGTTCCTCATGAGCTTCCTCATTTCAGTCAGTAGGCAAGATTGTTTGAGAATGTCCATTCAATTTCACTTTTAGGATCCCACTTACTATTCTGTCTGCTAAGTGATCATTCGGTTTAAAGAGAAACAGAACAGTCGGCATTTACAAATGATGCTGTTTGTGCCACTGACAAGTTTAACTTTAATACGGTATAGAAACATCTTAGTAGGAGGCTTACAACTGGGTGAGGAGCAGCCAAATTTTGCTGCCAAAGTGAGGTTGAGAATACCACAGCAACAAGAGACATGGTAGTTATACTGCATCGGGGTCTCTCCCAGATCACGATTTCATAATGTTGAGGAACAAAGATACATTGGTCAGCCAATAAAATGTAGTGCAGCTGATACAAAACACAATGAACCGTATTACCCTTCAAAATGTGAAGCAGTGCGTTCAGCTAAGAACTGACAGAAAACAGTGGGATCCAGGTACAGGCATCGGGGGAAGTCTGGCATGAAAGGGTCTTTCATGGAAGAGTTGCAGCCAAAAAGCTATAACTCTGACATGAGATCAAAGTCTGGTTTAAATGTAAATGTACTACTGCTCTTAGGGTTTGAAATGGTCTCTTTGTTGTCTGCTCTTTCACCGCTTTTCACCATCTCGGTGCTCGTTGTTTGGCATGGTTTTGTTAAGTACCAAGTTCCAATAAGTCTATCAACTCTATTATTTAAATGCTTTTTAAAATAACCACCACTTCTCCTCTCTGTTTCAGGCAGTGTACAGTCTTGCCAAACCATTGTGCAAGTGCCACGGCGTCTCCGGCTCTTGCAGCCTAAAAACTTGCTGGCTCCAGCTTGCAGATTTCAGGCGGGTGGGCGAGTTTCTGAAGGAGAAGTACGACAGCGCTGCAGCTATGCGCGTCAGCCGTAGGGGTAAACTGGAGCTGGTCAACAACCGCTTCAACCCGCCCACCAGCGAAGACCTTGTCTACACGGACCCCAGCCCGGACTACTGCCTCCGCAACGAGACCACAGGCTCACTGGGCACCCAGGGCCGGCTCTGCAACAAGACCTCAGAGGGCATGGACGGCTGTGAGCTGATGTGCTGCGGCCGCGGATATGACCAGTTCAAGACTTACAAGCACGAGCGCTGCCACTGCAAGTTCCACTGGTGCTGCTACGTCAAGTGCAAACGTTGCACGTCACTCGTTGACCAATTCGTCTGCAAGTAGCCGCTCGCCTATACAATGCTACGCACTGAGCTATACGCAAGAAAAACTGCCAGAGAATTAAATGTAAAATGATATATTAAATAGCAACAAATTTTAAAAGTATATAATTAAATGTAAGTGTGCCATTGATCGTAATTTAATGAGTCGTAATTGGACGTCGTTGATGTAAAGGAGGCACCAGTGTGAGGGATTCCGGCTCAAGCCAACAGTGCTCTGTGTATTCAGAGAGCCCAGAAACTCTTTAGAGATGAGAGAACAGCTGCATCAAGCGGATGGAGAACATCGAATGAAACACAGGCACTGCCGAATCTTCCACAAATACACTTCACCTTGCTGATATCAGAGCTCTTAAGAACCTTCAGTCCGAGGAAAGTGAACTAATTATCGGACACTGTGTTCCTATATGTCATAATGATCTTTGACATATGACAGGAACAGAATGCCTCCAGTTAGCCTTCACTCAAGCATTTTCCCTTGCGTGAGAGAGAGAGAGAGATAGAGAGAGAGAGGGAGAGAGAGAGAGAGACATGTGGAAGGTGAAACACAAAACTCCCCTTTATACTTACACTATCTTCAACTTTAAAAAGCAATGCATTTCAGGGTTTTCATGCTCGAGAAGAGATAATATTGTCTTTGTCATTGTCGGTTGAAACTGTGTGTTTGGAGACTGAAGCAGAACGAATAGCTAATCTATGTTACATGATGACGACTGCAAAACTATTATAGGAACAAAATACTAGTGCTTCAGATTATATTTTACAATCTGCTTGTCATTTTATACATAATATGTATTGTTCTGATTATTGTTGTTAAATAAGCTTTGTACTGGGGATTTATTTGCTAGCAGAGAAAATGCTTGCATCCGAAATGGCGTACTATTTTTCAGATCTGAACACAGTAAAGTATATGAATATGGACTTTATCAATGTATGTACAATATTCTCCATTTTACCACATTGCTTTATAGGATTGAAATAATATCCATTAATCAGATTATTAGTTTTAACGCTTTCGCCATAATATTAATTCCGGTATATACTTATTGTTTGCATACTAAGTAATATGTAAGTAAGCCATTTCGGATGTGAGGCTTAGTGTTTGGGACATTAACAGAGCTGAACTCTCCCACTGTCACCATCCTCTTCTGGATGAAAACTACTCTTGTAAATAACAGTCAGTCATTAACTGCAGATGATGAACACTTATGATCTCTTCAACGTTCGGTTCCTCACTGCCCTGTGATCATATGTTGTTTGTTGTGTGTATTCGCCCTCATTCAAACCAGTAATATTAAAAATATGAATAGTGATTATTATAATTTTTGTAAATTCCTTGTTTGTTCTGTTCTTCTTTGCGAAAGATGACTATTTCACCCCAGAAATTAATATTCTGTCGAGATAAAAGGAAAATAGGATATTTTCTTAATTGTCAGCCATCATTTTTACCCCCAAGAAATAGTTTGGGAAGCGTGTGTACAAGCTTTTATAGTTTGTACCTCCCCTGTAAACCAGGTGATTTATGTTTTCCCCTCCCACAAAAATACAGAAAATATCAAAGTTTTCACAAGAAATAGGATTCTCTCCCATGAAATAGGATTCTCTCCCATTCAAATATTGAATGTATTTGGTTTTAAGTGTTGCCCTGTGATGGGCTGGCAATCTGTCCAGTGTGTACCCCCGCCTCTCGCCCATTGTGCCCTTGAGATAGGGACCTGCAAAAACCCTTGTGACCCCAAAAGGGAATAAGTGGGTTGGAAAATGAATGAATGAATGATTTTCAGTAACTGAGAAGTCGATCAAAAACAAGACGTATGATTTTAGAATTTTCTCAAAACTTGTATGATATAGTTACATTTTTCAATGTGAGAAGTCTTTTATTCATAGAATTTGTCAGGGTTACACTGCATGTTGCATAAAGTACCATTGAGTCATAGTTCTAATCAGAGTTCCCTCTCCTGATATAAGAATTGATTATCGGTGTGTTGTAAACTAAATTTGATCTTTGATCTTTAATGTGATGAACCCTGTAGTCTCAGTACAAATTTCTTCACAAAGGCAGACATCACTCTGAAGTAGCTGCTCTGATTTGTGGAGTCACTGGGTGGGGTTTGGCTAAATCTCAACACAAACTCATGTCTTGGTTCAGATTCCTGTTCATCAGCTCACACCTTTATCAACACTGCCCAGACTAGTTTCAATCTTAAAGGGATAGGTAAAGCAAAAATGAAACTTTGCCCACCCTAGTTCTGAACCTGTTTGAGTTTCTTTTTCTGTTGCTCAATAGAGGCCAATAGATACACCTTGTGATCTGCTTTTACATATATCCCGATAGACAGTTAAACAGGTGAAAGACAGATGTTGATAGAAATAACATTGTTGAGATCTTTAGCGGATTTATTGTGTAAGTGGCTCTGGCACAATCTTCTTGTACCATGTGATTGAACCACAAACAGGTTGGGAGAGTTTCCAGTGACTGGCTCAATACCAGAGACATGAACCATCAGCAGGTGGAGATTTGCTGTGCATGCCCTTATCTACAAAACATCTGGTTTGTAAATAGGTGAGGTTTTTTTTGGCCTGGATCACGTTTGATGAAATAAATGCCTGCATTAAACAGTAAGCTCATGCAGTCAAATGCACGGTCACAAACATTTTTACGTTGATGGATTTACTTTTATTGTAGATGCACAGCCATTTTAAACTAATTATGATGAAAAGTTGTACAATTCATAGTTGTTTCATTATGATTGTTAGAATCTCATTTTGCATACATTGAAAAGATTCTTACAGTCATATAGATGCACCAGTATTAAAAGAAAACTCTATCATTAATAAATGAAAAAGGATGATTAAAGTAACATTATTGAACAAATTAAAGATACTATCATTGGAATCTTATTAGAAAAGTATAGAGACTATTGTGGCAATTAAGGCACCATTTTCTATCGCATCTTGTATATTATTTCGCGAGTTTCATTGTGTATTGCTTATTTCAATATTTATGAAATAAGCACTCATTGAAGCTGAATAAAACAATGATATTTTAAAAATTGCAATAAAGTACACAAACAAGTACTAAGAAGACTACAATCCCGTCAAACCAGTTAGCCTGAAACGGGATCACATGACCCTATCTGCGCATTCTGATTGGCCAGACGGTCCTCACGCGAGGGGCGTCACAACCAAACGTAAAGACATCCAGAAAATCTAGCCAGCTCGAGTCAGTCAGTCTGTCAGTCTGCAACTCCGACGATAACAGACGTGAAGGACGTCCTCTAGCCGCTGGCATAAACAGGTGAGTTATAACCCAGCAACTACGTTTTGTCATTACAGAAGGTTTTCAACACATTTCCGACAGTGTTTAAGTGCTTGATAAGTTGTTTGTTTCAGTATTGCTAGCGGACTAGCCGTTGCTACGCTCCTTAACGTTACAAGGACTCGTCTGTTATTTTCACAGGGTTACTCTTAACACGAATGACATTTTTAGTGTTTATCAGCTCTGAATATCACAATCTAATTCACTAACATTAAACAAACCATATTAAGTCTTTTTATGGAGAAGTACGGTGTTTTAAGTTAGCGACTTTCAGACTTGTTTTTGTCAGATAGTGTGAGACCGCTGCTGTTGGCTTTTGTTTGTTGGAGTTGTCCCCCAGCTTAGGATTTTCTCCATGTTTATCCATTTAACATCAGGGAAACTACAAGAAGTTGTTATTGCTTTGTTTGTGAACAAAACATTTTTAAAATAAAAGAAAATTACATTCGCTGTGCGTTTTGTCAATATGATACGACGTAGGATTACATTATCTCCATCACCATTCGCTTTTAGCTTTTTTAACGAAAGAAAGAATGAGAAATGATGTCATTCTGGTAAACATGTTTTTGTACTTTAACATTCGGATTTTAGGAAATCAGGACTATGCCATCTCGTTTTTAACTCAGTTTAAAGACTGTTCTTTAACCCCCCAAATGTTATCAGTACTCCAAACTTTAGTGGATACCAAATTCATTTGATTAATTGAATTGACTAAGCCTAACTTTTAAGCTTTTAAGTATTTATTGGTGTTTAAAATGGAATTAATCAGCATTTAAATGATTCAACAAATCATCTGTTTTGATCAAATGTTTTGGGTGGACAGTGGTACAGTGTGGATTGCATTGACAGCAGGGGAAATATGCTTACATCGGTTGAAGCATTCACTACGGGGACAGTGGGAACAAAGTGACAGCGGCTGATATCTGCACTGATTGTTAAAGTGTTTGACAGCTTGCTGCTGATCTTATTGACAACACCACTGGCAAATCTGACCTAGTTTTCTCATTGCATCCCGTGAGTTCATGAGGTTCATCTTATTGTTTTACAAATGTTCTTTTAAATATTTTACATCCACTAACTTACTGTTGCTGCCCAGTACTTTTGTTTGATATTGTGAAATATCTCAATTTGGTTACTTGAGCAACACTTTGAGAAATATGACGGGAATCTTTGAATCAACAACATAAAATGATATCATGTTAATACATACAGCTCAAAATCAACTTTATAGCTTGACGGAGTGCTGGGTGATAAAATTATGTTAATGTTTAACTTTACTCCATGGTGTGCATCGATGTGCTTGAATGAAAATTGTTTTCATTTTTAACGTAATATGTTAATGCTTCCCCGTTTCCTTAGAATAATTGCTCGTCCATTGGACTCCCATAGAATGTGCTCACCTTTGCGTTTACCATATATTATGATACACAAACAGTTGCAGCAAGTGGCAGTAGCAGCTTTTACAGAACGATTCAACATCTTGCTCTAAAACGTGGAAAACATTTAGAAAATCTTCTGTCTTATCTGCAGATTGGTTTTAAATGGGGGTGAAAAAAAACACTTTAAATTGTAAATATTTTTTTTTATGTGGACCAGTATTCTCATGCAAAAAGAATTGTCCACAGTGTAATCCATCATCCATACAACCATGCTTTCTTTTTTTTAGACGAACAGCCCCTGAGTGTCGCATTATGAATTCGTCTCGCAGTCGGTAGTATTCCTGTAATAAATGAGTTATCTTGGGACTGAAGTCTTGCCTCAAGCCAGTGGTGCTTCCATGTATCTGTTCACCTCCCCTATGTTTGTGATTGGTTGGATACTAAATGTAATATTATTCTTGATCTTGACTACAAAGTGTATTGGTGCTCTTTGGCTTGTCATTGAGGGCCCTGTTCACTGGTGTCTCTTTTGCTATAAATAGAGCTTGTGGTTGTCAAAGCTGCCTGCCACCAGGTAAGCATCTTAGGACGAACACTTGCCATTTTAAACTGAATTTACCTGTCTGTGCGTCAGGCAAGTGAAAGCCACTCTCTCCTTTCATTGGCCGACAGCGTCATGCATCTCACTTGAGCAACAGTGATTTTTCATCAAGCGATGTAAGAAAATTTCTTAATAAACTTGAGAAAATATATTCGTCCCATTGGAATGTAGAATACAGTTAAACTAGGTGATCAAATGTGTAACTAGAAAAAATGTGCAAAGTGTGTATCCACCTTATCAAGTGCATAGATGTACTACACTCAAGGCAAACAACTATACATAGCACTTCAATTGTTTAATGAAGTGTAAGATCATTAGAAAAATCAACTAGACGTTCTGCATGATTCTCAATTGAACTGTGTGTATATACAAGGCTGCCGTTTTGAGCTTGCGGAATGGTGCTTTTTTTTTTTTTGCACATAAGATGCACTTAAGTGATGTTAATCCTGGAGAGATGCTTGAGACAGCGGGTGTAGTACGTAGCCATCGCAAACCGGAACTTACTGAGCGATATTGCAAAGAAAGCGGAAGAAGTAGTCCATTACTATAAGAGCAACAACAAGGAAATACGTTCTATAAAATCCACCCTAAAAAGTAAATACAATGTAAGAAACCCGAAAACAGGAGAGAACAAGTTATTTTTACAAGATGCCATACAGGCCACACAAGACTAAAGGCCCATTCACATCGACCCGAATTTTCGCTGAGATGTTTCATGTTCCGACACGCCTCGCTATAAAACCACAGGCACCAGTGCGACATCACACATCAGCCCGAAACTAATCCCAATTCGGGTCGATGTGAACAGGCCTTAACTCACAGCTTTGTAGTAAGAGGAGAATCAACTGCAAAGTGCAAAGATTGTTAATGTAGAATCTCAATCATATACTTGCTTTATATAACTCATATAGCCATGAGATAACCAATGATGTTGTCTTGGCCATAAACAAACAAACATCAAACTAAAATCCAGTGTAAAGTGTCAGTGGTGTGTATAGTAGAGTTCCCTCTGTGTAGATGTGCTCTATTATGTGGGAAAAATCTGC
Source organism: Danionella cerebrum (assembly GCA_007224835.1). Lineage (NCBI taxonomy): Eukaryota > Metazoa > Chordata > Actinopteri > Cypriniformes > Danionidae > Danionella > Danionella cerebrum. The sequence goes on from SRMA01025811.1 coordinate 41,544, forward strand.
TTTTCCTTTTGAAATGTGTAATTGCTGATTTTGGCCCAAAGCGTAAAAGTAAAGAAGCAGAAAAAATGTGTTTTGTTGTTGTCGTCATCAAGTGCAATTGAATTGAGTGACATGCAAGCATTTATTCCACAGGAGAGATTTTTTTCTTCTCATCAAACACTGTCTATATAACACATTTTATTTTCACCAGTAACCAAACTAAAGCACCTCCGTTGAGAGAATCAAAACACATTAGTCTGTTACTCAGATAGTGTGACTCCCATGTATGTTACTGAGTGGAGTAAGCGGAGAACAGAGATACAGAGACAGAGGCTGTACATTTGTTTACTTCCTTACTTGTTTACTACCAAACACAACATCCCTTCTTTAAGCGGCGAAGATTTTAAATGTGTTATCTATAGAAACCAAAAAAACTACAGAAAAGCCAAGAGTGATCATTGATGCAGTGAATTGTTTTTTTTTTATTATATTGTTTGAGTTATCACAAAATTGTATTTATTGAACAGGTTTAATAAAAATATTTAACATAAACAATATAAATAACAGGTAGTGACATCACACGTCACGTGATCATGAGGGCAACAAGGAGATGCAGTGATACTGATTATAGTTTTATGAATTTGAAGTAGGAGTTTTTTAAACCTATGGAAAAATTTCAAAGAATGTACCCAAGGGAAGTTTGATCATTCAAGTTTCAGGAGGCTTAAAGATCATATTGGTTGATCGAAATCCCCTAACATGCATACCCATCATCAGCTATCAAATTTGTTAGCCACCTACTCCACTGGCATCGTTGGTATGAAATTTCCTTTGGTGCATGGCCACAGGTCCCCTTCTTATGCATCTTGAACTAAAAAAATAATGATTCATTTTACCTTAATTTGGTTTGCTGTACATAGTGAAAAGACTTTTTCTGTCTTTAAAAGAGTTGTTTAGTTTTTCTTTTGCTTGTTGTCCATGTTCAGAAAGTCATTTGCTGCAGGATACATGAAGAACCAATAAGCTATTAAAGGATAAGTGTTCATGTCGGTCAAACCGATTATCAGTCCATCTCTATTATAGAGTAAGCAATAGCCGTGCACCTCAGCAGTGGGGAAAGTCACCTTACAGGAGATCCTGATTGTGTGCCATTGATTGACAAACCAAACATTGAGTTACTCAGCTCCACTGATTTGCTTAGGAATGTGCTTGGACTATTTCTGAATGCAGACATTTGGTGGTAAACCCAAATATGATGCAATGTGCGGCACATCAGCATGTCATTCCCTTCATCTGAACAAAGTGGGATGACGTTGCCAAGACGACCGTCTCCTCCATGCTTCATCCTGTTTCTGTAGATAACACACTGGAAAGCTGCTCAGTAATCCATGTCATTTTGCCTCAATCCAACACCAGCCATTCCTTCAGTCCACTATGGTGAAGTGGGGGTTCTGGAAAAGGGTTCGGTTTGACCTTGGTCTCAGAGACTTAGACATTAGTGAAAGCAAATGATGCATTTGATTATCTGGTATGTACATGGCTGATGGTGGAGCGTGAAGGACACATTAACCTCATTGGGCATTGTGACATTGTTATAATCATCAGACACCCTTAGAATGATTGGTCGATGATACGAATTTGCCAGTGAAGAGCTGGTTGGTTTTTGAAGTTTACTGAAAATCGCTCACATTTAATCAGTTTTGCAGTAGAATGGATTCTCTCACAAAAGACCTTTTCTTTTCTGATAGAAGTCCAGTACTTTGCTGGTGGTCAGCCCTGGTCTCATGACTAGCACACACTACACACAAAGACTCCCCAATCCCCTCTGTTCACTCGCTTAGCAGTCATATGATGTGCTTACACACCCAACGACTGGCTCCAACAAACGCTTTTGTTTGGGGTTTTCAGTTCTCTCACATATGACTTTTTAGACGCGTTTCCTTTGGTCTATATTTTACTGGATGATTAGAATTGCAGCTGTGCATTAATGTGTCTCTCATGGGAATGGTAGGAAGCAACATGCAGTCTGTCTGCTTTTTTTGAATGCTGCTGCCGGGTGTCACTGAACACAATGTACATTACTGTTTTGTTGTGTTGAAGTCACAAAGACATGTTTGTACTTACTTGCGTCTGATTTCAGCTCAGCCTTCTACAGCCTAGAAAAAAACCCAAAGTAGTATAACTTGAATTTGCTTGTGTGTACATTCTAATTCATTTAATTTCAAATTTATATTTAGAAAAATGAGCCTCTGTTTTAGAATTTTAGGTAAATATTGTTACACATGAGTATTCTGTTTTTTTGCCAATTCTGAATCTATTTTCAAAACCTAATATCACAATTTTTTTCAATACAATCATTTGTGGTGGCGGCTGATTAAAAATGTACAAAGTAATTGCTCATTTTCTATCAATTTATCGCAATTAACAGACACATTTTTGGGATGTTTAAAAAATAATGTAAAATCAAGAAAAACAAAGAAACTATTTAAATTTTCTGTTTGTTAAAAAAAAAAAATCAGATTGTTCATTGAAATTTTACTTGTACCGTATTTTTCGGCTCATAAAACGCACCGGCACATAAGACGCACCCAATTTTAAAAGATTCTGAACCAAATACTTTTGTAAAATATTTTATATCAACTGTGTAGAAGTTAACAGCCAAACATGTAACATGAACAGACAGTAAACAGTAAAAGTGACAGAAAAAAGGCTGTATTGTTTTTCTTTGCCCCCACTCATCCTTCTAAAGTCCATCATTCGTTATCACCATCACTGTTCCAGTGCAACATTGCCCCCACATTAGTAATACCGTAATAGCCAGTAACATTGTCACTACATTACTAATAATAGCTAGTAACATTGTCACTACATTACTAATAATAGCTAGTAACATTGTCACTACATTACTAATAATAGCCAGTAACATTGTCACCACATTACTAATAATAGCTAGTAAGATTGCCCCCACATTAGTAATAATACAGTGTTTCTCAAACTTTTTTAGTCAAGGCCCCCTTTAAACCTTTAAAAGAGTCTGGGCATAATGTAAAATAATACTTATTTAGTAATTAATTATTAATTATTTTAATGTAAAATAAATGTAACTACTCCTTAATGTTAAATAACTCATTATTTATAGTTTATTCAAGTGACAATTCGGTTGCATGGTGTTAAGATATGATCCTTATGCGCTCTTACCTGGTTAGCAACACTACCTAAATGCAGAGCACGTTACGTTTGTTATCTCGTATGTACATGTGTGAGATGTACCGTTGAGAGATGATTTGAGTTTGAGTTTATTAAAGGAGAGTTTCAGTCATTGAGAGCGTTTTGTTTTCCTCACGCGAGCAAGAGAGAGAGAGCTCACGGCAGCAGTTCCGCTCGTGAGTATGGATGTGGAAGCACCGCTGCGGCTACCGTAGCCAAGGCATTGTGGGAAATGTAGTTTTTTTTCTCGCTTTCGTTACGACCACGCTATGGCAGAGATGGGCGAAGACGTCAGCGCGCAGCGCTGGGTGTACAAATATGGCCGCGGCTTCGGCCTAGCTCCGGGGCTCTTTTACGTTTAATGTGTGAGAAACGGCAGCTCTGTAGCTTGTGAGTATGGATGCGGAAGCACTGCTCAGGCTACCGTAGCCAAGGCATTGTGGGAAATGTAGTTTTCGTTACGACCGCGCGCAGCGCTGGGTGTACAAATATGGCCGCGGCTTCGGCCTAGCTCCGGAGCTCTTACGCCTCTCATACGGCCGTGACCGGACTTCGCGCCGCTCTGCATTCGGTCTATAAGACGCACCAACTTTTCCCCCTCAGTTTTGGGGAAGAAAAAGTGCGTCTTATGAGCCGAAAAATACGGTACATTCTGGCAGGGGACCCTGTCTTCGAAGGAATCCAGCTCCTCCCCCTTCACCACATTGGTTGACGCAGCAGCTGAGCAAAAACTGAGCAGTCAGCCCTGATGACAAAGGCTTATTTGGCTGCGGGTCAGGCTGCTGCGTCGCTGCTTGCTATATCGACCATACGGGTCTCTCAGGCCAAGGTTCTCCGTTAGTGGCAGCCAACCTTAAAGGAAGACTTACATTCCTTGGCTGCACAATGTCCATGTTACTGGTCTTCTAGGTGGAAGCGGGAGGAGAGTTTAGTGGCCAGTATATGAGGCTGCAGGGTGTTGAATGCTGAGTCTGGCAGGGGTGGCGCAGTGGGTAGCACTGTGGCCTTCCAGTTAGAAGGTTGTCGGTTCAAGGCTTGCTGGTGACCTTCCTGGAATGAGTTTGCATGTTCTCCTGGTGCTTGCGTGGGTTTCCTCCGGGTACTCCGGTTTCCCCCACAATCCTAAAAAAAATGTGGTTAGAATTTAATAATCTAAATTCCCCTTAGGTGTGAATGTCCAAGGTGTACCCCAGCCTCTCGCCCAGTGTGTGCTGGAGATAGGCCAGAGTTGAGGTCATCAGGGAGGAATGTGGTGTTTTGTTCCTCCACCTGGATGGAGATGGAAGAGGTAGCACTGTTGGCGGAGGACATGGTTTTAAGGCCCTGACAGGCTGTGCGCAGGTTCCCACTGGTGAATTTCTGCTCCACTTTGGTTTGCATCCTTAATGGCCCATTTCACCTCCTTGTTGACCTCCTTATTTTCCAGTTTAGATCATGTAGAATCTCTTTTCTTTTTGTTCAGGATCTGCATTAAATCTTTAAGAGACTTGTCGGGCGTGCAATGGTTGAAGTCTCCCAGGATGAACATAGGGGAATCCGGTGATAGCTGTTCCATTTTTTTGAGTGTGTTGGTGATATGCTCACTCGCTGTGGCTGTGTTGGCTCTGAGATAGTAATCCAAGTTGAAAAAAGTTCTCTGTAATTCTCTGGGCAGCTAAAATGTCTCCTTGTTGGTCGGGAGGTGCCCTCCGAGGACAGCTGACTCTCTTCAGTGTTACGTGACTTCGCCAATATAACAGGATTATGCCAGGCTCAGCGGCAGAAGGAGCACATAAAGGTTTGTATGACCACTGCTGCTAACCTTTTTCAAGTTTTGTGTCTGCCCGTATTGAAGGACTTCTGGCATGGCCCTTTATAAATGGTTCTAGGTTACTTTCGTAACCCCTGTTCACTGAAGGAGGGAATGGAGACATATCTCCTTTGCCATGCCCTTGAGGTCAGTGATCTGAGGTGCCGAGAAGTAATTTGGGTTCAGCTCCTCAGAAAACACAGGTTGTGTTATGGTCCAGTAGACACCAGAGACTTTTGAGGGCCCGAAGGATGGTTACATTATACAGTGATGTGAAAAACTATTTGCCCCCTTCCTGACTTTTTATTCTTTTGCATGTTTGTCACACAAAATGTTTCTGATCATCGAACACATTTTTTTTAATATTAGTCAAAGATAACACAAGTAAACATTAAATGCAGTTTTTAAATGAATGTTTTTATAATTATTATTATAAAAATTCAAACCCACATAGCCCTGTGTGAAAAAATAATTGCCCCTGCACCTAATAACTGGTTGGGCCACCCTTAGCAGCAATAACTGCAATCAAACGTTTGCGGTAACTTGCAATAAGTCTTTTACAGCGCTCTGGAGGAATTTTGGCCACTCATCTTTGCAGAATTGTTGTAATTCAGCTTTATTTGAGGGTTTTCTAGCATGAACCCCCTTCTTAAGGTCATGCCACAGCATCTCAATGGGATTCAGGTCAGGACTTTGACTAGGCCACTCCAAAGTCTTCATTTCATTCTTCCATCTATCACAGCAAGCTTTCCAGGTCCTGAAGCAGCAAAACAACCCCAGACAATCACACAACCACCACCATATTTTACTGTTGGTATGATGTTCTTTTTATGAAATGCTATGTTACTTTTACGCTACATGTAACGGGACACACACCTTCCTGCCACTCCTGTAGGAGTAAGGTTCACCACTGTTCCATGTTTTTGCTATTTGTGGATAATGGCTCTCACTGTGGTTCGCTGGAGTACCCAAGCTTTAGAAATGGCTTTATAACCTTTACCAGACTGATAGATCTCAATTACTTTTGTTCTCATTACTTCCTGAATTTCTTTGGATCTAGGCATGATGTCTAGCTTTTGAGGTGCTTTTGGTCTTTGAAACAGGTGTGGCAGTAATCAGGTCTGGGGGTGGCTACAGAAATTGAACTCGGGGTGTGATAAACCACAGTTATGTTATTTTTTAACAAGGGGGGCAATCACTTTTTCACACAGGGCTATGTGAGTTTGGATTTTTTCACTAAATAATAAAAACATTCATTTAAAAACTGCATTTTGTGTTTACATGTGTTATCTTTGACTAATATTAAAATGTGTTTGATGATCAGAAACATTTTGTGTGACATGAAAAAGAATAAAAAGTCAGGAAGGGGGCAAATAGTTTTTCACACCACTGTATCTATATAGTATATGAAATATATTAAACTTAAATTAATTCATACTGAGAGAGCTATATTTATCATTCTCATGAACAGTTTTTGTTGTGAACTATTTGAATGTAAAGTGAATAAAATAATAAACACCATGGATGTAAATTTCAATACTAAAGAAGCATCGTTTGATGACCAACCGTTCAAGTTGGGATTCAGACTCTCAATAATCAGCTCTTAGATTAGTCTCAGTTCTTAGCCCTCCTGACTGAATGAGCAAGAGCTCTTTTAAAGGGCAAACATGGACCACATCAATCAAAGGTAAAACACAAAGGAAGTCCATTCTCTAGGTCGTTTAACATGCAAATTAACATAATAAACATAATATAATTAAACCCATGATTCTAATTATATGCAAAGGCTTTTCATTATGTTTGTTATAAACCTTCTGTTTCTTTTACAGGTTTACAAACAAAGTGCTCCCCAGTGGAAGCTACATTTTGTAGAATCCAATCAGCAGACAATGCAACACAATAAACTTGTTTACTCAATCAGCCTCTGTGTCTTCAATATTGTTAAAATGTCTCTCCTTCCTTAATTAAAACAGTGAAGAGCTCTTTTGCCTCATCACATGCCATTGTGAAAGGTTGAGCTAAACCCAAGCAGCAACCCCCTATTTTTCCTTGTGTTGTCTGACAGGAAGTGATAGATCCTGCAGTTCTTCAATTAACCACTAGGCATATCTATGTTGTACAGAGGTTATAGGAGCTTGTCACTTCTGGTTTG
>SRMA01025811.1:48680-74011 GCA_007224835.1 Danionella cerebrum
GAGCTGTGGTTAACGGATATGAAATTGAATTAGATACGTTTTTAGAGGAGTTTCCGCTGAACACAACAGTATTTAATATGTGTGGGTTATTCTCAGGGTTCGTGAGCTATGAGTGAAAATGTAACGCACAAGGGGGCAAGTCCCCGGTACCGGGGACTCTCGGGCTTAAGAGGTTAATCACCCTTATCTGTTGCACATCCTTCCCATCTCTGTCTCTCTGTCTCGCTAATCTATACAATTCCTTCTCGCCTTCCCTCTTGTCTAACCTGGCATACAACTCATCATATGCTTTCTGTTTGGCCTTTGCCACCTCCCTCTTCACTCTGCGCTGCGCTGCGATTCCTTGTAGTCCTGTCTACTTTCTTCAGTCCTTTCGATGTCCCACTTCTTTTTAGCTAGCCTCTTCCTCTGGATGATGTCCTGTACTTCCTCATTCCACCACCATGTTTCCTTACCTTCTTTCCTCCTTCCAGCTGACACACCTAGCACCTTCCTACCTGTCTCCCTGATCACTTCTGCTGCAGTTTCCTAGTCATCTGGAAGCTCTTCCTGGCTACCCAAAGCCTGTCTCAGCTTCTGTCTGAATTCCTCCAAATATTCTTCCTTTTTCAACTTCCACCACTTGGTCTTTTCAATCTTTCTTCCGCTCTTCTTCCTGACCACCAGAAACATCCTCCACAACACCATCCGATGCTGTCTGGCTACACTCTCTCCTACCACTACTTGGAGTACCTGCGTACTCCTACCTCCTCTCTTGTAGGTAACTCTATGTTCCTCCCTCTTCTGGAAATAAGTATTAACCAAAATATGTATAGAAATAAATAATAGAAAAAAACAACCAACACATCATTGATAAATGTTTTAGGAGTATAGCTTACAGTACGTTTGCTTTTATCCACTCCAGCACCCGAGGAATGTTAAACACCACAATTTGCATTGCATTAAATCTTTAGTAAAATAGTCATCTAGTGACTTTTATGGGCTTTTGTACCAGCCTGTGGTGACTTGAGGAGCTGGCAGCACTGGCTGGAAGGTAGAATAGATGCTTCTCCCAGGAACTACACAACATGTGGAACAAGTGACAGCTGCCTCACTCCCTTTATAAGTGGCACCTCACCTTTAGTCTCCACTTGCAGCCAGTCCTGTTTGGCCTTGCCCTAATTCTTTTGTTCCCTTACAGTCGAGAACGCAGACGAATGTCGAGTTCTTCGACTATGGGGACTTACCGAACCTGGGAGGTGTAACCTTGATTTGCGAGTGTAGATGATTAGCAATCAGCCGCTCTATAAGAGGAGCGCTTGCCTCTACACTCATTCTGCTTTCTTCCTCGGAGCGAATGGTGGTGCCATCCTCTGAATTTCGACGCTTTTCTTACAAGCTGAAATATCTTAAGGCTGTTTACCTCTGCGAACGGTGTTGTTCTGTGCTAGCCCAGATAGCCGACCACCAAACCGCTGCGCCTTCAGATTCCGTCAGTCTCTTCAGTTTTACCCGTATTCATCCTTTTTTCACAACGATGGGTAAAATCGGTGTTTCTCCTGGCTGCGTTGGGTCTTGTCGGAAGACGGTCACGAGAAATGCGCAGAGTGTTTGGGCTCAAACACACCGCGTTGCTCCCGTGAAGCGGGAATACGAGTGTTTGCACTGCAATGCTCTGCCTTGCCGCACACTGAGGTACAGGAGATGCTTCTCGGAGAAGACGACACCGAAGCTCCGGTTTCTGGTGCTCCTACGAACCGAGAGTTTCTCCGAGGCCTAAGCTGACGGCGTGGGGCCAGTGATGTCAGGCGATCCCTCGCGTCATCCCCACGCGTCAGGCTTGTGCTCCGTCTGATCTGCGGTGAATCGAGCGATGCTCCCGCATTGCTTGGCTTCTCGCATGATCCTATATACGATCTGCTCCCAACGCAGCATCGGAAGGGGCGCAGCCTTCTGTGTCTTCATATTCAGTTCTGCCGCTCCGGGCTCTGATGACGAAGGTTTTTAGGTTGCGGGTCAAGCTGCTGTAGCTTACATGACACGACGACTTGTAGGTCTTCTGGCCAAAGTCCTCTATGCCATGTACCAGGGTGGTGGCAGCCAGCAGTCTATTTAGACTTGCGCTTTGCATCAGATTTCGCCCTTCGGGTTACGAAACTGGCAGCGCATCGGCCGCACGATGTCCACACTGTGGTCCAGGAACGCCATCTATGGTGTATGATGTCCGAGGACCGTATGCGGCTCCTAGTCTCTACTTTCCCAGATGGCCTCTTTGGCGCCGCTGTGGAGACTTTGCGTCGAAGGTCTCCTTGATCAGGAAGTAGGCGGAGGGTCTGGGTGAGCTACAGTTCCGTGGCGTGAAAAGCACGGTTCCCAAGCGCTCGGTTGTAACCCTCTCTGCCTACTGGCTGCCAGAGAGAGAGTGCCCCCCGCCCACGGTCTAAGACTCCGGCCAAGTGCTCGAGAAAGAGCCCTGTAAGGCGGCGCGCACAGTCATCCTCAGAGGGCTCTCGGAAGCAGACGAGGGCTTCTTCTCGTAAGAAGCACCCCTGGGGATGGCGACTCAGGCAGATGCAAGATCTTTCAGGGTCTCAATATCTCCCTGGAGTGGGGGGGGGGGCACCACACGCACCTCGCAGTCGACCTCCGGGTTGGCACCTACTGTGCTAGAAAGATCAAACATTTGTTTCGAGAATAGTGGCCTTGCATGCCCTCATGTCAGAGGTACATCTTCCTCATACATTGACGAAGACCCCGACACCGGCGCGAGCTCCGTTGGCCCGGTTAGTGGACTTGGCGGCAATAGCCCCCGCAGTGCCACCCACCAGCACCCAGGGCCCCGCCCTGGTGATTCTGCCTCAAAGCCCGCATCCGTGCGGCCCCGCCTTCATCGGCACGTTCGTCGCAGGACCACTGACACATTACCTGGGAGCCTGGCAGAAGCTTCCCTGGCCAAGCTCCGATTCAAGATGCTGACGGTTCAAGATGCACCTTCACAAAGGTTGTCCAGGCTGCTCTTGCCCCGCTACGCTGGGCAGGCACACGGATCCTGGACTACCTGGACGACTGGCTCCAATTGATCAAACAGAGGGATATAGTCTTGGTGCACGTGCCCGAGCCCTGCTGTCTGCGCTAGACCACGTGTCTCAGCGGTGAGCGGTCCGACTGAAATATGAGGCTCCTGGGGCATATGGCAGTTGCAGCCCCAGTGATTCCACTCGGGCTCCTGCATATGTGACCGCTTCAGCACAAGAACCGCGGATGCACTGTCGAGGTTCGAGCTAACCGCAGGGGAATGGCGTCTCCACCCCCTGGCCATCCAGCAGATTTGGGACAAGTTCGGGAGGCACACATAGATTTGTTTGCCTCCCAGGAGAACTCCCACTGCCAGCTTTTTTATTCCTATCCCTAGCTCTTCTCGGGATAGACGCGCTGGCACATCGCCGGCCCAGGAAGAAATGCCTATACGCGTTTCCCCCAGTGAGCCTACTACCGCACGTATTGTGCAAGGCCCGTGAGGACGAGCCTGAACTGCTTTTGGTTGGACCCATGTGGCCCAACAAAGCCTGGTTCGGAGAACCAATGTCGCTCGTCACAGTCCCTCCCTGGCCGATCCCCCTGAGACGAGATCTTCTCACTCAGAGGGGGGATTCAGGCACCCGCAGCCAGATTTATGGGCCCTACACGTATGGCATATCCGGCCTCGGTGGACCCCCAGCCCTTACCAGCGGCAGTGGTAAGGACTCTCGAACATGCATTATCGCCCTCTACCTGAGCTTGCTATGCGGGAAAGTGGGGTCGGTTCGTCGATTGGTACGCTTGCCAGCGGGAAGATCCCAGGACGTGTCCTATCAGAGTCATGCTGACCTTCCTCCAGGAGGGGTTTGATCGGGGACTGTCCCCTTCATCCCTGAAGGTCTACGCAGCAGCAATTTCCTTCTTCCACCTTCGGGTCGAAGGGAAATCGATCAGCGGCCACGATCTGACGTTGAGATTTCTCCAAGGGGCCAGACGGCTTGATCCCTCTAGGCTCCCCTCTGTTCCCTCTTGGGACCTCTCCATTGCCCTAGGAGGGCTGAGGATGTCCCCTTTCGAGCCTTTGGCCTTGACAGATCTGCAAGCCCTCTCCTTGAAGACGGCTAGACTGTTGGCCTTAGGGTCCCTCAAGAGGGTTGGAGATCTCCAGGCTCTGTCCGCCGCCGAAACCTGCCTGGAATTCGGCCCTGAGGACTCCCTGGTACGTATCAGGCCCAGGCCCAGATTTATCTCCAAGGTCCCGTCACTTCCCCTTCGGGATCAGACGGTGACCCTGCAGGCCCTGCCCCGGGAGGAGGCAGGCCCAACCCAGGGTACTCTCTGTCCAGTCTGCGGCCGTAGGCTCTACTTGGACAGAACCCGGGAGTCCCACAACTCTCAGCAGCTCTTCATCTGTTTTGCGGGCCAGCGTAAGGGGTACGCTGTGTCCAAGCAGCGGTTAGCAGGTTGGATTGTGGAGGCTATCCAGCTGACTTACCAGACGAGTGATGTAACCTGCCTCTAGCTAGGCTTAGGGCACACCTCACCCGCGGCATCGCCCCCTCGTGGGCTTTAGCCAAGGGGGTCTCACTCGCCAACATTTGTAGAGCTGCGGGCTGGTCGACACCCCTGACCTTCATCGGGCATTACTGCCTCGATCTAGGCGCCATGCGGTGCTGAGTGGTGGCAGCTAACCCGTCGGCACAGGTGGGGGCAATACCCATAGATGACCATCCCCATGGGTCTGTCGAACATCCTTTCCCTCATCCCCAAACTCCAACACGATGAGGGCTCTGGTCCGGACCTGACTTCGGTCAGCCCCGGATTTGGATGTGCTGCGCCTGCAGACCATTTTTATTCACGACTCCCTAACAGTGGTTCAGTGAACTCCCTCTTTCACGACCCCCTAACGGTGGTTTCGGTGAACTCTATCCTCCCCCCACGCAGCATCTGACTGGGCGGGGCAGTCAGTTTTGCTAGGTTCTGGTAGTGAAGGTTTTGCCTTTGTGCCTGACCCCTACAGAACTCGGGTCCCGACTTTGGGCCCCCCCCTCTCTGGGTGGCCCAGTCTGTGTATTCTATACATACCCCCTTTTCAGGTTGAGTTGTATTACCTGGTTTCCGTTCTTCCCCCCTATTGGGTGCAGAACGATGCTTTCGTCTCCCCCTGCCTGTCTTGGCCGGAGAGACATGAACTCGCTGGTAGCCCTCCTCAGGTCTCAAAGCGATCTCCGCGCACCTCTGTTCCACATCAGAGGCGCCTCCTTCTGGTCGCCCTGCTGTACAGCACCTGCGACTACCCCGCAATAGATTTATTCCGGGCTAAGGGGCAGAAGGAGACTCCCAGTCTTACACCTGGCTATATCTAACCTTAACAGCTTAGAGTCAGACTGACTGGATGGACTTGAGGGATGGCGTTATGGTCAGAAGTTCCCCATAGTCGAAAAACTCGACATTCGTCTGCGTTCTCGACTGTAAGGGAACGTCTAGGTTACCTTACTTAACCCCCGTTCCCTAAAGGAGGGAACGCAGACGTTCCCATGCCATGCTGCCGCCCAAGTCGCTGAATCTGAAGGTCCGAGAGGTAAGTAGGTTCGGCTCCTCGGAAGAAGCAGAATGAGTGTAGAGGCTCCTCTTATAGAGCGGCTGATTGCTAATCATCTACACTCGCAAATCAATTAATTTGCTGGTTAAAGCTCGGTACCACCTCCCAGGTTCGGTAAGTCCCCATAGTGGAAGAACTCAACATTCGTCTGCGTTCACTCCTTTAGGGAACGGGGGTTACGTAAGGTAACCTAGACGTTATGTTTGGTTGAGTTCTGCTTCTAGTTTAGTTTAAGGATCTTTTGAGTTTAAATCTAATTCTGTTGAATAGATTTACCACCTTTTTATCCACCAGAAATTGTGCTGTTTTTTCTTAATTATTATATCTTTTTATTATATGTATTGTCAATAAACTTTTTTTTACCATTTCAAACCACGCTGTCCTTTTATTTGTCAGGACTTGAGCCAGTCGTGACACATTTACATTATACATTTAAAAATCATATTGTGGGAACAAATGTTGTGATTTAAATAGAATATACCACTTGATTAAAATAAATGAAAATCACAAAATCCAAGCAAAGAGTGGATTTAAAGAAATTATTTTACCACTAATGCACTCTCATTGGTGTGAAAGCCTTGAGTCAGATTCCTAAACTATTTGTTCTCTGATTTACTGCTATTAAAAACACACACACACACTGCTGATAAATGAACCCTCCAGCGACTGACTCAACATCTCACTCATCAGGAGGGAAATACAAGATTGTGCATTGCTCTTTCCAAGACAACTCTACTAATTCAAACTGTCATTACGGGCAATGATCTTATTCCAGTCATTTTGCAGAGGATACTACTCCTAAACCATTCCTGTTGCTACTCTGCTAGCACTGTAGAAAACACTTGTTTGGATTAAAGCCATGGAATATCTGCCTTATTGAGATTTTCCACTATTCTAGAGCTTCAGCTCAGCCTCTTGTGACTTAGCAATAATGTTAAATGCAGACAAAGCTACACCATAATGCTTTCTGACAACTCCAGCTCTTCTGCTACTTGTCCATCAAGGGGTTCAACCTTTTAAGCAGCTAACACATCCTCCCACAGCAACATCTCACAAATGTTATAGTCTAGTGACCTTCACCATTGTGTCTCTGTTAAAGAACATTGAGTTTCATTTACTTGTAAAATCCCTATGTGGCTGGCGCGTCACAAGTCAATTTGTTGTAAAATGCTCTGTGAAAATCTCAGCAAGATAGAATAGACCACACATTCAAGAGGAGAAAAAAGATCATTGGGTAAATGAAAAGCTCGCTATGCGTGGAAACACCATCCATCAGGTTTAAGAGCTGACCCGTTAAACCTGCCTCAGCATTTTTTAGCATCTAGAGATAAAACAAGGTGACTCCTCATTTTCATGATCCTGTCCAGTGCTGTCTCAGATAATGACAGTAGCCACTTACACTTTGCTAGGACCAGAGTGACTCAATGTGTTTTTAGTTAATGATGTTCTACAGCAGGGGGTTCTCATTGGTCGATTGCGGCATGAAATTGAAACAATATCAGCCGATCATCCATACCGTCACAGTTATCTGCAGATTTACGTATTCGGTTTTCTCTGCTCCATAGCTCGAGACCAGAATGTTCTTAGTAAACAAATAATACCTACCTGAATCAAGTAGTGCTCCGGCATTACCAGGTACCTCATATGATCCTACTGGTGATCTGCTATCCCTCCTAGCATCCTATGGGGCACAATTCTCTCTTCAGTTTCAGACCAGCCTCCCTTAAGGTTGCATGCGCTGATCCGGAAGTGTCAGCGATGCTGTCGAAGGCCACGTTGGCAATAGAATTGGAGGTGGAACTTTTTCACACCACTGTATCTATATAGTATATGAAATATATTAAACTTAAATTAATTCATACTGAGAGAGCTATATTTATCATTCTCATGAACAGTTTTTGTTGTGAACTATTTGAATGTAAAGTGAATAAAATAATAAACACCATGGATGTAAATTTCAATACTAAAGAAGCATCGTTTGATGACCAACCATTCAAGTTGGGATTCAGACTCTCAATAATCAGCTCTTAGATTAGTCTCAGTTCTTAGCCCTCCTGACTGAATGAGCAAGAGCTCTTTTAAAGGGCAAACATGGACCACATCAATCAAAGGTAAAACACAAAGGAAGTCCATTCTCTAGGTCGTTTAACATGCAAATTAACATAATAAACATAATATAATTAAACCCATGATTCTAATTATATGCAAAGGCTTTTCATTATGTTTGTTATAAACCTTCTGTTTCTTTTACAGGTTTACAAACAAAGTGCTCCCCAGTGGAAGCTACATTTTGTAGAATCCAATCAGCAGACAATGCAACACAATAAACTTGTTTACTCAATCAGCCTCTGTGTCTTCAATATTGTTAAAATGTCTCTCCTTCCTTAATTAAAACAGTGAAGAGCTCTTTTGCCTCATCACATGCCATTGTGAAAGGTTGAGCTAAACCCAAGCAGCAACCCCCTATTTTTCCTTGTGTTGTCTGACAGGAAGTGATAGATCCTGCAGTTCTTCAATTAACCACTAGGCATATCTATGTTGTACAGAGGTTATAGGAGCTTGTCACTTCTGGTTTGTGATGTATTTCCTGTCGCGTCTCAAAAATAAAACAAAAATAGGATAATAAAGATTTATCCATTTCATCTCAGGTGGCGGAATTGGCCACGCTTTCTGGTAACAGGCATTAGGTGGTTTGTCTGAGTAAGGAAGTAGAACTGATTTTATTTGCATTGTTGTTCTAATTACACTTTGTTGATGTTGTTGTTGTTTTGGATTGGTGGGGTGTGCTCAGCACAAAGGACAGCTAAGCTGCTGTTACTGTGCTCCATAAATAAACTTAATAGTTAACTATTTGGTCATGAAGGTTCTAATTGACCTTTGATCAGTTTCTACACGATTCGTCTGATCTTCACTTTCATCATAAAGTTAGATGCCCTGGTCTAACCTACATGGAAACTTGAAAAGCCATCCATTATTCCATGTTTCCACTGGAGTTTTACTCATGTAGAAGTTTCATTGCCCAATCTTTGAAATCACCGATTTGTTCGTCTATAGGAAAGTCCATGTTTCTCCAGGGAAAGGTTTTTCCACATGGATCTTACTATATTTTTCTGAAACAAAAATATTTTTTAACTGTCCCTTTCACACGTCTACTTTTAGCAGCTTGATACCTGCGATCTGAGAGAGACAACCACTTGGGCTTTATAATCAAATGCGCTTTTGGGGGTGGGGAGATGGGGGTTAGATCATTTTTAACTATCATCACTTTCATTAATCATGACAAAACCAAAATGGCTCTCTCTTCACTGTTGATAGAGTCTTGATCAAACAGAAGACATTAGCTTTCTAGAAACACATAGAGTTCTACTGGGAAAGTGAAATCTGAGCCACTTCAAATATTCATCAGTGTTTTAACCCTCACTCTTTTTATTGAGCTGTTATTGTTGGAGACACACTGGGCTCAAGACAAAGAAGAGCAGCAGAGTGAACTTATTTTCGGGTGAAATAGTTCCCCAACCTGTTCTAACCTCAAAACTCTACTCACTGTAAAATCACTGTCAACCTGATGCTATACAGAACCATATGCTTTTTTAAGCTAGACCATACCCATTATTCAAAAAATAGTCAGTTTTATATATATATGTGTGTGTGTGTGTGTGTGTGTGTGTGTGTGTGTGTGTGTGTGTGTGTGTGTGTGCGTGTGCGTGTGCGTGTGTGCCTGTGTGTGTGTGTGCCTGTGTGCGTGTGTGTGTGTGCGTGTGTGTTGACAGCTAATGTTAGCTTAGACAAACACATCATGCAGTTTGTAAAATAAGGGTTTCTAATCATTAAAGGTGTTCCTAGAAGGGGCCCGTGAGTTTAAATGTGCTCTTGAAAAACAAGGGTTTTTTTTCTGATTTTCAGATTGGGACTGAAAGAGAATTGGACAAGCTGGGAACAGTGAATGACAACATTCTGGTGATGGATGTAGGAATGCGAGAGCTTGCAAAGGGAGGATGGTGCTGATCATTTCTTACTGTTCTCTATGCGACCATCAGTGAAAGAGACCATTAACCCTTTAACAGATTAACAGATTTGAAGTTTCTCTTTATAAACTATGAATGTACAGCAATAAGATTTTTGAGATTACAGAAATGAACCTCAAACTATTGTGCATCAACCCAAAAAGTTTTGAAAAGGGCTTTCAGTGTCGATTTTACAGATTATTTATTTACAATCAGTATTTACAATATTTACACTAAGGTTCAGGCCTTTTTTTTCAGCTGTGGAATATTGTAAAGCAGTTCGGGTCCAGCTGAAGACAGAGCCTAACCTTTTATCATCTGTATCATCAGAAAAATCTCTATGAATATAAATATATTTCTTAAGAATAGATTAGATTTGTCTAAAAGAAACCTTGTGTTTCTATACAAAAAAATAGCAAAAGATAAGATCAAAATAATGTTGTTGAATAATGTCAATTAGAAAAATAGCACTCTATATTAAAAAACATTGTAATAAAGCTTAGAATATATACGGTATGTATAAAAACATTTATTACGTGACTGTGATTGAGACGATGACACACCCCCTGCTGCTACTGCTGTTCACAGCCTCTTTGTTTGTGTTCCACAATTCTCCCAGGGGTTCTCCCCACTCTTGATGTTCGTCTTAACATATAGATAGTCCTGAAGGATAAAATGGTTCCACGTCACAGACCCTTTCTGCATTTGGACCTTTTTGAAAGTTGTGAGGGCGCCTCTTACCCTGCTACACTGGCTTTTATTAACCACGTCTTGAGACGTCTCTCATCTGTGCAGGTCGTCTCTTTACTCAATATGGAGCTGAACTTAGAGAGCATGCAAACAAGTTTTTTGGTAGAGCCTTGCCCCCAGGCAAGGGCAGGTCCTTCTCCATCCTTCATACAGGTTTTTTATGACCATTGCTGCTAACCTTTTTCAAATTTAGCTTCGGCCTGTATAGAAGGACCTCAGGTGTGGCCTTTTACAGAGAGTTGCTTTCTCGACAATAAAAAATTACTAAAAAGAAGGAGGGAATGGAGACGTACATCCATTGCCATGCCGTTGAGGTCACTGATCTGAGGTGCCGAGAGGTTAAGTGGGTTTGGCTGCTCTTCCTGGGTTTAAATACCCAGCTGATTGGTAATAACCTACACTCACAATATGAGTTGCCAGTTAAAGTAGCACACCCGGTCACATCAGGCAAATAATTTTCTGTATGGCGTTGTGAAGGTGAAGACTTCAAAGAAAAATGCCTGGTACCCTTATTCTTGATTACATATAATTACTATGATGGCTCAGTGTCTCTCCAGATTTGCCTTATTTGTGCTTATTTACGCACTTTTTTCATGTGTGCTTGCGCATTTCTGTCATGACATACAGTCCTTTTTGGATATTGGTCATACTTGCACAAACACTATTTCGTACTTCATTTTCACCTCTGACCAGATTCTGCCGGAGCTCGAAAGGGGTCTGCAAAACCGTGAGCCCTTCATCCTGACCCAAAGTGTCAGGCGTCGACACAGAGACCACAACCAGAGACGAGGAAAACGCGGAGGACTTCAGGCTAAGTTAAAGCTTAACCCATAACGACCAACCCTTCCTAGAATTTTTCTCGCGAATGTTCGGTCCCTGGCAAACAAACTGGATGAGCTCAGGATCTGGACTCTTACCCATCAACAGATTATGGACTACAATGTAATGGTGTTTTTAGAAACTTGGCTTAGCACCGGCATCCCAAACAGCATGCAGAAGCTCGAGGGGCGCACCTTTTTCAGGGCGGATAGAGAAGCAGCATGCAGGGGTAAGAACAGAGGTGGAGGCTTATGCATTTATGTAAACAAAGCATGGTGCACTTTTTCTGTCACTGTTTCTTCTCACTGCTCTGCTGAAATTGAATACCTGATCATAAAATGCATGCCATTTTATTTACCACGTGAGTTCACATGCTTTGTTGTGATAGTAGTGTATGTCCCCCCAGACGCTAAAGCTAGCACAGCCATGAAAGAACTAAGTTCTGCTATCAACAATCTGTAGACATTGCATCCTGATGGAGCCTTTATTGTTGCTGGGGATTGCAATCACTGCCAGCTAAGATCCGCTTTACCAAAATTCTATCAGAATGTGTCCTGTTTCACTAGGGACCAAAAAACTCTGGATCATGTATACAGAAATGTGGCTGATGCTTACAGTCACACCCCTCCCCCACCTCGGACAATCAAACCATCTTTTAATGTTCCTGCTCCCCAAATATGTCATGATACGTGTGAAACCCACAATTAGGACTTTTAAGGTTTGGCTGGACATGGGCTGACACTGCTCTCCCGCAGCATTTCACACATACAGACTGAAGTAAATTTGCTGCTCAGGCCACGACTGACTTGGTCACCAATATCAACACGTACACCAACGCTGTCCACTAAAGGAGTGTAGATCAGATGACTACAAAAAAGGACATGATAGTGTTCCCCATTCAGAAGCCCTGGATGAAACATGAGGTCCGTCTTTTGCTTAAGGCGATGCTGGAGACTGGGATGCCTACGAAATCGAGCTGATCTGAGGAGGGGAAAGGAGGAGATCTACAAAGCTAAACATGCACACGAACAGCGGATTGAGGACCACTTCAACTCTGCTGACCCTCGACGCATGTGGCATGGACTGGCACAGGCCATCACTGACTACAAACCACCCTATAGAAGACTTCCAACCCGCTCTGCGACAATCTCTGATGAGCTCAACCACTTCTACGCTTGCCTTGATAAGGGGCTTCAGCCCTTACCTAAAAGAGATCTGTCACCCGGTGAGCAGCCACTCTCACTCTCAATCTCGGAAGTGTGCGCTACCCTAGGAAGGGTAAATGCGAGGAAAGCAACTGATCATGATGGCATCCTGGAACAGCTAGCTGCGGTCGACACAGACATTTTTAATCTGTCTCTGGCCCAGGCAATCATCCCCACCTGTTTTAAGTCTGCTACCATCGTGCCAGCGCCAAAGCACTCCACTGCAGCTAAACTGGGTGACTCGTAAAGTGCTTCTAAAGACTGGTCCTCACTTACCTTAAAGCCTATCTGCCACCCAACCTAGACCCTTACCAATTTTCTTATTGCCCAAATAGGTCAACCGAGGATGCCATTTCCATGGTACTCCATTCTGCCCTGGCTCACTTGGGCTATGCCGACACTTAGGCCAGGATGTTGTTTGTTGATTTCAGCTCAGCTTTTAACACAGTTAGCCCAAAAGCTTACTGTGACGTGGAACAGCTTGGCATCAACGCAAATCTTTGTAGTTGGACCCTGGACTTCCTTACAAACAGATCACAGTCTGTTCAACTAAACACTATCACCTACTCCTGTCTCACCATCAGCATTGGGGTTGGTAGATGATAATAACTTGGAGCTCAACACCAAACAGAGTAAGGAGGTCATTGTGAATTTTAGGCATCCTGCAATCGCAGTCATCTTCCAATTAATATCAATGGAGCTGCTGTTGAGTGTGTACTCAGCTTTAAGTTCCTTGGAATCCACATCTCTGAGGGTCTCACCTGGACTCTGAACTCAGCTATCCTGATCAGAAAGGCACACCCACATCTGTATTTTCTGAAGAGACTTAAAAAGTCAATGTCACAAGATACTAACAAACTTTTACCGCTATACCATTGAGAGCATCCTCACAAAGAGGCCTTCGGAGGGTGATGAAAACCGCCCAAAAATCATTGGCATTCAGCTTCCCACCTTGGAGGACATTTACAAGAAACGCTGTCTGCAAATAGCGAGGGGCATCATCCCTCTCACCCAATCACAAATATCATATCTGTATAATATTTATTGTAAATGGGCCACTTATGCACGCCTGGTTAGATGTTAACTGCATTTCATTGGCTCTGTACATGCACCTTGCACAATGACAATAAAGCTGAATCTAATCTAAATGTTGGGCTGCATGAGAGCTTCTGGTGTTGGGGAGCTACATTTCATTGACGGCATCATGAACTCAACAATGCTCTGCTCGATACTGAAGGAGAAGATGCTGCTGTAAGTTTTTCACGACAACAAATGTTTTTCACATGTTTAAAGTTACTGCAGCATTTCTGAAGAAGAACAGGGTGAAAGTGATCAAAGGCCTAGTGTCTCCTGATCTGAACCCAATTGAACACCGGTGGGGAATTCTGAAGCGACATGTTGAGTTTCGCTCTCCATCAAGCATCTAATAGAGGTTCTTCTTGAAGAATGGAAAAAGATAGATGCTGCAATCCATCGCCAACTTGTTCATCCCATGCCTAGAACACTTGGTGCCTGCCGGGTTTTAGCTATGAAGTGTTGTCATGTTTGCTTCAAACATCTTTAGTCAAACTGAAGAATTTGTGATTCTTATGTCATTTATTTCATGTTAAGGAGTTAAAAAATGTTCAATAAACTTAACCAAGTGAAAGGTTTGGAAATTGTTCTTTTGTTCACTGAACTACTGTTTAAACGTGTACTTTTTAAAGGTGAGGTGTACGCATTTATGCTGAGCACTGTATTGTTAGGCTCATTTTCCTAATGGAGGATTACGTATATAAACTTCAGACATTTTCCAAATTTGACTTTCAATTGAAGCAGCAGATTATTATTATTACAGTAAGGGACTGCAGGTCTTCTACAAACAACGTGTCCAGGACAGAGAGAGACATTTAATAAAAGTAACACTTCTACAAACAGTCCTTAATATTTTCCTTCAGAAGGAGCGGCCCATTTACTTATTCTTTTATAAGTAAAGGCAAGTTGATAATAATGCTTTTTTAGTTTTTTTATACTACAGTTTGTAGATGATAAATTGTTTAAATTGTAAACAAACACATTATCAGTTGCAAATCAAATTGTGAATAAGCTACTCTGCAAGGTTTTTTTTTTAATTGGTTCATATGTTTGTAAATCTGACTGATAATGTCGTGCTTCTCCAAACATGAAAATCACAAGCTATTTTTAAAACCCTGAAAAGTGGAGGTTTTGTTCTGCTTTCTTATCTATTAAAAGAATACTTTTTTCAGCTACTATTGAATGGTAGGTGGAACACTGATCACTCTAGCCTCTGCAATTAGTGGACCATTGTAATAGCAATAATAAAATGTTATTAATATTTAGTTTTACTCCTGTGGAAAGCTGAGGTTCATGCACGGCACGTACCGGCTTCATACAAGCCCTTGCACTGCAAACATTGAAATATGCAGCTCTGTAAATCACACAATGACGCTTGCCCCAAATTAATTGCTAGAGAAAATTAAAAGATAATTTGCCAATTTGGTTGCCAGCTGCTCCCACTCAAGCTCATTTCAAGTCCTATGTAAACTGCTCTCTTGCTTGCAGTCACCTCCGTTTCACTCTTCTTTTCTTCCATCAATGTCCACCATAAGAGTGGTTTTAGAAATCCAAGGGGTGTGGGGTTCAGCCTCATGGACAGATCGCCTGCACACTTTAACGTAAAGTATTGCACTTGAGGGAGGAAAGGAGAGGCGAACATATACTCCTCAGCAGGATACCGTCCTTGGCATCTGCTGTATTTGTGTTTATGGATAATAGATTTGTAAGGGTCAGCTTTCATGGGATGAAATGTAATATTACATGCTGATTAGATCTGGAAGAGCTGAAATATAAACTCAAAACTGTTTATACTGCCATGCTTCACTGAGCTAGAGCTATGCGCTTTGCCTAAAACACACAGTGTGCATATGTGCATGTACTTATGCATGTATGCATGTGTGGGAGAACACCTGCTGATAAAGAGATTATGTTTCCTTTCCTATGCTAACCATCATAATTCTGTCTGTGGCATTTAACCACAGAACACAAACACTTGTTCATGCTGCACTTTGACGGACTTCCCATTGTGGGAAAAAAAATGTAATTTATATAATAAATCATTCTAGAAATAGCTCTTAGACATTTGCCTGATTTCTTGCAGCAATGTGGACTGGATATGCCACGGCTCAGGTGTTCTGAGCCCAGGTTCTTGTGATAGTGGCCTTCAGCTCTTCTGCATTGTTTGCTCTGGAGTATCGTATCTTCCTCAGGGAGGTTTTCTATGGGGTTATTGTGAGGTGACTTTGCTGCGGTGATATCATGGTCCTTAAACCAGGTACTAGAATCTCTGGCACTGTGTGCAGGTGCCACGTCCTGCTGCAAAATTAAATCTTCATCTCCATAATGCTGGTCAGCAGCAGGAAGCCTAAAGTGCTCTAAAACGCTAAAACCTTGGACCACAGTGGCACCCCAAACACTCAATGACTGTGGAAACCTTATGCTAGACCTCAAACATTGTGGATTCTGTACCTCTCCTCTTTTCCTCCAGGACTTTGATTTCTAAAGGAAATGTTACATTGACTTTCATCAAAGAACATAACTTGTGACCAGTCCTTTTTGTCTTTAGCCCAGGTGAGAAACTTTTTCAAGAGTGGCTTGACACAGAGAAAGCAACAGCTGAAACCTTCTCTTGTATACATCTGTGATTGGTGGTTCTTGAAGCATTGACTCCAGCTCCAGCCACTCCTTGTGATTATCCCCAACATTTTTGAACGTCTATGGGAAAAAACAGGACTTTAAAAATGATTCCCTCAGAAAGTACGGTATTTACACAAACGGTTTTCGAAAGTTTTCAGTGAACAAACTTCAATAGTTTTTTCTTGACTCAATGTTTATTTTCATGTGGTTCACAATGTTTAAATTTTCCCCTTAAAAACTAGGCGTGATCGTGTGATTGACAGCTAGACAGAATCGAATAGACTTATGGTCATCTCAAATTTGTGTTTACAATTACAAAATAAGTTATATATAACAGACTGTGTGTGAGAGGGGCGTGTATGAGTTAAACTCAAGGCAGAGCTCAGTGGCAGCCTCCTCTCCAGCTCGAAAATGGCTTCATATTAGCCCAAAGGCAGTAGGTGATGTCATATCGTCCATATTTCTTTACAGTCTATGGGAAATACTGAAATAAATCAACTTATACTGAAATTAAGTTATATGACCAGCAGCTAAAGTCCCCACCAATTTGCATTGAAAAGAATGGCAACTCGGATCAAACTAGAAACATTTGGAATGGGATGGACTGGCGACCTGTCCAAGGTACACCAGCAGACCCCCGAGGCCCTGAAAGGGAATAAGGCAGAAAATGGACATTTGGAATGGTGCAATAAAGTGGAACTTCACATAATCCAGGGCAAGCACAAAGAGGACAGCCTCACACCCCATTTCCCCAATAGCAGCACATTTATTTTAACATTAACAGTTGAGTCACATTTTTTTCTGTTTCATCAGGGTCCTGTCTTCCTTTTTTCTTTCCTCTCCCCTTTTGCGACTTTTTTTTCTCTGCGACTTTTTTTTCTTTTTTTCCAGTGTGCTACCTCTCCTTACTTCACTCTTGTGCAGATCTGTTTGTGATTTCTCATCAATTATGCTGCCTCTTTGCGCAGGGAATGGAAAAAAATCACAGAAATCAATCAAACAATTAAACAAATTGTGAGGAGCCCAGCCAGAAACAGACGAACGTAATAATGAGCTCCTGGGCAACCACAGAAATGAACAATTAAGGAAAAGCTCTAAAATAAGGGGGAAAGGCAAAGAGTAGAATAAACAAGTAATGAAACCCTAAGCAGGGGACAAAAAGATGCCAGATCATGGCGGGTGGCTTTGTATTATTAATTATCGACCATTTTTAATCGAGAGCATAAAAAATAAAATTCCACCTCACTATACTTGAGGAAACAAATGATCCTTCCTTTACAGAATACCTAAAATGTTATTTTGTAGAAGGAGCTCTGAAATTGACAGGAATGGAACGACTAAATAGCTGTAATGAAAGTGTATCCGCATGTGCATGTCCATGTGTGTTTGAGCTAGGTTAAAGGTTGCGCTCATAGGGCTCATAAAGATCAAAGCCACTGTTGCTGTGGTAATGGTTGCTGTCTGTAATGTTGCCGTGGTGATGAGTGTCTGGCCACCCGCGCATGGAGCCTCAAACATTCACAAACAGTGCCTTAGTTTATGTGGCATCACTGAAGATGAGTTTATGTATCCACTTATATCTCTATTGCATGAGTGATGTTGTTAAACAAGTTTCAGGAGGAGCACATGCAGGCAATTTGTTAGACTAGGCAATATGGCTATTTTTGCTGGTCAGATCTCCAGTTACAAACCATCAGATTCTTCACTTTCTCTGGCCATCAACAGCAAAAACCCTCCACTGTTATTTAAAATGAAAAGGAGAGTGGCTCTTCCAGGACTGAAATCCCTCCTTCAGACAACTCGCCTCGAATGCGTTTTATATGCCAAGTCTACTTGCACAACCAAAAGATTAATTTATGCGAGTATGCACTCGTGAAACAATGATAAAATCAGGAAAAAAAAGCTTGAATTATTGTTTATATTTGACACATTTTAAATCCCGTCTGTTTAGAAACACTGAATGCACGAAAAATAATAGTTAAAGTTTTGAGGAGAGTTTAAGCTTTTTCTGGATTTAATAAAAGTGCGCTCCCAATGTTGTGTGTAATTTTAGAGATTCCATGTGTGTTGGGCTCATGTGTGGCATGTGTGTGATTAATGAATAATGCGTAATTACTTTCTCTCCTCTCTGCATGACAGTGATTGTTTTAATAACAGCAGAGGGTCATCCCTCAGAGCAGTGAATGAAAGGAGCTGTCAGATGGCCGGCAGCTAGAAGGCTTTAACACCTGTGGACCGAGGGGGCGTGGGAAACACACTGCAATCTGATTGATCTCCATCCATGCAGAGGCTAAACGCCAATGACAAAAACAAATAGTAAATCAGGGGCTGACACAAATGTGACGGTGTCAAATAAATCATATGAGATCATGATATATAAATTCTTATCAAACCAGATGTCTATTGTTTTGCTGTCATCAGATTTTATTATATCCTTTTTCCATGATATGGCTCGGTTCAGTGTTGAAATCTTGTGGACAAACTTCCCGGCTCTAAAACAATTCATTATGGTTGCAGAACTGTGCCAAGGCACCTTCTTTTTTTCACAATCACAGGCTCAAAGAAAACCGTGTAACTATGGACACAACTGACTGGAATTGTGGAATGAAAGTATGGCTTTAAATGTATTTCACATCAAAGTAATATGATGTTCTAAACGTGTTTAAACTGCTCTCGGGGGCTTTTAATAACCGTTCACTTATTTCACAAGTTTGCAAAAACAAAAATAAATTTAAAAAAATATAAAAAAAAGTGCATGTTTATGAAAATTCATTCTTTCTGTGTGGAACGTAGCGGGTCAAAATATGGCAGAAAACAGTAAAAAATGCATCTATGTACTTATTTATTTTCTTCTGGCACTATAGAACATGTATTACCATACATATATATATATACATATACATATATATACATACATATATATATATATATATATATATATATACATATACATATATATATATATATACATATACATATATATATACATATACATATATACACATATACATATATACATATATACATATATATATACATATATATATATATATACTTTGATGTAATGTCCTTATAAAAAAAGCCCAAATGAGGCTGCGTAGTTTGTCAGTGGAGACATAAGAACCTCCTACTAAGCAGAAAACACAAATATTGTATTGAAATGCTGATTCTGCATCGACTTTAAAGGCCTTATGTCATGCGCCAAATGTGTATGTGTGCAAAGGATGGAACATGCCCTTTTGAGGCAGACTTTAGGGTTGGGTTAAGGGTTAGGGTTAGGATTAGGGTTGTTAGCAAAGGTTGATTTGCACAGTGTTTAATGTGCTACCTCAAAGTTCAAACATTCACCAAACATAAATGCATTAAATTTCATCAACTTAAATTTTGTTGCTGATTTCTCCAGAAAATTATCCTAAATAATCTTTTTCTCCTGCAACAAAATTCTCAAAATGTGATACTTAATTTCTACATGCTTGCATCTCTGTCTAAACACAGGATTTCTGGCTAGCGCAATTGCACCCTGGTTATCCTTATAGATTTTAGAAGTATAGTTTAGACCAGGGGTGCTCATTACGTCGATCGCAGAGGTGCTACCGGTCGATCGCGGCATGAAATTGAAACAATATCAGCCGATCATCCATCCCGTCACAGTTCAGTAAAGTTAGCTGCAGATTCACAGATTCGGTTTTCTCTGCTCAATAGCTCGAGACCTGAATGTTCTTAGTAAACAAATAATACCTATTTTTAATGTGTGTTATGTAACGGACAAACTACAAAACGTTTTTTATCAAAAAAAGGTTTCCCTTGGCATTTGCAGAAACACATTACCGTCTATGAGCAACCCGCTGACATGGAATCGCTTAGGGACCGTCTGCAAATTACCAGATCCAAAATATGTTTTACCCAGAATATGCTTCATAACTTCATTCTAAATAACTCTATTACAACCAAAATCAAGCAACACGCCACTCCTCACCTGCACATTGTACTGCACGACTCAATTGCTCCCTTAAAAATCACTCTATTACCCCCAAATTCAGGTCACACACAACTCACACACTCAGGTCAATTCAGTGCAAGTCAATTCAGTGCAAGTCATCAAATTAAACTCAGGTTATTACAAAAAATGTAAATAATTAATATATTATGAGTGTTTTGTCAATTCTCAATAAAGTAATTGTTGAAAATAATTGTTTGTTGAATGTTGTTGAATAAATGTAAATGTTTTACATTTTTGTAGCGGGTAGATCACTTTGACTTGCTCATTTTAAAAGTAGCTCGCAAGCTGAAAAAGTGTGAGCACCCCTGGTTTAGACAGTCAATGTTTGGAGTAGTTCCTGTAAATACAAGCACTCTTGTACAGTTGCCACTAAAGCCACGTCAAGAATTTTCTCTACGTTTTCATTCTCAACATTTTCTCCATTTTGCTTCAGTCCATACATTAATTTTTCAAGTTTAAAAACAAGTTTCTCATTTGTCTCAGATTTTATTTCATAACCCTCAGGCTGGACAAGATTAATCTAACACTTGACTGGTGCATGTAAATATGCATCCATTTGATGTACTAATACATTTTCTGAGCAGCTTTCTGCATCGATACTCTGACAAGATAGTTTTTAAAAAGTGTAATCGTGTGTTCATAGCGCATGCAAATTGAGCGAATAAAACGCGATATTCGCGCCTGGATGGTCGCTTAACCAGCTCATGTTTACTCACTTCAACATCTCGCTCAATTCACACCATTCTCGTGAAACTCAGGTAACTCCATGGGGGCGGAGCTTCTTGCAGGTTTCTGTTTTTCAAACATGGCGGACGTTACTCGGCTAGAGAGAATTGCTGCACTTTATCTTCTTTGGAAGGCAGAAAAAAGGCTCAGACGTGGTCAACGTGTCTGGGTCCACCAGATCCTCCAGCAATGCACCCAGCTCGGCAAGTTCCACCAACTCCTCCAGGAGCTGCGCCTGGATGATGGCTGTTTTCAGCGACCTACAGGCTTTCCCGGCCCCAGTTCGACGACCTGTTTTCCCGCCAGGAGACCAACTACAGTATATAATAGTTATAATGGTATATAATAGACTAATAGTTATACTGTTGCTTTCAAATTTACTATAGTGAAGTTTTGACACAAAGCATACAATTGTGCACCCATCATACCTTTTGTATTAAAAATTTACTGTAGATATCTGCATAAACTGTAATGTGCTATTTAAACAGTTATAAAATATATATGACAAAAGTATTTTGTTTTTGTAACAGACAAGCTTTTAAATTGTGCATGTAAATGCTAAAATATATGTTAATATAACAATTTTATCAAATCCTAAAAAATGAGTAGGGCTTTTTGCCAAGGTTGTTGAACTGTAAAATTAAATAGAAATTTAAGATGTTATTAGTTTTGATGCATTTTGCTAACATGCATCTTCTTTTTCCCTAAATACTCTGCATTACTAACAATTATTCAATTTATTTTCTCTATCTATTTCAGATACCTTGCCACTGGGGATTCCTACCGGACCATTGCCACCAGCTTCCGTGTTGGTGTCTCCACGGTCTCCATGATTGTGGTGGATGTGGTGACTGCCATCTGGAACAGCTGGCAGTCACCCCCCAACACCGGATCCCAGTTCCACAACTACAAGGG
The DNA here is from genome assembly GCA_007224835.1 of Danionella cerebrum. Taxonomy (NCBI): domain Eukaryota; kingdom Metazoa; phylum Chordata; class Actinopteri; order Cypriniformes; family Danionidae; genus Danionella; species Danionella cerebrum. Next base: position 70,392 of record SRMA01025811.1, read on the forward strand.
AACTTTTTCCCTGGTTCTCCTTGCTGTTGGATTCAAGGTATCCCTTCAGGGTCATTGATGTCGGTGTATAACTCAGCCTTTGGTGATGGCACTCTCCACCTGTCACCTGACTGTTTTCTTCAAGGAGCTGAGCAGAGAGGAGCCCAGCCCCATGTCTCCGTGGCAGACAAGACCTTTCCCACACATTTAAATACATAGCTGAATTTCAGTAGTAAACCGTTTTAACTTACAAGATTCTTTATTCTCCTCACTCACTTTCTTCCAAGCAAATCCTTTTTTTTCCTGTCCTTGTAATAATAATGACTAGGGTCGTACAATTCAGTGTGAGCACACACAGCTACGATCAGCTTCTCTTCCATTGTTGTTGTTGTGACTTTCCCGCTCGAGCAAAAACACATCACAGCTGGAGAAAGCTCCTGATTGGTTGATGCGGCACGGAATTTCGCCAGAGTTCAAAATTTTCAACTTGAGCGAGAAGGTCGGATACTCGCCGCCTCCTTCTCGCATTTTGCGCCGCAGAATGCAAGATTGCGCATTTTCATTGACTTTCAATGTAAATCACTCGCGCTACTCACGTCACGTGAACACACAGTTATAATTCACTCCTCTTTTCTGATTATAACCTTTTGCCACATACCATGCCTTGTATTTTTCTGACTCTTCAATATTTCTCTTGACTGCATACACCTATCAACCTACATCTTTGCCTACTTTTTGGAGTACTAAGCTTTTAGACAGCCCAGGTACACAGGCAAAAGGGCAGGAACTCAATTGCAGGTGAAAAATACATTATATTTATACTGGGTCTTCACAAAAAAAGGATTCAAAATAAGGAAACTCATGAGAGGGAAAAAGTTAAATATCTAAACTTGAAAACTAAATATTCAAAGACAAAACATAAAAGGCTCAATAACAATGAGAGCACTTCTAATTACTCAAAGACTTTGGGAATAAAAAGAATAATCCAGCTTCATATAGACAGCACAACAGGGTGAGTGAGTAAGAGAATCTGACAATGACTGACAATAAGGAACTCAATATAAAGGGAGAAAGAAAAAGGATCAGCCTAAATCAGGAACAGAAATGGGAAAAAGAAGCAGGCGAGAAAGCAAAAAAAAACACTGACAGGTGCGTAATAGCCGTAAGGTAAACACAGAAGATGTTTCCAGAAGAATTCAGAAGGAGAGTGCACAGACGACAAACCAGGAAGCATAAGAAGGAAACATAGACAGAAGCATGAAAAGAAGGAGATTGCACATGAATTACACAGAGCCAGCAGAGGGTGGGCGAGTCCTGACATAGGCTCACCACAAGGAACCGCCACAAGGTGTCTCCAGACAAAACAGGGAAAAACAGGATGAGACAACCGAGAAAAGGGACACCCAAAAAGAAAAGGGAGAAAGAAGGGGTTGACGGGTCTTCAGGAAAGGATCAAGGAAAGTGGCTGAGGACTTCACTGCCCCAAATATAGAACAGGAATAAACACCAAGGAGGAGCAGGAGGATTCAACCAAAAGACCCCTATAGGAGGAAAAGGCGATGCCAGCAGGACAGGAAGAAAAATGGATTTAGGGACCCAGTGAGACATGGAGCTGACAGTTGGGGCACAGGTTGTTTCTGACTCACAAGGATGGAATGGGATGGGATGGGATGTGGTCATGTCAACCTGGGACTCTTTCTGAAAAAGACGGCATGGAGGTTTTCAGTTGAACATCAACAAAAGAAGTGGTGGTGACTATATTGGGTAAGGATTGAGGCTGCCAAGCCTCATAATAGGTGAGCCAAAGTAAAGAGGCGATGACAGTTTGGACAGTCTGGGGCGGTCCGGTACCATCAGGGTTAATTTAAGGAGTGATAGATGTCTTTGACTCAAGGTGACCTGGCTTCAGGGTACTTGATTGGAGACCTGTAAGTGTCTCCAGGGTTACTAGCTGGGGATTTAATGAGGTCTCCAAAAGAGAAGGAGCAGACAGGAGTGGGCATGAAACTGAGCTAGACTGACCAGAGACTGTTATATCTAGGCTATCGATTGAGGCTAGGCTAGGCTAGTCTTGTCTATTCCTCCTTGGGACGGAGGAAATCCAGATGAACAGTTCATGGGTCTGTGGGTTTCTCCTGTAATACTTGCTACGTACAACGGAGTTGACAGCTGCCTATGTCATGAGTCTTAAATGATGCTACTCGGCACTGATTGGACCTCAGGTTTACAGAGCCAAACTGAGATGGTGACAGACGAGATCAAACCTAGACGTTAGGAGTAGCAAGGCAGAGAGTCTTTTGGCTGGAGATCTATTGAGGTCAGGGATTTTGATATCTGGAGTAGTGATTGGGTCACCTCCTAGGGACAGAGGACAGCCAGAAGACCAGTTTGTGGAGAGGTCAGTGAGTTTCTCCTGTAATACTGGCTCTCCACAAGGGAGTAGCCAGTATTACAAAGTAGCCAGTATTAGAATGCACACAGCTTTGCATGATCAAAAATTAGTTAACTAAGCAAAACTGGGACGGCTGGGCAGAACTCCGAAAACATGACAGGTGAAATCAAACCCAGGGGTGAGGAACTAAGTGACAGCTGGTCCCTCAGCTGGTGATCTAAAAGGATGTTCCGAATGGAAGATGGTGATGCAGTGGGTCAAATAAATACTTCAACAACACTCCACAGCAGCTCAGACAGTAAGGGGTTAGGATCGAGGCTAGCCATACCTGTCTTTCCGATGGGAAGGTCAGGAGAGATCTGACCCAGTATTGAAGGACTGTAGGGAGGCTGGAACCTCGGCTGGGGATCTTTGTAGGGGTCCAGGGCAATTGGCAAGGGACAGGAAAGTCGCAACACTTCAGCTGTTCTACTTGGATGAGATACTGTTTACGGTTCCAAACGGCAAAGTAGTCATATGTTGTTTTTATATAAATGAGTAGAGGGGTCCCCAAGGAAACATAGGAACTGCTGACCTAAATAAACCATGTACAAGACTAGCCATTGGAAATTTTAGTTGTCTGAGTATTTTGCCAGGTGAGAGAAAAACAAAGGAACCATTGCCATCTTTAACCATGTGTGCACCTGATGAGAATTTAGTGCAGTGACGCATGGGAACCCTTTAGGCTAACCCTGACCTTTAAAACATGAATGTGGTGAGACATTTTTGCTTGGTTGATGGAAATGACTGTTATGAATGCTCTACTTAATCGATCTCACATTGGTTTGGTTCTCTAGTATTATATATTGGAGGATTTGCAGAAGCAGTAGTCACAATATGGCAGGCAACCTACACAAGCATCTGAAGGAACCCCAGAAGAATGCTCTGTTAGTTTATTACATTCAGACTTCACCATATAGACACCCTTTACATTTTAAATTTGGGTCATACTGAATTGCAAAATGTAAAATATCAATTTGAATACAGTAACTTATTGGTTAACACTTCACTTAAATTGTAGAGAGGTAGCATGAGACAGTTATCTGTTTCCACTCAATCCTGTTAGGTGTATATTAGGTGTTGGTGTAATCCAATAACCACCTGAACATGTAACAAACAGATCTTTCTGTACTGTATGGGTATTATTAAATATTATCTAAACTGAATTGAAGAAAACATCACTTTTAATTGTTGGTTTAATTTGCACTTA
>SRMA01025811.1:77764-95113 GCA_007224835.1 Danionella cerebrum
AACACAAACACTGGACAGGCTAATGCCGGAGGAGACAGAGGCGCAGCGACAGCGGCATGCTATACTGGGGCTAGCAGAGGACTACGCTAGAGAGAGTCACACTCAGTCCGCTCCGAAGGAAAATCGCATACTGAAGCGTGCGTTACACCCGGTCTTATACCCGGCTGATTGCTAATCAATCACTCACGCATGCAAATTAATTTGCCCGTTAAACAATTCGGTCCAATCTCCCATGGAGATCAGCTCCCATTCAGTCGGTCATCGACTAAACGTCTCCGGTACCGACTGAAAGGGAACTGTGATGTTTTACAATGCTACAATAACAACTAGCATTGAAAGTATCCATCAAACAATAAAAAAAAATTCTAGCACCGCTTGGGTGTACGGATACAAGGTGTGTAATCATTTACAGGTTATTCAGTAAACATTACAAGTTACATTAAACATGTTACATTTTGTTTTAGAAAGATTTGTGATTTAGACTTCTACCAAAAAAATCTATTTTCCAAAATGAACAGTGCTTCAGCCAATCTCTGCAATCCATTCACCAGACACATTGCATCAATAAATAAAAGAGGAAGACACTTGATTACACAGAGAATAGACAACTGGGAAATGCTGACATGATGAATGAGGAGAAAACAAAGAGACAGAGTAGTCGGTGCTGTTTTATTTTCTTTGACAGGAAATGTTTTCTTATTACACAGAGCTCCAGGAGAAGAAGTGTAGGGAGACGTGCAGATATATGTTAGTGTTGGGTATGGGGACAGCAGATGAATGAATGATATTTTAAAACAAAATATTGAGGCTCATGGACAAAGTCGTTCAACAAAGCTCCCACAGCCCTTCAGTGATCTCTCTATTAAGGCAATCTTGAGCTCTGTCTATCCCTCTGTGCATCTATATTTCATCACAAGTAATTTTACAATAATTATCTTTATTTCTTATTATTTGACTACACCTCCTGTCAAGGTTCCCCAATCCCTGTACCCGCTCACCCTTCTCACATAGAGTCTAACATAGCCATTGATTTTGTCATTTGTTTACCCCATCTAAGGGCAACAGATTGTTGATAGTTTTTCCAAAGGAGATCACTTCATGCCTCTGTCCAAACTTCCATCCTCCATTGACACTACTCACATCATTGTTAATCGGAAGCAGTTTTGGTCTAGTCTAACCACTGGTGGTGTTCCTGGACAACTATTGTGGACATTGTGTGGCCAATATTCATCGCTCCTGAGTTTGTCATCAGACGGAGCATAAGTCTTTTAAAGACTGTTGGCTGCAATCACCTCGGTGCACGTAATGGTGGACCTTAGCCTGATTGACCTGTAGCAGATAGTCAACAAGTTCATAGAAGGAACAAGGCAATGCCGGAGCACTACCCAATTCACCGGCAGACCAGACACACCTTGGACAAACAGGGCCAGCACCTGATTCGTCATCAGAAGCTTCGGAGGAGCTGGAATGATCTGTGGGCTCATCAACCTCCACTGAGTGAGTGTTGACGGCATCTTCCTCAAAATAGTACTTCCTATATGCCAATGTACATTTCGGCAGAGCACTGCAGTGCAAGCATCCCATTGCACAAGAGAAACCTAGGTATCTTTGAAGCCCAAACACTTTCCAAACACGCATTTCTCGTGATGGTCTTTCGAAGAGATTAATTCCTTGCAGCCAGGATTAGTTGAGCCTTTGCCTATCGCGCCATAAAAAAAATTAACGCAATCAAAAGCAAAGCTGCAGAACACTTGAACAGGCTACATAAAGATCTGAGGCACTATGGAATCGCTATCTGGGCTATAGCCACTACACCGGAATGCAAGATCTAACACTTAATACCTTTAGGGTCGAAGTAGAGACACACACTCAGTTTGCTGAGTAGGTTTCACTGGGCTTTAATATCCAGCTGATTGCTAATCACCTGCACAATGATACATGCATCATTGGCCCTTTAAAATGGCAGACTCAGTCACTCTCGCAGGGATACTTCCCATCAGTCAGTTCTCCAACATACGTCTCCAAGAATGACTGAAAGTACTGTTGTCTTTTAATCTTTTTCTTAAGTCCTTCAACTATAAATAGATTATGTACAGTATTACGAGAAGTAACAATATAAAGACAGTGGAAATCATTTGTCTACTGTAAAACTTACTGAAAAATCATTTTCTGTTGCTGTGCTATTAATTTTACGCATTCGCCAATGTATGCATAAAAAGAAAATTACCAACTCATTTTAGTATGTATTTTGAAGCAGTCAGGTCACCTAAATTTAACTCTTTGGTGTTGAGTGTGTCACTGAATCTGTACTGTGTTCAGTGTATAAATCTGTTTACAGTGCATGAGCTCTAATTTCAGGTCAATCAATCAAAACCAGTGTCACAAAAGCATGCGTTGTAAAGGCGTACAATAACCTTTCCATAACCATATAACATTTATTCTTATCCTTGATGATAGATTCTTCTCTTACTCACACAAACATAACAGAAACACACATAGACACATTGAAACAACTTATGGTGTGTTGAAAGGGTAGAAATCCCTTCAGATGAAAGTCCAGCAGGGAAAAGGCCGGGTGTGTCAGGAAGTGTTACAAATGTCTGATACAGTTCCAATCTCCCAGCCTTCCATTGCCTCTCCTACAAGGATTTGTGTATGTCATCAAAATATCCTACAAATAAACTTGCAATTTTTTCCCCAGGAAGGGATTGAGTCAGATGGAGATTGGAATACATTTTTAGAATAACATGGTTCTCAATTTATTGGCTTAATAAATGTCAAATTCCAACACCTGTCATTTAATGTTACTGTCAGTGTCAATTTCAAGCACATGGAGAGTCAGGCAAACACAGTCTAGCTAGCATGGCCACAGCAAACTAGTACCAACCCCCTTATTAGAAAACAAACATCCAGGTAAAATAATTAAATAAAATAATAGATGATGTAAAGGACCACATTAGTCCCTGTATGTTCGTATTCGAGCTAATTATAAATGTGTCTAAAATTTTTAATTTGATTTATTTGTAAACATTTTGTTTATGTATGTGCTTTAATGTGGTTGGGGTACAATGTGTAACTGGACATGGTATGTGCATGATTTGAGTGTGTGTGCCTGTAATACTGAATTTTGGACACTGTGTGACACCGTAGCTTGCACAGGTGGTGAGCTTTAAGTGCAACCAGCAGGTGTGATCAGGAGGAAGCTGCTTTGTTTGAATTGCTTTGTTTCTGGGTTGTTTGAATGTCTTCAAGTCTCATTTGCAAAATAGAAGCAAACTTTGACGCCTGTTTAACAACAGAAGAAATGAGCATCATATTAAACATTTGCATTCCTTGGTGAGCACAGCAAGGTATGTTTGGTTGTTTGTTTGTTGTACTCATGGTCAGTGTATTGTATTTATTAAATGCATTGTTGTGTGTAGGTTTTGTATTTTCTGTTCAACTTAACAAGGAGTGTGTGTTTGTTTGGAACTGTATTGTGAAATGTTTGTTCGTATATTTTGAATGCAGTTTTCACGGTGTGTTGGGTGAAAGATGGAAAGGAACTGATGCCGCTACAAATAAAATGAAAACGAAAACCTAGAGCACCTGTCGAAACTTTCTCTCTGGGATCCAAGGGGTTGCTACAGATGAAATTTTAAAATTAGGAATTTACAAAGAATTACACAATCTTTTATTTTTGCACACACACCTCAACTCTGAATAAAATTCTGAAAGACACATTGAATGACCCAATAGAACACATGCAGCGGAATACTGGATTTTTTTTTTGCTGGTGGGTGTTGATTAGCAACCGCACAGGTTCCTAAGGTTCGGTAATATCAATCCGCCAGTAACCATCCAATAGCGAGACGCCAGAAGCGATCTTTTCCAGATTTACCGAACTAGGATTACAGGGTTATTTTGGTGTTTTCATAAACATATAGCGTCATTTATTATGTAAAAGCCTGATTTAGTTTCCTCTAAAGCTGGCCTGGCAGACACAAAATCTGCTAAATGGGTCACTGCGAGTGCTTTAAATTTGAGACGAGATTTGAAACAAGGTGGTTTCATTTGCCCTTAAAGGACTAAAAGTAACAACTCACCTCTGAAAAGTTTTCTTTACCACACATTAAGCTCTATCCAATAAACATTATATGCAGAAAAATTAAAATTACTTTTTTAAAGTCACACAACATGACTGTGGGAAACTATGAAACATGTACAGTGTATTAAATACTTATTTGCTGCACAGTGTGTGCCTACAACAATCACTATGTTTGTTCTAGAGCCAGTTCTGACGTGAACACAGTACGCTGCAGCCTTTTCCATTTGTGTACCCAAACAACATTAATTATCACAAATTATACTTGTAACACCTCTTTAAAAAGTTGTATGTTGTGCTCCAAGAAACAAAACCTTTACATTCATCTTGCCTCTTTAAAAGAAGCATATTGGTTTTCTGCCTCTTATTTCAAGACTGGGACAGAATGTGAGAAAGTGCGCAAAAAAGGAAGGAACAAAGAGGTGATCTTGGAAGAAGAAATGGAAACTGGGTTTTATTTTCAAACGAATGAGCCCAATGAGACATTTATCAGCCATGAATACCCTATAAAAACACAAATTGACACACAAATCCTCAGGGTTTGGGTAGGATCCACTTTGCTATTGTTAGTTTTTGTTGTACTATAACAATGGGACTTTTAACATCCTTATGGTATAAGTCACAACAGTTTTGCCATATGTAAACTGCACTCGATGTTAAGGGTTATAAGGTAGCTGCTGTGCTTTTGCTGGGAGTGGCTTCACTAATTTAGAAAAATGTCAAAAAGGTTAAGAAATGTATACTTTTTCTATCATATTTCCTTATTTATCATTTGAAGAACATCACATTTAATGTTCCCTTACAGTCGAGAACGCATATACTCAGTAACACCTCCCAGGTTCGGTAAGTTCCCATAGTCGAAGAACTCAACATTCGTCTGCGTTCCCTCCTTTAGGGAACGGGGGTTACGTTTTGTACATACATTTTGTCTGTCTTTTCTTAAGAGCACAAAATTCCAATAACAAAACTCTCTGGTTAGTCAGGGATGGTTTTTGACAAATTTTTTTCTCCATAGAGAGCGTGTCCAAGGCTGATCTAGCTACATTATGTTGCCAAGGAAGGTTATGGTTCTCTTCAGAATTGAGAAGCACATGTGGCATCTTCAGCTGAGTCTCTGAGAAGGGGTTTCCAATTCAGTTAATTTGGTGAGACAATAAGAATGTTCTTTGGGCAGTCTATTTTTTTTTTTAAATTTAATCAGGAAAAAGAAGTGAACTAGTCTCCAGTACACATGTACAGAACCTCGGTTTCATTTTTTTTTTTTTTTTTTGTCCTGACAGTTTTGTTATTTCCAGGGGAGTGAACACCTGGTGTGGTGTTTCCTCCTCTGGATGGAAGCAGTGAATTTATGTAGTTAGTTATTTATTTATTTTTCCCACAGACCGGGGGCACGTTTCAGTAAGCTCCCGTGTAAGTACCCAATACCTTCATCAGGCATTACAACCTAGATGTAGGCTCTGTTCCCTCTGCAGGACTGAGTGGTGGCAGCCACCCTAAGAGAACAGTGTGGGTGTAGCTTGCAGCGTCCTTTCCTCATCGGAAGATGCACTCTCTTGTAACATCTTCCTCCCCCTTCGAGCATCTGATGAAGTGGAGCTCTGCCAGGTTCTGTGTGAAGGTTTTTGCCAAACGGCCTGGTCCCTACAGAACTGGGGTCTGGATTCAGGAGTCCCTACCTAGGCATTCACTTTCTGAGTATCACATATGTTTATTATGTTTAGCATTGCCCTGTCTGGAAGGACTTGGAGCATGGCGCTTAAAAAGGGGTTTACATAAGTCGGATTCCCAACTTACATCTCTGCTCTCTCCTTCAGTGAGGTTTCCCATCCTTGGTGTCGAATACACTCCTGTTCAAATTAATAGCAAAAAAAAAAAAAAAAAAAAAATCACAGGTGCAGTACGTATTTTCCACATTCTTTCCTAGTTTCTTGAATTGAAATTACTACGCATGAGCAACTGGTTAGAACAGCCTTTTTGTGAATATTGACATAAGAGCATCACGCAGTTGCTGCAGATTTGTCGGCTTCATATCCATGATGGAAATCTCCCATTACACCACATTCCAAAGGTGCTCTACTGGATTGAGATCTGGTGACTATGGAGAACATTTGGAGAACATCTGAAACGAGTCTGAAATGATTTGAGCTTTAATAACATGGAGAGCTATCCTGCTGGAAACTTTGAATGTTTTGAAATCCATGCTTTGAAACTTTGTGGTCTTCTGCTGCTGTAGGCCATTACCTTTAAGGTCCAAGATGTTGTGTGTTCAGAGAAGCTCTTCTGCGGACCTCAATTGTAATGAGTGGTTGTTTGAGTTACTGCTGCATTTCTGTAATCTCCAACCAGTCTGGCCATTCTCCTCTGACCTAGAGGAATAGAGTAATTTTTTCAAAGGAATTTCATGTATGCTCTATATAAGTCTCCTTCATGTGTATATCAAGGAGTAGTGCATTGTTGGGTGGCACCTCAGTGCTCTCTATTGACCGGTCGCCACTGGTTATAATTGTGCTAATAAGTTGTGGGCTCATCCCTGTTTATTGTTAAGCTAAACTCAGTATATTCATTTATAAATACAAATCTCTTTAAGTTAAACGTTTAGCTGCTATTCTTTATTTAAAAAATACTAAAAGCCTGGTGCCTAAGGTTTTTTTTAATAGTCACCCAATTTCCCACATTTGACTACCGGTAATTGTGAGGATCCAGTAGTTAGGCCCTTCTAAAGCCGGCCACATGCAGTTTGCCCCTCCAAACACTTTAACAAGATTATTAAATGCTCTACTTACTTTAAAAATGTATCTAAAAATGCATCCCCTTTCAGTATTGTGAAATTTTTCATTAATAACTTATTTACCCATTACCGAATCCTAAGAAGAATCTCATGGGGTCTGCTGCTGTCAATCCCAGCTCACATTGATGTAGACATCTTTTTTAAATTGCACAATTGTGTTTGTCATCATAGCTTTGGATGCAATGCCTGACTCCTATGATCTTGATTTAAACCATGTGCAGCTATGTTTCTTCCCACGCATTCTCAGTCATGGCTAATAGCGTGTGTTATGCCACTGGGAGGGCAGAGCCAGAAACTTACTCCCATTAAAAGGAATGTACACAAAGGTGCATGAATCAGCTTGAGTCTCGAATGAAAAGTCCATAAAATTTTCTAACATTGTAGAACTATGACCAACACCAGCAAAACGTCAGCTCCATTTCCCCAAGCTCTGTAGTGACCATCTGTGTGAATGGTCCCAGAGGGGGCTGTCTCACCAGACTTGTTTGGTTTGATTCAAACGAACTACAGTTTGTATTCCCTTTTACTTGGGTTCATTTGGGCAGGTGAGAAAGCAACTCTAGATCTGATCAAAAGTGGACAGAAAAAAAAACAGTTTAAGACCTGCTTGAGGAGGTGGTCTCGGTACAGTTCCATATCCTAAATAATATAAAACATGTTTTTTTTTTATTTAATACAGCCACCATACCCGTACGGGGCATTATAGGCTTTTGTCCCAGTCTTCAGGAGTTCTGTCCTGCATATTCATTCTAACCAATCGAAAAACAGTCGAAGAAACAGGTATGACGGCGTATGTGACCAATGAGTGGCTCGCATGATGTTAGTAGTGCACACCAGAGCAATCAGTGTGGTGTGAATGTCGACGAAATCTGCAGACGATTGCAACAATGTATCAGTCGTTCCCCCTCTAGTCTCAGACCCATTTCAAAAGGCACTGGACAGGCTTGCTAAAAGATCAGACGAGCAGCGGGCTATCTGGGCTAGCAAAGCTAGAGGTAATGCTAGAGGTAAGCAACCTTCCGATAATATAAGCAAAGCACTGAATAGGAGAAACTCACCGGTTCGCTTCGTAGGCTGTGCCTGGTTCTTATACCCAGTTGATTGCTAATCACCTACGCCCGCAAATATATATATTTGGTCCATGCTCCCAAGGGAGGTCGTTTCCATAGTCAGTTCTCTCGACATAAGTCTCCAGAATCGACTGAAATGGGAATTACTTTTTTCACATTCACACAGCTCCGTTAATTAGAATTAATAATAAATAAGACTTTCATTTTGCCATTATTCTCATTCTGCACTCTTTATGACCCTAAGTTCATGCTGCAAACTTGATTAAATTCAAGGAAACTGAAAATTTATGGGGAAATTTATTTTTATATTTAACTTAAAGTTCATGATTTTGCTTTATTATATTTAGCTATTTATGTGTATTGAATTATGCAAATTTGATGCAATTACCTTAAGTTCATTGAAATAAGTATTCTTTTGTAAAAGCTTCAGCGTCGTGTTGCTCCATTGCTGTCAAGTATTGAATAAATTCTCAGTTCTTGACAAACTAAAACAAAACGTTTTTTTTCTGACACTGCTGCATGCTGTATTAATTCATTCAAGTGGAAAACAAGTTTTTCATGTCTTTAAACGTTTTGCTGCATTCCACATTTTGATTTAAATATGTTCCAGTGGCTGTGTGGTTGAAATTATGGGTTGCCTGTTTGAAATAATCCAAACCATTTCAGAGCAAATAAAAAAGCATTCAGATGTATATCAACTGCAAAAATGCTGAAAATTATCAAGATAGAATTTATCGAGCCATTTCACCCAATCCCACTTACCAATGGAATATAAACCGAAAATAAATCTGCCATGCAAAATGATTGTTTTACAGTACTTGTACATTTTTCACATTCTGTGTGTTCTTATCTTGGAGCTGCGTATACGACTGACAGAGCAGCCAGGAACTGCTTGCACAAACAGAAACAGAGAAATTCTCAGTGTCTGAGCTCACCCCAGAACATATGTCCACATCAAAAGGCCTTAACATCTGAATATACTTGCTACTCTTTAACCTCGAGAACATCCTTTCACAATGTAAAATCACAGTGCGCCAAAAGAGAAAAGTTATTCAAAGACTTACATCGTCACAGATCACGTCGACGCACTGGCATACTGCTTATAATCCTAAAATTCTGCTAAAATGATCTTATCCATCTGTTTCCATTGTGATGATGATAACACTGCATTCAATACATCTACTGGTCATTATAAGATCTGCACGATGCCTGTTAATTCCAACAGTCTGTAAGTGTATTTCATTACTTTCTAAATAAATCAACAAGCAGAGATTCAAGTTGGGTTTGACATTTCAATGCATCGCTTCACATTCAAATGATTCACAGAGCTTTCCTCTTGTTTTTATTTACCTCTTGTTCACATTAATTACCATTTCATGTTGCTTGTGTGGCTTTTATCCACTAATGAATAAAAACTGCAGTAAAAATCTACCTGATCAATATTTTTCCCCATTTTTCCACAAATCTCTTTATCTAGATCAGTTGTAGTGAAAACTACTCATTTTTAAAAGATGTTCACCCTATAATTGCTTAGATCGTACATGATGTCACTGATATTAGAAAAAATGGCTTATTCTCCATATGAATTTTTTTAGATGTAAATAAAAATCTGGATATCAGATTGTATATTTTTTAACAATTTATTTGTAAATTCCTGTCAAATAAGTATTTGATCACTTCAAAACATTTTATTATTTAGTAGAGAAGCCTTTGTTAATAGAGGTTTACAGAGGTTCCTTTAGTTCTTCACCAGGGGGGATTTTTGCCACTCCAGACCCTTGAAATGGAGCCACTCATTGTTTTTCCTGGTTTTTGCTTTGGGTCATTGTTTTGTTGGAAGCTACCACCCGTCTTTAATGCTCTGACTGAGGAAGGGGGGGTTTACAATATAGATCTTCTGTGGGGTACCAGACTGTTAAGGGACATTGACAGTCTTCATTGGCCTCTTCCATTTTTGTCAGCTTATGAAAACCCACATAACTCCATTAATGAAGGATCAAACTGTCCAAGTTTGTGAAACTGTCCAAGTGAATGTTTAGCGGAAAAAAACCCTCACAGACTGAAGACAATGCAGATCAATCATCATCTTATCGTCAGGCTCAAGAAACATCGCAGATAAACTATTAGCTCCGCCCATTTCACATTTTGAAATGTATTTTAGCGTGAGAAATCGGGTTTGTAGCGTGAGAGATGAAAACCCACAGTTGTTCTTTTTTCACCATCCTGATTGTCAATCGTTCTGTAGCCCTGTCCAGCTTTCCGAAGGTCTACAAATTTGTCTCTTGTGTCTTGAGAGCTTTTTGGTGTTGCCCATGTTGCTACTTAGACATGACTGATTGTGGGATGCGCAAGTGTCTTTTTTTCAGGCTTGAAAATATATTTATTTCTATGCACTCAATACTTCATTGGGCCTCCTGTTGTCGTTATTCTTGCATCAATACCGTGTGACACTGCTCAGGTGATTCCGAAGTCCCAAATGGTTTCATACATAGCATTGTGAATACTTGACTGGTGCAGGCATATGAACAAGCTCTGTGTAACTTCTTAGTTTATGTGGCAAATCATTTTCATGATGTTCAAACATTTGGGGGATAGACCTGCATTTTAATGAATATGGAAATGTTAGAGTTTAGGGGTGTATTTTCATGCACTGTATAAAAGGTAGTGTAAATCCTCAAATCCTAAGCGAGAATGTCTTTCTCAAAACTTTCTTCTTTTGTTGTTCTGTAACTCATTTAAAAATGTATGTTGGATACAGCCAGCGTTTCTTTGAATTTTTGGTCCCTATCTTTCAATTAAAATTTTTTTGTTTAGTTTTTTGTGTAGACACAATTATTTGTGATGTTTATCTGGAATAATTCATTGTTATTTCTTTTGATTGTTATATATCACTCAATTTGAACTTAAGCAGTTTTTGGAAGGACGCTTTAGATGCTAGTGCCAACAGGAACGTAAAAACCCTCAGACTCTAAGCTGTCATATTATTTTTAGATCTTTTCCTTTTTAAAACCACCTCACAACAACAATCTCAGACTTGGTGGATTTGGTTCGTGCCCACTGGCCATGAGGCTAACCACAAGCCAATCAAGGAATCAATGAAGTGCTGCCTCATAAGACATGCTGACACACACACACACACACACACGCACACACACGCATACTGGTGTTCCTGTTTCATGAGGACCAACTTTGTAATCATCCCTGGTGGGGACCACCCTTTCTAGAGGGTCTACAGACTTGAAAAAAATTGGGTAATGTATCCATTAACATGTAAACCTAAACACACCTTTAAACCTTAGAAAAGTTGATGTGCATGTTTTCACATGTTGTGTGGGGACTTCCGAGTCAACACGCTAACTGGGGACTACATTTGCATAGATTTGCATAAAATCACACAGATGTATATTTTCCTAGTGGGGACTAGGAAAATGTAGGTAGACATATATACCTACATATTTAGATGTATATCTCTACCTACAGACAGGACTTTCATCCCAGTAAATGTAGATAGTAAAAGGTAATTTAGCCTATAATAATCACATTACATGATTTTTCGATAAAAAAAAAAACTTTACTACTACTCAGTAAACACATAAGAGATTTGACTTAAACAGCATATTTTAATAAAACCAAAATTGCTTATATTGCATAAATTAAAATTCTGCAATGACTACAGTATTTTGTGAATTTGGACAAAAATAAAACTAAAAAAAAGAATTGCACAGCTTGATATCAAGAAATTCTTGGCTGATATCAAGAATTGGCTGAACTGGCTTCAAAAAACAAAAACGAAAAGATAAGTACACATTTACAATATTTAAAAAAAAAAAAAAAAAAAAAAAAAAAAAAAATTCACAATTCACAACCCTTTTTGTCTTTAGCCATACTATTTTGGGTGCATTTTCTGTAACTACTCTGTGAATGCATAAGGCCAACCCAACACAGAGATTTGAATTGAACAGCATAATATGAATTTGGATATGAAAAAAACATGAATGTCATAGCTTATAATATCAAAAACTTTAAAGACTTTCTTGCCAAACTGAACAACTGGCTTAAAAAAAATAAAAATAAAATAAAGAAGTACATTTGTAACAAGTGTAAATAGGAAAAAAAAAATTCACAACCCCTTGTGTCTTAGCCAGACTATTTTGGGTGCATTTTCTTTTTTAAGGCCGTAATTCTGTTGTAAACATAAAATTTCAAGTTCTTCCAGTTTCTGTTACTTAGAGTTTCCGGTTCAGCTCTTAAACACTTTTCACAATCTCTCTTTGTTGGTACCGTACATGATCGGATGAACTTATTCATTTGCCTCTCTACTGCCATAACCTCTGACTTCTGCCAGGGCACTCTTTTTTGTGTAGCTCTGCCTGTAGGAAAAGAGACAAAAAGAAAAGTTCAAAGTAAACTATTGTTAATATCTATAATGTTTTGCATACATAGAAAAGTAAATTCTGTTTCTCTGAAGCTCCAGTGTAAACAGTGAAGAGAACATGTAACACGTACCACAGACCGGTGGGAATGATGGGGGGGGGGGGGGCTTATTCAGGCTTATACCGTTACTGAAACCTTTTTGAAGAAAGCCTAAGTGAGAAGCTACCGATCCAACTCCATACTTATCTACACAACCCTACCTTATCATTCCTTACTGTCCTCCCAGATTACAGTTTTGATTCTTTGTTAGAGTCTAAGCATTTGTAACAATGATACTGGGAGATGGAGCCTTAAACAACATGGCTTCTTTACTGTGAAGCCATTTCTTTCCACAGGTTAGAGAAGAAGATGCTCTCTACATTCAAGCCTTATTTTAAACAACAAAAAAAAATCTTCCTTTACAACAAAGCTTTTAGTTAAGGCTGGCTGCTATAGACAGACTTCTGGAGGACAGATCCTGTTACAAGGATACATGTCCCCTACTTATGCATATTTTGGAATGTCATAAGTTACACCTTGTAATTTCCCCCTGGTGAAAAAAAGCACAGTAATGCTTTCTATATTCTCAAAGGTCTCCCACATCTGAAATAAGTTACTGTTAGTCAAAAAAAAAATCCATTTTGTACTCAAGTACAGTACTTTGGCAAATTTACTTAATCGGTGCAGCTGTGCTGGGAGGCACCAGATTGATGTCTACAGAGATGATCTGAATCTTTTTTTCATTTATCCCCCAACTCCAAATCTCCTAATATTATTGCAGTAATTAAAAAAAAAAAAAAAAAAAAAAAAAAAATCACCTTTGGAGGAATATCCCACAGGACTGGCTTTGGAAGTTGTTCCAGGCTCTATGGATGGCCGTTTGTCTTTCTTGACTGTAGAGTTTTCATTCTCCACAACACCATCAACTGTTTCCTCTGCTGGTGGCTCTATGAAATGCATTTATATAACAAATTGGGGAGAAGAAAAAAAAGGGCGTGGTAATTTAGAATTGAAGCTCATCCACACTTAGACTTTCATGCCAGAACTTCTTTAAAATTTGTGGTCTAAATATTTTACTCTAACTATGAAATGACAAATGCTCAGCTGAGTAAGCAGCTGGTTAGATGTTGCATTTACTAACTGCTTTAGTCATGGTGTGATATAAGGATACTGAAA
Source organism: Danionella cerebrum (assembly GCA_007224835.1). NCBI lineage: Eukaryota > Metazoa > Chordata > Actinopteri > Cypriniformes > Danionidae > Danionella > Danionella cerebrum. The sequence continues at coordinate 91,296 of SRMA01025811.1, forward strand.
GCTTAGATAAGATTCAAAGAATGATTATATTGCAATAAGACTGAGGATGCTTTACATGCAAAACCATCAACACACCATCAACAGCAAATGAAGGAATCCCATCCTGGCCGCAGTTGTTTTCCTCATCACTGGATAGAATATTTTCTGCATGAGACAAGACAAGCTTACACATAGGGTCAAAAAAAGACAATATATTAATTTCAGTAAAAATTAAATATACCATTTGGCTCAATGGTGATTTCATCCAAGTTCTTTCCATGGAACTCAGCCAGTCTCCCACTCTCCAGTGCCAGTAGAATTTTACTGATCTTTGCGAGCTGAAGGGTCTTGTCAGGTAGTCTATAGAACTCACGATGGATCCTGATGTCATGACCAAGGAAGTTGGCTAGCTGATCCATTTCTGTGTCAGTCATGTTCAGAACTGTAGACAGAGTTGCTGCATGCTTCCGCAGTTTTGTTGATGACAGTGCCTTGGGACACTTTGCACCACAGGCTTTGGCAAAGTCACGAATACAGTCTGAGCCACGCAGGTGTGACATAGCTGCAGGTCTTGCAAACATATAGATATTATCTTCAAGTACACCACAGGCCTCTCTTTGCTGAACAAGGAGCTCCAGATCATGGAGCATTTTTGGGGTTAGAAGAATTGGAACCGCTCTGCCTCGTTTTCCTCTGGTGATAATTCTGGAGAAATGTCTGCAGAGCTTTTTTTCAACTTCCGACAGTGCCCAGTCCAAATCTTCATGGTGATCGGATGTGTCTCTTGACAAAAAAGCAGCCAGGGGCATGCTTGCCACCTCGCCTTCTCTGCGTCGGTTGAAGAGTATAGTCTGTGTTAAACAAACCTTTGCCAGGTCGGTCCAGGCTTTTGTGGATGGACTTTCAGACAGTGTGATGCTGCATTCACTTTGTACTTTGCAGAGAAACTGGTGCATTTTTTCCACATCCTCAGTAAAGGGCATGAGTGTGGGTGCGTTCCACTTTGCTTCAACAATATTTCGTAGCGCTGTTGCAGAAATCAATGCATTCCACTTCTCATTGTGCACTTCTTGGAACTCAGATGCATGCTTCACAAGCTCCTGGTTGTTGGAAATGAGTCCTTGAGCTTTCAAGAGCTTGCTGACCTTTACCAAAGCATTTCCAAGTTTTGTCGCCAGTGAAGGAATGGCAAATGTGTTGGTCCCACTCTCATAGCCACAAGTACTTTTGACTGCTTTGACCATCGCCAGATAATTTGCAGGATTAATAAAGTCTTCCATCCTTTTTAATTTGGTATGTTTCCTGGCATTGTCTAGTAGTCGTCCCAGTTCACGCAGTTTTTCACGAATGCACTGTTGAGTTTTTAATGTCATTCCACATTTGTTGAGCAAGTGCTGCCCATATTCAATAATGACATGGTCATTTTTAATTATTTCTGTGACAGGATCTAGATTCATTGAACTGATGACCGTCCACAGCTGCTTGCTGATATACGAAGGCACAGGTCCAGTGTATGCACACATAGCCTGAACGCGGTTCTTGCCAGGTTTTGATTTGACAGGTCCAGGCTGGAGTCTACAAGTTCGCATATGTCTCCATAGTACATTTCGTGTAAAAAATCCTTGGCAGTATGCACAGTGCATGAAATCACTTCCCTGTGATTCTTTTGACGGCCGTTTACAAGGCACAAGCTGTCCCCTGCCTGATTCCATCACAGTGGCATTATGGGCATAGTTACCTTTCTTCCGAATATATTCTAATAGTTTTTTCCTTTCCTTTGACCCTTTTGGAGAGCTAAAAGCTTTTGCCACATCCATCTCAGTTTGGTGTGCATGTTCCAAATGTCTTGCCATTTTGGCATATGGCTTCTCACAGTACAAACAATATTGTCTCTTATCATAGATTCTCTTTCCATTTTTATTTTGGTGAGCACAAACTACTAGGCTGTCCTTGGTGTTCTGACTTGAGCAGGGTTCTTCCTCTATATTGAATTCAGATGCAACAGGATTGATGTTGAATCCAGGTGTTGTGGAGTCACATTCATTAGGCACTTCTGAGCCAGATTTTAGCAGAGGATACAGACATTGTCGTTTTTCTGGACTAATGTCGAGACTAGTATCACTTTCCTCAGAATCCGTACAAGAATATGGGACGTACTCATCATCATCTCCACTGGCTGATGTACTATCATAGAGTTCTGTACCTTCAAGGCACGCATCTTTCATCTAAAAATTAGAAATAAATAAATATTATATATCGCAATAGAAAACACAAAAAAATATTTACAACTAAAGAACATAGAACCATGTGGAATATTTCTAAAACGTTAATAGAGAAACTGAATTTAAAACTTACTATATTGCTTTTTCTTCGTCTTAGTCTTGGTAAAATATATTGATTGTCATCATATCCAGACTGTAAACACAAGCAAAGGCTTAAAAAAAATCTTGGAACTTGTGTTTGTTAATATTAGTATTCTGATCAACAGATTGAAAAACTAAGTATAAATAGTTCCTCCATCTAGTGTTAAGACAGACATGCTCATATCTAAAAGACTACAGAAAATTCTAACCATTGGTTTAAAAAAAAAAAAAAGTAAATGCCAGAAAGTGGAGGTAAACTACCTGTTGAGGAGTGTCCAGTGGACATGAAGCTTCTTCTGTCTCTTTCTCAGACATGACAGCAGGATTGGAGCCCTTTACAGGATGACAAACCTTGGCACATAATTCCATCTGCAATGATTTGTCAAGAAAGAGAGTAAAAATGAAAAGCCGGACATCAATGAAGAGACAAACATGTTCCTGAGGTTCTCTAAAGCAAACACTCCACACACAGAAGGATAGAAAATAGTTAAAATGTACTACAATATCTCAGACAAATGACTTAACCTGTGACTGCCGTCACACATCTTCAATAAGCTTAGTGGGGACATCTTAACACCCCATGTTATAAAGCCTTGTGGGGACCTAGTGCCACTGCATCACACTCAAAAATAGTTGTAACATGAGAAGTGCATTATGGGGACATCGTAATTGTGCCGGTTTGCAGTGCCAACTGGGCCAAGCACAATGATCCAGAAAAGTCCAAAACCATCTTCAAAGTTTCCCCATTCTTTTAACACATGGAGCTGTTGGAATTAACTGGTAGAAAAGCTTGTTGACTTTACATGACCCACAGAGACCACACTTACTCTATTTATTTGCTTAAACCAATGGTTTTTCAACACTGCTCATTGTGCCACTCTGTCCTGCATCCTTGAGATGTTTTCGTGCTGCAACAAAGCACTAAATAATGGTCATCATCAGCTTGTGACCAAGGTCTACACAACTTGCTTAATGACACAGTCACTTGTATCAGGGTTGCCTGAAGCTGGGAAACACCTGTTGGATGCAGGACTATGAGTCCACTGTTGAAGACCACTGGCTGAGACCAAACTTACGAGAAGTTGAAAAAGTAAACTCCAAGAAGTGGAGGTAAACTACCTGTTGAGGAGTGTCCAGTGGACATGAAGCTTCTTCTGTCTCTTTCTCAGACATGACAGCAGGATTGGAGCCCTTTACAGGATGACAAACCTTGGCACATAATTCCATCTGGAATGATTGATCAAGAAAGAGAGTAAAAATGAAAAGCAGGACATCAATGAAGAGACAAACATTTTCCTGATGTTCTCTAAAGCCAAAACTCCACACACAGAAGGATAGAAAATAGTTAAAATGTACAACAATATCTCACACAAATGACTCAACCTGTGACTGCCGTGACACATCTTCAAAAAGCTTAGTGGGGACATCTTAACACCCCATGCTATAAAGCCTTGTGGGGACCTAGTGCCACTGCAT
>SRMA01025813.1:9411-49380 GCA_007224835.1 Danionella cerebrum
AAAACAAATAATAAATGATATTAATAATAAAATTAATTTGGAAGATTGGGTGTACTCCTTGCGAGCGTCAATGATTGGTGACGCACCACGTCTCGCTCTGCTACAATTTCCCGCTAGGAGATCTGATTGATGGTAAGACGTACCAATGTTCTCTCTGTTAATAACGTTAACTTTAAAATGGTCTATTTCGGTCAAAACTTACGTTATGGGGATATTGTTGTTTTGGTTCAGTTGAGTTGAGCCGGCCTCGCCGTTTCGTTCTTGATGTACTCGCTCCAATACGGAGTTTAATAAAAGAGCCGTTGTTTCTTGAACTCCAACTTATCTTGGAGTCTAACTGCAGACCAAAGCTCGCAGCAGACTCAGAGCATCTCTTGAGGCTACCCTAAAAGTGAGCCTTTCCCCCCGTTCCACCCAGACTGGATTTGATCATGTCTAAGAGACAGGCTCAAGTCTCTCATTAAGAGGTTATCATGAAATGTGATTTGTAGCATGTTAAATAAAAACAGACTGTTGTTAATTTGTCACAGATTTGGAGATGGAAATATGGTACAAAAGTTAAGACTACTAATTTGTCAAGTTCATCAGCAGGCTGCACTCTATTTAAGTGTCATTTACAGTTTATTTCATTTTAAACTTATTTTAAGTGTGCTTGCTTTATTAACACACAATTTTATTCATCAAAATGCCTTGTAAATATTTTTGGAATTCTAATTTGTGCTAAGCACGACAACTGTGGTTTAATGGTTCAGTGTGAAAATATTTTTTTTTCTTTTACTTTAAATCAAAGAATACTTTAAAGATTTTACTTTAATAAACTATAAAATGACTTGATTTAATTATTCAACACAAATCAACAAGATGTGGATCAATTTACATTAACAAGTTACTCTGCCCTAGAGGATGATATTATACACTCAAATACAAATCAAACTGAACCCTGGTGTTCTTAACTTTAAAACTTTTAAATAGTTTTACTTTCCAATGACAGTTTAAGTCTTTTCAGTAGGGTTTTATTAAGTTATTAAAACAAAACAAAAAAGAAACGAGTAAAAGCGTGAGTCTCTGTGTCTAAGAACATCCATTATATTAACCAGAGAGATGATTATTTTACTTATGAAAGAAAGGCAGAGGAAGATGCCAACTATCGCAGAAAACCTCTGGACGTGTTCAAGGAAGATAGAAGCTCTGCAGCTATAAAGCGTCATTACGGAATAAGTGAACCTTCGATTCATTCCATAAGCAAGTTCAAGCCTTCAGTAGAAAAAGATGCTACACCGGAGTGCAAGACGGAGTCAGAGGGACTGGAAATACACGCATATTCTTTATTACAGTATTTTAAAAAAGCTACTATAGTTATCTGTAAGAAAACGTTTTTGTTGTATTTCTTAATCAAATGCCAAATACAAATGTTTCATTCTGTAGAATACAATAGTCTACTTCACGGTTTTCACTTATTGCGAGTTCTTTTCGGAACGTAATCTTGGCTGACACAAAGTGACCAGAGACACCCTTGAACTTTGTTGTAATTGATGCATATTCGTTTATTTAGGTCAAATAAAATTTGTATCATTTGTATTTAAAATGTACATCGTTAACCTGCTATTAATATGACCTGATTTATCATTCAATCATAATTTCTTCGTCTATTTATTCAGTCATTTACTTATGCAAATCAATTACTTGATTTAGAAATATTAATTTAACCGCTTAATCATTTATTAATTTATCCATCCTTTGGGCAGAATTGCAACTCGCTGAGGCTCATTTTTTTTTTAAATGCACAGTTCACTGAAGTAACATGAGGAGGAAGTTTGATGGTATCAAAATTTGGATACCGCCCAAGCGTAGTGAGCTAAGTGCATCTTCAAGTGGATCGTAGAGAAATGGGGGTTTGTTTACATTAATAGTGACAACTTTTAAAATCTAGTGACATCACTGACAGCTGACACTGACCAAACTTGTTGGCCTAGCAACCAAATATTTAGAACTCCATCTCGGCTTTGAAAAATCAGAGACATGGGGGTCTGTTTATCTCACCCACATCACTGACCCCTCCATAGCATTAAAACTTTACCATAACAACTAATTTACCCTATCTCTATCTCATAGAGACATGGGGATTGGTTTATTTCACTCATAGTGATGCAGGAAATGTTATAATATGTCGCGGACCCCTCCATAGCAAACAAACATCAATGTTTGTGTCCAAACTTTAGACCTCCTATCTTTATTCAGCCGTTTAAAGTGTCCTTGAGTGGCTTGAAAGGCACCAATAAAAACATGTATTGCTATATACTTTTTCACAGTAGTGTCTCATATAAAAATAAATAATTCACAAACTAAAATGGAATCAGAATCTATTTAGGACATGGGCAGCTATATAACGGACACTGCTGACATCACTAACATTAGGACATGCACCGGAGGCAAAGCATACCAGTCATTAGTGCCAAAGACTGAGCAGAAGGAAAGATGGGCACATCAATCAAACTTTCAATTTACTTCACAAAGGGTAAAGAGGGTCTAAACAGGGCATCAACAAAAGGGACACAGTCATGAAGAGCAAGGACTGAAAAAAACAGCCATTATTTTTAAAAGCTTTAAACATAAATAATTGAAACGATCCGCCGTGTACGAACTGGAACCTTCCAAACAAAACCCCAACTCGCACCTTTAGACACAGCCTTGCTAAACTCCCTACCCTCTGCCTTCCACGTTCAAAAGTACACCAGTATTGAATTACCCAGAGCACCATCACTTCATATTCATTATGGCAACCGCAGGGATTTACCCTCCGTCTAACTTTAGAAAACTCTGAATAATGCTCAGCTTCTCATACAGAATTCAGTAGTAGTTTTACATCACAAAACCGGGTTGTTAGGAGTGATGAGAAGCAAGTCTGCGTGTCATTTTTTCCCATAGTAGTCATCGAAATGTCTTAAAATATATAAATACGTATTTTTGTTTGTTATCTAGTCTCTGCTACATTTAAAGCCCATATAACTTAACTTATACAGTGAAAAAAATTGTGTTCAGGAGTAGAATTTCTTTTCTTACAGGTAGGAGAGTGGAGCGAGACAGGAAGTGAGAGAGAGCTTTGGCATTGAAAATGGCACCATAAAGTTATTCGGAAGCAGGAATCATGACATGTTCTAAAAACTTCCTAGTAGCTGCCTTGACTTCAGAAAACACAGTGGACCAACATCAGCAGATGGCATGCCAGCCCATCACCATCACCCACTGTGGAAACTACGCTGGACCTCAAGCAAAGTAGATGTAGTGCCTCATTTGTCAACCAAACTCTGAGATCTTGGTTTCCAAAGGAAATGCTAATTTACTTTTACCAGAGGACATAACTTTGGACCAGTCCTCCGAAGTCCAGTCCTTATTGACTTTAGCCCATGCGAGAAGAACTCTCCTGTTTAAAAGTGACCGTGTTAGTCTTCAGCATTGACTCCAGCTGCAGTCTACTCTATGTTAATTTACCCCACATTTTTCAATGTGCTTTGTTTCACAATCCTCTCCCCTGTTTTCATCCAAGTATTTGATTTTTTTCCGATGATGCAGCGGATTTCACCAAGATCTTTGGCTATTTTGAGGTCAATTTGAATGTGAACACTGGCTCTGCATTTAATAAGTACACCAAACAAAACCCTTAACTAAACAGCAAAAGCTCTATTTGAAAAGTTACTTTAGTCAGGTGCACTTTTACAGTCTGAAAAATGTTTACGATGGTTTTCCAGCAAGTAAAACATGAATGTGTCTCAACATGCTGTAAGCTCAGCAGGGTCTGTTGCTGTTTTGGATCTTATTGCAGCAGTTGTACAGAGCCTGATATATCTGTGTATGTTTCTCGCAGTAACGCTCAGACAGAGGCTAAACCCAAGACCTAAAACCGAATCAGCCTCTGAATTCTACCCATTGTTTGGCCAGATTACAGTGTGCGTCACTGTAAGCAATGTGTGTTTTCCCAATGAACAGCCAAACACACTCGCCAATAGACACCAGCGCCAATATACGCGATTAACTCACATGATGTCCGTCTGGTCATTTTGATCCGAGAGCAATTTTCAAACAGGGGGTCACGATGACCAAACAAGCCAGATTTGCATGCTTTACAAATACAAATGTTTACAAATCATCTAAAAAGGAGCCCAGGGTTATTTGAAAGACGAACGAGGTTCAATGCAAGACAATTCTACTGAAAACAGCACGACTCTGTTCCTCTTTTTTTTTTTTGTAGCTATCTGCAAAGACATCAATTTGTTATTTAATTTTATTAATGAAAATATCAGCAGTGAACATTGAGAGGTCTGAAATCTTCATCTTAACCATAAAACTTAACAGGGATTTATTTATTTAGTTTTTTGTTTTTTTTTTAACATAAATAATCAATAAAAAGAGTAAAGATTCTATGTTTATTAATTTATACATTCTGACCATATCTACCCAAGTGCATTGAGAATCATAAAAAAAAATGTAAAAACAGACTGTAGAAAGACAAATGAGTGATTATAGCAGATATGAGACATGTACATTGATGTTAAATAAAAATAAACAGCTGTATTTGAGAGGACTTTTAGCATGTAGAATCATCTGATTTGTTCAAATGAACCAAATCATTTTGTAACCACACCAGGGGACTTCAACAAAAACCTGCACAATCTCCATTCTGTAATTAACTAGCGCACAACGGAAATGTGTTGCTACACTCGCTAACTTTGAAAGTATGCTTTAGTAATCCAGACATTTTTTTCTCTCTGAGTCGATATAAAACTTTGCTTCTGGCAGCGAGTAATAAAGAAAAAAAAATGTCGATTTGTGACAAAAGGTATTAGTGTGCACATGTCTGCTGAATCTAACAGAGTAGCAAAATCTGGAGTGCACAAGTATTTAAAAATGTAAATAATAGGTGTTTGATTTTATATATTTTTTAAAGGACTCTGTTCCTCTTTTAATATAATTAGGTGCTTGAAAGTTTACTTTATGTGGAAGCAAATCAGCGTATGAGTGTTTTAAAATGCGGTTCCTGTTTTAAATGTGGTTCCTTCTACTGTGAGCTATTCTGGAAGCCCGTTTGGACAATATAAGCACCAGAGTGAGAAACCCGTGAGCCAACAAAGCAGACGCACAACCTCACATAGACAGAGGAGCAGTAAATGCTGACTGAGGAAGTTCTACTTGAGCTCTGAGCATCAGAAGCAGCTCATGCGTCACAGACTCTGCGTAAAATGCTTGAACTCAAGGATGACATACAGCCAGAAGTCAACGGTCACGGCGCTGCTCTGTGTGGAAGTGAAGGGTGAAAAAATGTTGAAGAATGGAGGCGATTATACGACGGTGCACAACAGAACACAAATCAACTTTGCGCGCACACCATATGGCAAATCACAAACACCTGCAAATCAAAAACACTAAATATCTACAGTTGTGTTTTTGATTTGCTATAGCGTCGATTTGTGTTGTGCACTAATGGGCCACTGATCTTACGACAAGAATTGTAAATAAGGAAATTACGACACCAAAGTGTGCATTTTAAGGACCCTTGGAGTTTTGGCGAAATGAAACGGACTTGGCGCACCGTTGTGACCTAAGTGGACTTAAAATGCTCACTCTGGAGGATGCGCACTTCTGGATTGGACACAGCTATTCTCTGTCTCTCGTTATTGGACTGTGAAAATAAAATGAAAATATGACAGAATTGAATTTCCATCTTCCAATATCCAAGCGTAGCATTTATTCACGGTATATCATGCGGTATATCATGCCACCGATACCAAAACTCATCAATGTTCTGGTCTGAAGAAACCAGGAAGTTTAAGTAAACAACTAACGTTATGGCTTTTATGAGAAACCTGGAACGACTGGCATCATATTTAATCATTCATATTGAAAATAAATGTTGAACTGTGGAGGACTGGAGTCTTTCATCACGCGGTCAAGCCGTTCGTGCCTCGTTCTAGAGGTTTGTTTTGATGCGCGCTAAGGGAGATTGCGGTAATGAAGTGAGGGACAAACAGGGAAGACCGTGTTTTCTTCTCGTTCTTCTTGGCTTCATTCTGAATTTTTATAATTGTTTGCCTTCTGTTATTTGAACTTGATGTAAAAAAAATACTATTTCAATAATGAGTTAAGGAAAATTACATTGTTCATTAGAAAACACTACATAAACAAAACATGAGCTTCACTATCAGTTGACAAATCATTAATAATCCATTTATAAATATTATGAGCAAGTACATTTTCATGTTTATTTGATTTTTCTCACATTGTTGTATTTAAGGATTTTGGGCTGCAAATCTTGCACGAAGACCCTTCCATCTATTCCAATACGTTTCCTTGGATGACCAACATTGTTTCTTTGCACACCTTGAACCTCTATTCAAAAACATGTGAATCTCTGTCTGGGAGAAACCTTGTTGATGCAGCACATTGTGTCTTGTTGCTGTGCTCAATCTTGCCATGACTTGGAGTTTCTCACCTAGTTTGGCCATCCTACACAGCTGTTTCTGTGTCAGTTTATAATTGGGTTTTCACAAAAATTTTACAGTGCTAATCCATGTTTTCCATTTTCAGCATGCGATACCCAATAATGACTATTCTTTTTGAAAACTTGAGCTAATTATTTTACAAGCTTTCACAAGCCAACAAATTGGTATTCGTCTTTTGTTTCAGACCAAATACAGTGGTACCCCGACATACGAAATTAATCCGCTCCAGGATGGCGTTTCGTATCTCAACATTTCCTAACTCTAAGCATTTGAATCTCAGGGAACCACTGTATTCTTAACCTATCTCCTTCAAAACCGTTTAATCTTCAGCCACCAATCTTTACCAAGACATCCGAACTGGTCTGACTCAGGTTGCTATATCTTTTCAGACTGATACCACTAAAGAAATTTTGGGATATCGCTGTGAATGCTTTCCATTATGTGTAACAACTCGCTACTGTTTACCCTAGTAACCACATGTTCTGAACTCTAGCTTAGCTTTGGTACATGCTCGAGACATGGGGGTTGGTTTATATAACTTATAGTGAAAACAATAACATTATATTAGGTCACTGACTCCTCCATAGCAACCACACTGTTTATCCTAGCAACCTCTTAGGCATAACCATAGCCCAGATTTGGGAAACCATAAAGACATGGGGGTTGGTTTAGATCGCTCATGGTGAAATAATGTACATTGTATTCGGTCATTGACCCCTCCCTAGCAACCAGACCATTTACCATAGCAACCAATTGGGGATATCTCTCCCTCAACTTTGGAAAACCATAGAGACATGGGGGTTGGTATAGTGCACACATAATTTTAAATGGCACTTTTACAAGCCAACAAACAAGCCATCTAGTTGATCTTTTCAGTGCTTATTAAGCTCCATCAGGTTAAGCAAATAGCCCCATGCTCAAAATGTATTGTATAATCACCAATATTACCTTAACAGTGATGTTAATAACTGTATTTTGACTGAAATTATTTTAGAAGTAATAATACACAAGGGACAAATAAAAAAACAGAACAGCACATGATTAGTATCTACTATTGAAACAAATCTATCTAGATTTAACGTGGCATCAACATTAAGCGCTCATTGTTCATGTATAATACACAAAGGGACTTTAAGATGAAGGACTTCAGATATGAGAGAAATGCTAGTTAGGACACGTTCAAAAACCTTGCACTGCAGCATTGTTTGCTAAGACGACACATCTCAAACCTCACACCACTGTGACGGTGTGAAATATAACACTTACAAAGCCTACTTTTATCAAATTTGCATTGCACTCATGTACAACTGCACATTCTGCTAAACCTGCAATCAGTCTGCAATCTAGCCAAAGCGTTTCTCATCATGCAAGCTACATTTTCTTTTCACGACCACCAAGAGAAACGGGTGGATGGGTATCGAAAACGTAGAAAAAAAGAAAAATCTCAACTTTCAAAAAAAAAAAAACTAGTTATAAATGAATAAAGTTGTCCCTTTCCAAAATGCCCCTTTGTTCTAAATAAGATTTATTCAGCAATTTTGGAAGTCTTTCACTCTGAGTGAGAGGTAAAAAAACCCTGCTAATCAAATATGTCAGCTAATACACACTCCAGTCTATTCCTATATCAGTCTGAGGAAGAAAGGATGCAGGGCTTTAGCAGAATCATCACATGTATGGTCCCAGTTTCCTTTTGGAGGCCTGAGGAAACCCAACCCTCTTTTAAACCAACTCTGTTTAGGTTCTATCAGCATAAAGGAAGCTGGAGATGTTTTAAACACATGCTTCAAATAAACAGTGTTAAACTAGCTGATAAGCAAATGATAAAAGTTCAAAGCATGAATCAAATCAGGGAAATGAAATGTTGTTTCACGCTTACGGCTAAGTTCAAATGAACAGGACTCAGGAGCAACAGATACATCTCATCAATTCCATGCTTTACTCTCTGAACGCTCTGCTCTGATTGAAATGAATAAAAGTGAAGTCATGTGACAACCTAAAACATCCCTCATTGGGCAGATGAGTCTATTCAAAATTGCTTTTCAGATTGAACATCCAATGAAACCGTTATAAACATTGGAAGGAGAATACGCCTGTATTGTGATTTAAATGGTGGATTAACAAATGTTTATAGTATTGTGGTAGAAATATTCCTCTTTAACCAGGAACACTGCATTGACACCATTTTATTAAATGAAACGAAACAATCAACAATGCATTGAATCTGACTTATAGGTATTTGAAATCCGCAGGCACATGGAAAAAGAGAAGGATCACACTTCTGCTCCTTACTTTCAACCACTCTCTTTCAGAATAATGAGCCGTGGGTCATCGTTTTCCACCTTTTTTCATCAAAAACAAACTTATACAATAAATTAATTCAGCAGTAATTTCAATACAATAAAAAGCCTAAATGAGGAGTTTGATTCCAACAGTATTTAAAAAAAAAAAAAACGAATTACAAACACTAAATCTGAAGTGTATTTTTTTTTACATTTGTAAAACCCATAAACTATTTTCCCATAATATACAAGGCTTACAATGAAATGCAATCCTGATATGTCAGTTTCTTCCCAAATCACGATAAATGCGGTTTGTAGTTTTTTCACAAAACACTATAACTCCATTTAACCAAGCACAGAGCAAACAACAGTGCAATACACTGTACGTCGTGTGATCAAGTAATAGAAAAAGAAAAAAGAAAAACAATCAATTCATGAATACTTCTGAAGCAAGAATGTGGTGGCAAAATCATATTCATGGGAATAAAAATAAGACGAGGTGCTGACGAGGTGGAAAAACGGCGGCTTTCATCTGCAGCAAAAGTTAATAAACATTACAAAGATTACATTTTTTTTTTAATGCTTCAAAGAAAAAAACTTTTTACTTAAATTCATAAATGGAGTTGAGGCATTTTGGAAAAAAACTCACACACTATTTATTTAGAATAGTGTTATGCAAAAACAATTATGAAAAAAAGAAAATACACTTTTAAAACGCTCTGTAAATCAAATGACCAGTTTGCAAACCTACGTTAAAGCAAATCGTGTCGGATAAAAGCATCTGCTAAATGAACAAATGTAAAATGCATTTATGTATTATGTATATAACAAGTTCTGATAACAGTAAATTATAATATGAAGTGCTTTAAAAATAAAGTGTTTTAAGGTTTAAAACGTATGTAACTGCTTTTAAACTTTTTAAATAATTTTTTTCTCCAATGATAGTTCATCATATAAACTGTTTGAGAAGTAGGTTTAAAAACATACTGTATCGTAGATGTAATAATGAAGTATGTATCGCATCGTGAGCAGAGTGTATCGTTACACCGCTAGGAGAAAGTGAAGAGAGTGACATGGGCTCTTCTAGGTTCCATGAAAACTAGTTCTAATAAATCAATACTATCAGTGATTATTATTGAAGCTCAAACACTCTGTATATGTGTAGATATTTATTTTAATAAGCAACATAAATCTTACAAAACATAAAACAAGGGAAACCCATTGACTCAATCTCAAATGCTACACTCACTCCCCTATTCCCCGGATGCAAACAGAATTATTCTTGACAATATTGTATACATGAAAAATTGGAAATTACATTACACATGCTATGTGTACCACAATGCATTGGTTTAAGCTTGCTCATGAAATGTGGGTGTTGTGAAAAGCCTGCAACATGAAGGAATGGAATTTAAAATAAAATTCTTTACTGTGGAGTAAAACAGAGAGATATACGCAGGAGGAAGGAATGGAGTCAGAGGCCTTGCCTAATCAAGACTTGGTCAGACTTCCTTTACTCCACATGAGCGTTTCCTGTTCTTTTTGTGTAGGTGTGAAATCAACAAGGGTTTGAGTTAAAGGATGCACACAGATATAAATGCATCCATGCAACTACCTCAGCAGGACGTGGGCTTTGCTCAGAGATTCGACATGTCAGGTGTCCACAAGTATTCACATTTTCTCAAGTATTGTGTACATTTGAGTACAAATTGTAAATGGAATTAATTCTTTTAATTATTTTCTGACAACGAGGTTCACTGCAATATCAACAAACGGATCTTCGGATCCAAAAACTTTAAAGCAAAACTTTACTAAATTCTTTTTTTTAAATGGCGCATCGTTTTAACTCCTTAACACCTCTAGCGCTATTACTTATTATTCTCAGGTTATGTTAACCTCTTACGTAAACAAGCAAATAAACAATCAATTGTAACCACTACATGTCAAGGACATCTGTAGCAAGTTTGGTGTCCATACTACAAGAAACTAAAATTCTGTACAGGTTTTGATTGAACAAAGTTCAGGCGTAATCCATGTTGGCACAGTTTGGCACAATAATTGAAATATGGAAAAACTCTTGTCCAAAGCTTCAGCTACGTTCATAGTCTTCTTTTCTTGCTTACGGGACATGATTTCAGCAAAAAAAAACTCATAAAGAAACGCTGAAAAAGGGGGTTGGAAGCTCATTTACGCCATCTTGCTGCGCTTTTGGGAACCTTTCATTCACAAACGCTTTCGACGTTCGAGCTTCTGCGTGTCCCTACCCCCCGACCATCTGTCCAATCTGGGAGCTCTATACATCGTTGAAAAGGTTTGAATCTGAAGAAGCCAATGATATCCGCCATTTTGAGACTGACGGGATCCGCGACGAATCACAGGACGCGCAGCGTGGAGAGACCTGCTCTTAATATTCGATTTGCAAAAGACAGAACACACTCTTTAAAAGACCTCCAGCAGTTTTTCTTTAGGCAGTTGTTAGCGTGAAAAAGGTTGTGTTCAAAGTTAGTCAATAATTACGAGACACCGACGCATCGTAGTGTAATCATGCATCACAGCCAAAGTAAATTTCAAACCCATGAAGATGAAAATTGAGGAAACATTTACAAAAAGCACCAACAGTTGAAATAGCAGACACATAAAACTCTTATAATGAGATAATATTTACAGAGGGTTTTTCACAACCCTTTATCATCTATATTTCAAACAGGAAGCATAACTAAACTTAAGTTAGAATTTGGTGTCCAAGGATATCCGCTTCCTCAGGTCTACATCTGGCCTCGCTTTAGTTTTTAAAATGCTAACAAACAGCAAAAATGACATGAGTTCAGAGAGCACAGTTCCACATAATAAAGTCCTTTCAGCCTCACCCTGAAGTCCCCTTCTCAGAAGCACTCAATAACAACCCCACCTGAGGGTAATGTGACCGCCGCAATGTCCTCACAAGTCTCGTCACTATTACTCATGTGGGTCAATGATGAGATCGTCTTCACTTATACGCATAAGAAAGGTGAAAAAAGCTGAAAGATGTCAACATAATTAATAGAAACCAAGAAATGATCTATTATTTGATTTAAACCTCTCATTTTGGCTCCTCAGTTAACCCTTTCAGTGGTTACCATCGAAGCTGGTTTCTAACACCTTGATTGGGTGCAATTCCAGATCTAGTGAATTCAGGGTTTCTGCAAGTTTTACTTTGTCAAATTTAAGACTTTTTAAGACCTTTTAAAGACCATTAGGTATGAATTGTTAAACATTAATCATAGTTATGTTCATCTAACAAACTGCCAAAAAATATAAAGTATAAAATCTAACAATGTAAACTATACCTGCAGCTTGAAAAGTTGTGAACATATGGACAAAAAAAAAAACTCCACCATTTTAAAAAGTCCCAGAGATAAAGGAACAGAATACGTTTGTTTCATGAACGAATCCATTGTGAACGGTAACTGTTATACAGCAAACAATGGCGCATTTTCACATAAAAGTTAAATTTATTTTGTGATTATTTTCTGACATTGACATGTACTTGTTACATAAAACAATTTTAAACCCTTTTAAAATTACAAATTACTTTATGGTTGCTATGTCTTTGTCAAACAACCAAATGTGCCGGCACATAGTTCATGCTGGGATATCTGTCGTAAGCACACTCGATCTGACCTAGAACTGTGATTTTTATTAAATGTAAGACTTTTTAAGGTCTAAAATTTGGGTTTTTTTATGCTATGTTCGGTAACACTTCAGTAATGTTATAAATATGAAAAATAGTTTAGGTTGTACATGGTGTTTTATGAACAACATGAGAGTTCCATTTGAAAAGGAAAATCTCTCTAAAATAAAAACAAGAGATATTTACTTCCAAGTAACATGATCAAATCACATTAAAAAAAGTTCATAATATTATCAAAACACATCTTGAAGAGTGTGTGATGCTGCAGAAGTGGTTTATTGCACCGATATCGTTCTTCCTTTTTTGTTGTGTTAGAAATTCAGTTAGACTCATGTTAGATCTCACAGTGGACTTTCATCAATGATTGCAATCTATTTCTTGCTTTTAGTATGAAAAAATATTACAAGTGTGCAGATGATTAGCTTTCACTACATTCCTACACAAGGAAAAAGAAATTCGGCGTAGAAAGATGAACACAAAACCGATGAGAATACAGAGCTGAGAAAGACAAGTCATGCAGCCGCTACCTTCCTGAACATAGAGTTTGCGTCAGCATTGGTCGGCATGTGTTCCTGTTGCCTGCTGACTCTCTCTCTTCCTCTATGTGTTTTTTCATGCTTCAAGTTCAAAAAAAGAACAAACTTTAACAAACAAAAAAAAGACAAATATAGAACGTACATATTTCACAATAAACCCCCCCAAAAAAAGGAAATGCTAGAAGCCATCGCTGCTACGTTTGCATAAGAAAATTCTTTTTGTTATGATTTGTTTAAATAGACAATATCACATTTTTAAAATCATAAGAAATGTGAAATGTGTTTGCAGATTTATTACATTTGTACAAATATTCAACAAAAATACCCTTACTATTTAGTTAACAAGGCTGTGTTTCCCCAAACATTTAATACAAGGGGCTCCAATATGATGAATATTATCTTGAGTTGAGCAGACACCTAAGACACCTAAGTTTTTTTTTTTTTAACTCATGGAAAAGTGTCATTGTTACGTACAATACAGTGGTACCCCGAGATAACAATGCTTCGAGTTACGAAATGTTCGATACAGAAGGTCTCGCAGGGAAATTTTTTGCTTTGAGATACGAAGAAAAATTCGAGATACGAACAACAAACTGTTCTATTCTAATTTCCACTTGTTTGTCTCACGTCGTGCCACACTTCCTCGTCCTGGTGCAACTTTCTCCCTTTGAAGAAAGTGTGCTTTAAGGGGCTGATGCGCCTTAAAACACTTTAAATCAGTTTTGAAAACGAGCGAAACATTATGTATAGATTACTAATAATGCACTATAACAAATGTTAGATAAAAAAAATTACATTTATAACGTGGAAAGTACTGTTCTGTAGCGCAACTTCTTTTTGCTTGTTTTTGAAACCGTGTTGGTGTCAGTAATTCGTGAAATATTTCGAGAAAGTTAACTTTCATACGTAGTGCTGTAATGTCTTCCGCCATCCGTTCCACCTCCTCCGACACATCGCTTCACTCTCAAGGTAAGGACTTACACAAACAATTTCAATGATAAGTGCTAGCTATCTATATAGTGGACACAGTTTTATTTTCACATAGCTTGAAAGTAGGCGTAGTCATGTGATTGACAGTTAAGATTGACAGCTACATTGAACTGAGCTGACGGACCAATGTCATCGCGTCATGAGAAAGATAATTTTGCACAATTTTGAGAAGTCATTGTCAGATTCTTGTTTATGCTTACAAAATGAGAGGGGTGTGTGTCTAAAGCAGAGCTCCTTATCAGGAAGTCCCCTGTGCACCCTCTCTCTGTCTGTCATGGCCATGCTCAAATCATATTCATGGTGGACTCAAATAGAGTAATTTCCTCCGTCTTTTTTTTACAGTCATGACTCTGTCTTGTGTATTTCAAGAGATAAATGCCTCGTAACTTGTGTCAAGGGTTTCACTCTTGACCCCATCAAAAGCAAGCAAGATGATTATAAAAACTGGTTTGTTTTTCCACTACTCAGTCAAATGAAGGACATTGTCAATAATGCAAATTCATGGTAGATAGGAGCACATGGAAATTGTGTGTCAGAACTTTAAAAAGAGCACAATGTGATACTTTGAAGCATATGTTTAGCAGGAGTAGTACAAACAGTCATTGTAAACGTATTGTAATATGTTATTTCTACCATAGTGGCACCCTTGTAGTTCAGTTTGTTTAGTTCAATTGGTCCAGACAGATTAAGAAAAACATTAAATTTGGTAAATTTTTAAAGCTAACTTTAAAAGGTTCCCAACAGAAAGACATAGTGATATATCGGTGACCTCATTGGCAACCTACAACTTAAAGGACTTGCACCAAAACAAGCAGGACAAGTGTAAACACTGTATAGTACTGGACATGCCTCACCTTAAGCAAATATTAAAAGAGAGTTACATAAAAAGTAACAAAGAGATAAAATCGGAACTGGGCTTTGTTCACTTGTTGACATTTACTTTTATTATTTTTGTGGCTGCAGCCTTTATTGATATTTTTTAATTTTGAAATGAGAAAACATTGAAGAGTGACAAAGAAACATGGCAGAGAGAAAATGCGGTGGGATGGGAAAGACAACAGGCTTGGGATCAAACCTGTGTGTATTTTACTGTGGAAGCACAGGACAGAGATTAACTTGATTTCTCCCTCACCCTCCTCTTTCTTGTATTGTTCCAGGCATATTGATGTGTCAATTAGCCAGAAAGACCTGACTTTTTTTTTTTATACCTGTATCATTAGCAAAATAATGTAGCGATGAGATAATGTGCACATAAAAAGTCCTGGGAGATAAAGGTATGGCTTAAATAGTGAAATGGCAAAGACCTACGGCCATATATTTACTATACATTACTAGTACGCACACAGACACGTGTGCACACAAACCCAGTGAGGCGTGTGCGCGCAGACCATTTAGTGAGATTTGGAATATTTGACAACATGAGGAGCCGTAATATGTAAACACTCCCCCGTTTCCGTAGAACTGAGTTCACCATGTGAGCTTCCGTAAGAATGCGCGTTCGCCCTGCAAGCTTTCGTAGAATGTGCGCAGCTCCCCTTCCGCCCCTTGCGTTTACCATATATTATTAAGGTACACAAACAATGACAGCGAGTGGCAGCAGGCTAAACGTTCCCCAACTTCCCACGCTTCAAATAAAATATTGAGGGAGGCCTTTTTGAACTGGTTTTACTATTTATTTGAATTATTTTATTTATAGATATTTTTTTGATGTCATCATATTATATATTCATCTCATGCTGTAGGATGTCCTTGAGCATCTTACCAACAAATGCAATGTTTTATTATCAAAAATGTAATTAGGCAACTTTTAGAACTTCAAATCGTGTCTAAAAAAGTGTTATTTAATGTCTTTCATATCTTTCTTGAGGGCCTCAAATGCAAGTATGAATAAAGGTCATCAGGAAAGGGGCACACATTCAGGATTGAAGGGTTATGGTGGGGCGGAGAGGGGGGGGGGGTGAATGATAATGCTAAGTGTGTTTGTGAGAGAGACCGTGATCAATCTCACTGTTGTCTTAGGATGGAGCCAAGGGAAGCTCCAAGGACGTCTGGTCTTGATCACCCGTCAGCAGTTTACACGGTTAAAGGACACTATTGGGCCGAGCATAAGAGACGTCACAGGGAAAGTGTGTGCTGTTTGCAATCAAATTTAGAGCTTGTTCTTCATTGCAGCAGCCCACATCTAGAACAACGCAAAGGATATTTGGAAAAAGAAATGGAGGTCAGAGCAACTTCCAAATTAAAACAGCAATTTAATGAAAAAGGGAACCCAGCTGAGATTATTTTTCCACTGCTCAAGAGCTCTGTTTGTGTGTAAATGCCTTTTTCTGGACCACTTCCCACTGGGAACTCGAACTGCTGAATTCCATCATATAGGAACTTGGCGAACATTGTGACCCGTTTCAAATCTTACACACAGGGGAACATGACTGACGATTGAAAGAAAGGCTATTAAATGTGGTTAGCCTCATCATTTGAGCTTCAAAAGATATCTGCTTTACTTAAACCTTAACATAAATATTCAACCCCAACAGTTGATTTGTTAGATTCAGATCGAAATCCACACTGACGATATATTAAGAAGACAATTTTAGATTGAATGTAAATAGAAATGTTTCTAATATAATATTTATTGGGATTATAATAATAGTGTACTAAAAGTTTCACTGGTTTTGTTTGTGTACTGATTTAGAAATAACTTTCTTTTTCTTTAAACTTATTCAGACAAGCTCTTATTATTAATCTTCTAAGTGGATTTGATTATCATGAGCACTAGTGCTGGGCGATATGACGATATATATCGTGGGGACGATAGAAAAGTGTCTATCGTCCTATTTCTCTTCTATCGTTTCTAACCTAATTTTATCAATTACTAAAGAAAATATTGCATTGAATAGGCTATAACAAATATATGATAATGTCTTGTGGCTATGCAATGCATACTCTACCCTTTATATAAGTGATAATCAAGAATAAAACTTCTTCACAAAGAAACTCCGTCTTGTGATTTTGCGACGGGACGCTTTACGTTGTTGCGACATGCTTTACGCTAGTAGTGATGGGAAGTTCGGATCATTTTACGGATTCGGTTCTTTGAGTCTCGTTCAGTAAAATGAACGGATCTTTTTTCGAGTCATTTCGTTCATTTTACTGAAATATCAATAAATGTTGTGTGTACTTCCACATCTACTAGCGTTTTATACACAAACGCGAATCACACTACAAATAAGACAAAACTATAATGCTAAATTTAAAATGAATATAAATATATTACTAAAGCCTACCTGGGTCTTTTAGTCTGGTTTACCCAAACTCTGATCTGTCTTCTTTAGATTTAAATCTCTTTTGTTCGACACAAAATTACTTCACTCTGATGTTAACGTGTGCAGTCCGAGCACTCAGTCCGGACTTCTTTGTCACGTGACCGCTACAGTGCCGGGATCCGAAAAGATTCGCTCTTTTTGCGAGTCCGGGTCCTTTCGGTCTTTTCTCTTTCCGGCTCATGATGCATTGGTTAACATTACGGAGTGGCCATGAGCCGGAACCCGAAAAGATTAGGTCTTTTTGCGAGTCTCTCCGAAAGATTAGGTCTTTCAGCAAGTCCGGGTCATTTCGTTCTTTTGTCACGTGACCGCGCCACAAAGTTAGGCAAAGTCAGTATGCAAATATGCATGGGCAAGTGGCGAGAAAAAATATAGCCAGCCTAAAATTAAAGAGTCTTTAATAAAATGCACACCGTATGAAAAAATGTCCCAGCGCCATAAAGAAATCACATGTGCCATCTTGCATTACTGTTGTAAAGGCATGATCCCTGTGTATGCAGCTGAGAAGGGTAGCCTCGTCAAAGTGCTTGACCCGAGGTACGTTATGCCCAGTCGTAAGCACTTCAGTAATGTCGAGTTGCCTCGCTTATATAGGCCCAAGTAGAGAAGGATGTTAGCAGTGTGGTCCATTATTTTATTTTAAATAGTTTATTTTGATAATACTATTTAAATAACTATGATGTGGTTAAACAAATGTGAAGGCTACTGTAGCTCTACCTCCACCACATCTGTTGTCATTTGATACGTTTACATTGCTGCACTAAAATGTAGTTTTTCTCATTTGTGACAGTTCAGTTAAATGTCACTTCAAAATAAAGTTGCAAAAAAAGTATGCAATGATATTTTTGTCAAACTTTTCAGAGAATAACTGAAAACGTACTTTATTGTGGTATATCGTGATATATATCGTTATCGTGATATAAAATAATCCATATCGTGATATATGATTTTTCCATATCGCCCAGCACTAATGAGCACTGTACAAACATTCTAATTTAGTCAGCCTCTGACAGACAACAGAAGAGTGCTATTTAGTTTCAGGTTTCATTTTTCTCGCCTCTTCGTCTGCAAAGCTGTGAAAAAAAGTATATCTAGAATTGCATTAAATTAAATGTTATTATTACAATACGTGTAAGCATTTATTTGTTTAAAATGAAGAATAAAAAATTATTTGGAAACATAATTCAGTAGTATTTTTTGCATACTAAATTAAATAAGTGAAAAAAAAAAAATCACAGAGCCAGTATTTGTCCTAATGTTCATTTACCTAAAATAATAATGAAAAAACTAACATGGAAAATACATTTTAAGCTACTTTTCAAGAGTTTATGAAGAGTGATAATAATAAAAAGCTGCAAGCAGTGATAAAAGGGGACTTAACACCAGCGGCATGCCTTAATCGTGATTAAGCTCCAAGCAGATTGATGGGTCATTTAGCCAATGAGATGAGCTTTCCAACGATATATGGTTTGCCATACTCTATAACGGGACTGCGAGAAGAGAGCAGATGCTTCCAGTCGTCCAGTTTTACACACAGTTTTAAGGTGAGCAGAGCGCACTGGAAAACCTTTTTTCTGACAAAACGGGCATGTTTTTCTGGACATTTCAGAGGAGATTCATATTGTTTAAATAGTGACATGCACAAATCACATTGTTTTACTTTTTTTTTTTAATTGTTTGAATTTTCTTTAAAAATATTTTTTTTAATTGAGTAGTTTATCTAGTGGTATTGATTTGTATTTAAAAAAATATGCAAATGAACATCAATTTGTTCATTTGGTTACAAAGTGCCAATGGTGCCTGCCTGGACATTGTCTAATAAAAATCACTCCAGAAAACACATGTTTAGCATAATTTTGACAGATTTTGGTCATGTATTGGTCCACAGTTGTGGCTTCTACAAGTACAAAGTTTGTGAATCTATAACTTCAGTTTTGTTTAAGGTATCCAGTTTCTTACTTTTTCCTCATAAACTAGAAAGGGTTTCCTTTTCAATGACACCAACATTAATTTAACCCATAAAATATGAGAGTTCTAGCCGTTTTATTTTGGGTATGCCTTTTCCGGACCCATGTTCAAAAAGAAGGGTGGGTGTTAAGGAGTTAAAAGCCGGAAGCGCAAACGTTCAAGCAGCACTGTATAGAGCAGGCGTCGCCCGCAGTGACCATATCAGTCGCCCGCAAGCCAGTTCTAAAAATAGAACTAATCACGAACTATCACCAGTGTTTCCCTTACCATTATATTAGGGGGGCGCCCCGCCCCCCCAACGCCACCCCCCCCCCGCCCCCCTTGAAGGTCAAGTTAATTTTATTTTATTTTCGTCGAAAAACGACAGAAGTAATTTATATATAACAGGTCTTTGCTTTTTTTCTTTTATTAAACTAAATAGCATTATGTTATTTATATGATGGCATGTAATTTCTGTCTCAACGTTTGCGCGTTTACAATTGTCCTCCGTATCGCGCACGGCGGAGTTCCGCTCCGATGCCCACACACACACACACCCATCAGCGGACAGAGACCGCGCTTTAAACGCTCCCAAGGTGGTGACGAGGACAACACGTGTTCTGCTGCGAGCAGCAGCCGGTGTAGCTTTCCTACTCCGAATCAAAGTACAGAAAAGAGCCCAAGTGCTGCATGTCTTGCCCCTGACAAGCAGCAAAAGTCTAGCCACCACAGAACGACAGGTTTTGACCCAGCTTGGCTGTCAGAGGGGAAATACTCCCCCTGGCTGCACAAGACTGATCTTGGTAAGTAAGTAAATACACACAAGCATGAATGAACGAATTGATAAATAAATTGCTTAATTAATAGCTAGCTAGTTAGTTATACAATGGCATTTCCTGCTTTAAACTATCACTATGTTAAGTTGATTTTTACTGTTGTTACTATCAGTTATCACTTTTAAAGCCTAACAGTTAATGTATTTACAGGTCAAAACAGACATTCGCAATAGGCTGCAAGGGGACCATCTTGCAGCCTGCATGCGGATCTCAATAAATGGGCCAGAAGTTTCAGACTATCCATACCAAGATGCTCTGGAAATGTTCTTTCAGAAGCTCAGAAAGATGCACTGCAGTGACAAAAGCTGCACACTTTGTGAATAATTAACATATTAAAATAAATCTGATGTTTAGTGTTTAGTTCAGTGTACAGTTGTTTAGTTATTGTACAGTAATTGTTCAGACATTATAATATATTGGTATACTGCAATTAAAAGAAACATATAAACACTATTAAGTGTTTGTGTGAGTGTTTTGCCGCACCACCCATAACACCACAACCCCCCCCCAAGGCCATGATCCTAGGGGAAACACTGTAGTGGCAAACTAAACTAACAAAAAATCTAAATTTCAATAGCCATAGCCATTGTTGTCGTCATTGTGTGGACCAGTATAAAATTTGCCCCAGTGTTAAATGTAACACCTTGTGACTCAAATTGAGTGTAATCCCAACTCACATATGTTATATATAAAAATGTTTATTTCACTCTCTTAGTGTTCATTTAACTCAGAGATGCAGTGTTTTTATTGGTCAACACCACTGACCCTTGTACTGTGAGTTTGGCAGTGCTGGTCAAATTTAAGAAAGTATTTAACTTTTAAGAATATGAAATATGTGGATTGTTCTCTAATGACTTGTTCTCCAATAATATCCAATATATTCAAATATTTGTATTGTGTAGCATTGACAGCTTTAGTCATGCACATGTGCAGATTCCTATGAGCAGTTTTGTCTGGGAGGAAGTGGCGACCTGGAGCCGGCTTGAGTCTCCTCGGGTCCTGCAACTCTTTGGGCTTGTGAGAGAAGGACCTAACGTGATGCTCTTCATGGATCTCAAAAGAGGTGGGGGATCTTCACCTCTGAAAACATGCCATGTTAAAAAAAACAATCATTGAGACTCTTCGTCTCCCCAGGTTCACTGGCTGAGCTACTGCGCATCAAGTCCCGTCTCTCTGAGTCTTTAGCTCTATTTTACCATGCTCAGGTGCTTCAGGCTCTTCAACACCTTCACAGCAGATACGTCGTGCACCTCGATGTCAAAGGTTGGTCAAATGATCAGCTTCATGGATATTGGAAATTGATTAACTGTACATTTGGAATTTACCCACAATGTGTGTAATCAACACTTTCTAAAGTGTTGCTTCTCCCCTTCTGTAGTTTTGTTATGAATGGAGTTCCGGACAAACGTGTACCAACATGACTTTATTCCGTGATCGTCAACTTACATGTTGAGACTTGCCATAATGAAAACACACCCCCCATGCAATACTGTATTCAACCACTAGGATGCTGTATAACAGGAACTACAAACCATATATAGGCAATAACTTATAACTTTACTAGTTATCTACACCTTCGGAGCAATTTTACTTCATTAACTTTGTGCGATTTGCAAAGGTAATAAATTACACAGATCATTTTTGCAGTACTCTTCTGTGATTTAGAGGTAAAAAAGCCATACATATATCAGCCAATCAGATTGCAGCATACAGACTCAGTGACAGAAAAGGCTTGTAAAACCTGCTTTTATTTCAGACAAAAAAAATTCAACGGTATCTCATTGTAGCCCGTTCCAGCTATAGCCACCAAGCTTTACCAAGACATCCACACTGGCCTCACTAGGGTTACTGTATCTTTTCAGACTGATACCACTAAAGGAATTCTGGGGAATCAATGAGAATGCTGGGAAAAGTTCATTGACCTTATAGCATCTTCAAAAACACATGGAGCTTATCAGTGCAAATGTATTCTAACCCCTGGCTCTACAATGGGTTAAAATTTACCATTCACTTACCATTGAAAATAGATGAAAATGCACAAATATATCTTCAAGAAAAAAAGGATCATAAAGAAATGGGGGTTTTGTTTATGCTAATTTCTTTAGAACATCACTGACAACTTGCTAGTGACAATAATAAATATTAGCATAAATGGTAGAGACAAGGGGTTGACTTATTTTAGTCATATTGACACCCTCCATAGCAACCAGACTGTTTACCATAACAACCAATTTGACCTATCTCTATCTTGGCTTTAGAAAGTTGGTTTATTTTATGCACAGTGTCCTGATGATTAAAATAGCATAATATTATGTCACTGACTCCTTCATAGCAACAAAATGTTTCACCCTAGTAACCAAAGCAGCAGGTCTATATCTCAGTTTTAGAAAATGCTAGGGATTTATCACGCGTATTGAGAAAGGAAGCTGAGTTCGTCACTGAGTTCTTCCAAGCAACCAATTAAAAATATTATAGCTCAGCTCTGGAAAATCTTGGATTATTTAGGTAAAGTTTATAGCACTATGGCACATTCACAAGCCACCGTCAAAATCTGTACACAAACTTTGGCCATCTAGTTTTCAATTATTATTGTGTTTTTAAAAGCTATATAAATGGTGCACTGCTAGCATAGAGCGCTCAAATACTTTTTAATTTTAAATGCTTTAGAAATTGCATTTGGCAATTGGTTTCATTTGAACATCTTTTCTAATTTTAAAACCATGTCTAACAATGGAAATAACCATAAAATGAAGAGTAACATATTTACGGTACATTCTGAGCACCCTCCAGGTAAGGTTAAATTGCTCTATGCCCAGCATAGTTTTTAACATAGCGCTGCGTTCATGAATAAAATTAACACGATTGTAAACTAGCTGCAACATCTACAGTTCAGTTCACTTGTAAATACTGTTTTGATCATAAAGTGAGTCAAATATTCAAAGAAATCCACAGAAAGCTGCACAAGTCAAAACATTTCGACTTCCAAAACTCCTCACCCTATGTAACTGCATCAAAGCAGCTTCAAAATAAATGATGGCTCACTTTTTTGTGTGTAGTGGACAACGTGTTGCTGTCTGATGATGAAAGGCAGTGTTTTCTGTGTGACTTTGGCCTCTCTGAGAGCCTCAACCAGAGCGGCTACAGCTACAAAACATACAGAGGTGAGTTGACCACACCGAAACTGTACAAAAACTACAATCCACTGAAAATGTGTCTATCAAGGACGTATTTGTGATGTGCAGGGATTTCCATGCGTGGCACAGAGTCTCACATGCCCCCAGAGGTGGCTCGAGGAGACCCCTGCTCTGCGAAAGCTGATGTGTGGAGCAGCTGCTGTATGCTTCTGCACATGCTCAGTGGACACCAACCCTGGAGCCGCAGCTTCCCTCATCCTCTCTGCCTCAAGGTGAGGAGTGCAGTGAAGAGGGAGTTTTTATTGCGGATTTCCTGGATTATTTATACAAAACACAATGCATTTAAATGTGTTTGTATGTATATGGATGGGCAGTTTATGAAAATGGTCAAATACATACAAAGTTGATTTAAATCTGAACTTATAATTCTCTTTTAACAACTTGGCTTTGCAATATTTTATTTTATTATTTTAACACTGTTTAAAACAACATGTTTTATTTTTTATTTTACTATTGATTTATGTTATATTCATTTAGCTTTTACAGATTGAAGACATGCAATAAAATAATGTAAATAATAATTATTAATATTAAACATATACATTTTGTAGATTAGAATCAAAACTTCAAATTCCATATCAATCAAAGACAAAAATACTTTTTTTGTGACATTTTTTCGAAGTCAACTTTTTAGTTGAATTTTCAGCAGTTTTGACTCTGTACTGCCCATGTGACCAACAGTAATGTGTTGTGATGGTCAGATTGTGAGTGAGCCCCCTCCATTATGGGAGATTCCACCTGACTGTGACCCTGTGACCTGTGATGTCATCAAAGCAGGACTGGTGAAGGAGCCCAGCGAGAGAGATTCAGCATCAGAGCTGTTGGAGAAGACTGTCGGAGCACTCCAAAGAGGTTACACTTCATACACTTTTAAAGATTTTTTTTGTCTGGAAAAGCATTTAAGGATTAAAAGGAACACTGTGATGTTTCACGACTGGAGGTCACTGTTCCAGTGAGTCCACCCAAGAAAGCAACTCTGTGTGTTTTGTCCAAGTACCCCTGACTGCAGACAAGATAAGCCCCACCCACTGAGTGTGGAGCCCAAACCTCTGAACATGGAGCCCCACCCACTGAAGGTTGAGTTTCGCTCACCGAAAGTGAAGCCCCACCCACTGAACATGGAGCCCCACCCCTCCGAATGTGGAGCCCCACCCACAGAAAGTGCAGCCACACCCAGTGAACAGGGAGCCCTACCCAATGAATTTGGAGCCCCACCCACTGAACGTTGAATTATGAAGTCACTGCCATGGCAAACAGGGTTAAGCTGCAGTCAAACTGTGGAAAAAATCCCATTGTTTAGAATGGAATCACATTCTGCGAAGTTTCCGTCTATGCTATGTGTTTGCGGATCCTGCTCCGGCAGAAAGTTCAGCTCAGAGGAACCTGCAAGGTTGGGTCAGGTGACGCGTCCTCCTGAGCCATCACATTGGCGCGGCATGTTCCGTGACCATATCTAATCACTCAATATGAAGCAAATGTACATTTTAAGACACCAGTATTGCTTTAAAGTAATCCTGTTATAATTTGAACGTGTTAAATAGTGAACTGTTTATTTTTTAATGATGCTGTTTTGTATGGGGGCTCATAGCGCACAAATGAGACATTCTGTGTTGTTCAGAAGTCACCACCACATTAGGCTTTGGTTTAGGGTTGGGGTGAGGGAGTTCAACCAATGAGACGACACGTGGGCAGGGCTCAACATTCTGTGGGTGGGGCTTAACCCATCTGCAGTCTGCAGACAGGGTACTCTTAAAATAGCAGCTAAACTAGCAACTAGCTAAGTTAATAATGCTACTGTTAGCTTAATGATCTCACATGGAAGTAGGGCCAAATCTTGAGAACCCTGTACATGGAAGCACCAAAATTACCCATTGGGACTAAACCAGGAACTCGTTCTTATTAAAAGATTCGAGACTTACTATGTGAAAAAAAGGTTTGGAACTCACGTCCTTCTCAGATCTATTTAAACATTTGTATTCTTTCTTATTTTAAAAAGTAGCCCTATTTTTCTTTCATGAATTAGATAACATTGTAAATATATAATCCATTTGATGCTACTTAACAATACATTTGTCAAAATCTTTTTCAATTGTAGTGAATTAATTTCATTTGACTTTCAAGTGTTGATTACGTGCAGGCTACTTTAGAATATATTCCAGTAAACAGTTAGACGTTACAATCTTCTGGGTCTTCACTTCCAGAAAATTATGAAACCGGAACTTTTTAAATTTGAGTTGAATACCCCTGTTACAAAGTGTACATTTTAATCTGTATTAAAAAGCTAATACCATGATTTCAGGATTCTTTCTAGAAAAAAGAAAGAGTTTTTTATTATTCAATGTTATTTTTGGTCAGTTAAATGCATGCTTGTTTAAAAAAAAAAACCTTTGTTTTCTCATTTCTGAAGTTTCAATCAAACAAGCGTGGGAGGAATCTCTGAATCTGACTTTAAGAGACGTTTCAAGTCCACCCATCAACAAAAATACAGGATCTGAGACAACCCCCAGCTTTCCTGGCATCTCAGAAAATCTTTCAGCTTCCTCAATGCAGTGGGTGAGCTCCTGGAGAGAAACGGCGGCCGAGGAGGATTGCTCTGACTCCGAGGATAATGTCTGGGTTGAAGATCCTGATGTGAATAATCAAAAAAAGAGCAGCTGGATGGAGAGGTACTGGGGCGAGGAGCTGATTAATGAACTAAATTCATCATCAGAGCTCAGTTCCATCGAAGAGTCACATGTTTGTGACAAAAAAGGAGTAATGATAGTGGATTATGAACCAGTGAATACTGGCGGTTTCGTGCAGAGGAGAATGGTTTTTGGTCATCTTGGCGAATACGACAGGAGTCTTTTGGAGGAGTCAGGGAGCTGGGATGGAGATGTGCGAAGCTTTGTGGATGATGAAGAGGTGCACAGCTCTTTGGAGAGTCTTCGAGGGCTGGATCGAGATGATCTAAAGGAGAGGGAACCGTTTTTACAAATGCAGACACTTTATGGTCCAAAAGAAGCTTATCCATTGAGTGAGGAAAGCTATTCTGAGTCTGAAGAAGAGTTGCTTGTGTTAAACAAGAGCGGTAAGTTACTGTCCCTGCTAATCCCTTTGCTTTGTTTGTTAATATCTGAATTTCACACAGAACCCGAAGAACCTGAAATCTGTCAACCAAGAAAGTGGCATTGTCAACGACTTACATTTGAAAAAGACTTGCAAGACATTTCAGAATAGTCTTAAGTATCTTTTGTGCTCTGCAGAGCAAAAACACACAACCGCAGCTGATTCGGGCCCTCAAGCTCTAACCTGCACCAGCTGCTCTGAGCAAGATTTCACAGAAGAGGTCAATTGTCTGCAAACACAATAATGTGTGCCATCAACAGTGCTCCAATCACTGCATCAAATTAACCCCTTATTCTTGCTTTGAAGGGCTCTGATGATTTAAGCTCAGGGGTTTTCTCCTCCTGTAGCTCTTCTGATGGCCAAAGCTTCAATGTGGATTGGTCTGTGTCAACGGATCAGACATCTTCGTGCTTCTTTGAAGGTGAGTTCCACCCGGGAGGTACACTCAGAGATGCTCTACTGTAGGTAGATACTGTAGGCTTCATATCGGTAGCTTGTATTTGTTGGTGTGTTTCCAGGTCTTGGTGTTGACGTATGGGTGGAAGATGTGAGTGGAGAGAGTTTGAAGATCCGGGAGAGACCTCGAGTGAAAATTGGACATATCGCCGTGGGAATCAGTGATCAGGTACAGATTTCACTCTTTGTGGCTCAGTTTGAAATTCACAAACTTTAATGGTGGACTAGAACTGGAGCAACAACTTTTTTGTGTGATAAAGAAGTGTCACAAGTGTCATTAAAAGCTTAATTTGAGCCACCGCTTACTTTGTTATGATACCATTCAATGGCCATTATCAGTTTTTATCAACCCCTTTCACATGGTTTAATCGGTGCCAACACCACCTGCTAACAGCCCTGATTTGTTGTTGTAGGTCCCATTATTCTAATTAATATACTTTGAATTATTTCACAGATTTGCCTGAGGACCTTCAGTCTTGCGACGATGGATGGTAGGTTAGTGTCTCCGGACACTGAAGTGTGCGAGTCTGGCCTGTGGCTGCAGTGTGTACCCGCTCCGGATGGCATTCCCAACTGGGACTGGAGGATCAAAGATGGAAAACTAGAACTGAAACAATATAATGAATATTCAGCTTCCTGCTCAACGGTGATACTCGAACAAAACTGATCACAT
Source organism: Danionella cerebrum (assembly GCA_007224835.1). Taxonomy (NCBI): domain Eukaryota; kingdom Metazoa; phylum Chordata; class Actinopteri; order Cypriniformes; family Danionidae; genus Danionella; species Danionella cerebrum. The sequence continues at coordinate 36,918 of SRMA01025813.1, forward strand.
CTTGTGATAAATTATATAATTTTTGTATCATTTTTATGAGTAGTTTTAGTCCACATGTTTGTTACATAATTTTTTATTCAACATGTATAAAGTTCTCTATGTTCTTTTGCAAATAAACTATTGGAAGCCAAAGTCACGTGGTTATTGGAATTTTGTTCATCTGAAAGGTTTTGTGAGAAAAAAAAAATGGTTTCGTTACAAATATCCAAATATACTTACACGAATAAAGTATAAAATATTAAATACACATCACTGCACAAAATACGAAGATAACAACTAAACTAGGCGTGTACAGTCGCCTCAACAAATCGGAAGTCCTTACTTCCTTGTTTCCCAAATCCATCTGGATGCGTTGATCAATTTGTTTGGACCTCGTTTATATAAGGCGGGATTAAGCGCCTGTTGTCGTGATGTGATTGGACAGATTGAGGAGTGGGCGGGCATAATCACGCCGGTGCGTTGAGCTGCGACATACGCCATTTTGCTGTGACAGCGGTGTGCTAAAGCGGTAGAGACGGAGAAAACTCGAGCAGACCCGGTTTTATAGGTGATTTTATCTCGTTTACTTAATAACACGCACATTGACTTTCTGATATGGTGATCGTTCACTTATCGAGGTGATTTAAAACGGCACAATCCGTTATTTAAGTCTCCAGCTGGCTGCTGTAATCATGTATGTCAAGTTAGCTATTCGGCTAAGGTGCTAAAGATGATGTTGTCCCCTATGTCTTTTTAATATTAGGAAATTCATTCCAGTTTTCCCCTTCATTGTAAGTCTTACAATAATTAAGTTTAAATATAAATTATTTTTTTTTAAATTAAAAAACACGTTGTTTCTCATTTTTTAAAAGCCTATTTAACTTATTATCTTGTATTGGCTGTTAAATACATTTCACAATTTTTTTTTCCTGCTGACAGCCAGAGATTACTTTGTCAATGCCTACTGCTTTTCCATTAAAACATATTTGAACCACTTTAGTAAATGTTAAATTTGTGAAACTCTTTCAGTTGGCATTTGAACCCACTCAAATGTATGCATTTTATTTGCTTTTGTGTTTTAGTGTGAAGCATGGGGAATGTATTTGCAAACCTGTTTAAGGGTTTATTTGGGAAGAAGGAGATGAGGATTCTCATGGTGGGTCTCGATGCCGCTGGTAAAACCACCATCCTGTACAAACTCAAGCTTGGTGAAATTGTGACCACCATCCCCACCATTGGTACAGTTGAAAATAATATCTGTTTTCATATCATTTGTCAGATTTTACAGAGTTTTTATCTATTACACACACTGTCCGAATGCATTTCTTTTGATTTCACCTTGATTTGCACAGAACCCCTTTCTTCCCATTGTAGATGTATTCTGTCTTACATCTCTGTTTGTTCAATTTGCTTTCACTAGGTTTTAATGTCGAGACGGTAGAGTATAAGAATATCAGTTTCACGGTTTGGGATGTTGGTGGCCAAGACAAGATCAGGCCACTTTGGAGGCACTACTTCCAGAACACTCAAGGTATGTGAATCAGAAATAATTATATAAATATTATTTTCCCAATAGTAAATGTTTTTTTCATTTATTCCTCTCATTCCAATACCTACATAGTAGACGTCAACCAATTATTATTTTGTTGCATTTTTTTTAATTAAATTAAGATTTTTTTCTTTACAAATTTTACAGTTTTTTTTAAGTGACGTCACAGTATATAATAATAATAACCTGTCATTTTGTTGTCTGATTGAAAAAGCTTCCTCTATTCATTGGCCTAGAACCACAAAATTAGTGTCCTCTTTAGGGAGATGCTTTAATTTCACTCCATTCATTGTTTGTGCTAAAAAGAGGCACATAAGCATTCAGTTTTTACTGACCCATTGTTGTTTGGCTTGATGCATTCCTCATGTTATCACTTGATAAAAATACTTAAAAAGGCTTAAGATGCCTATTTCTGCATACCGTGCCATTTTAATGGATTTATTGACAAACCAGTGCATATATTTAATGACTCCAAATACGAGTTAAACAAAGGTTAAATTGATCCACATTTCATGAAGTGTAAGTGAAATCACCAAAGGAGCTTGAATTGAGAGTGACCCTGTAACCATGAAACTGATTAAACAGTAATTTCCTATTTGATTTCAAATATTTGATATTAATAAAATACAGTACAAATGTAAATACTGTACAGGGAAATAAGTTGCAAGTGCTTTTACAAAAACTTGGAAGTAATGATTCTCCTGCGTTTTGTGTGAACAGGTCTGATCTTCGTAGTGGACAGTAACGACAGAGAACGAGTTAACGAGGCACGGGAGGAGTTGACGAGGATGTTGGCAGAAGATGAATTGCGTGATGCTGTACTTCTTGTCTTTGCCAACAAACAGGTGAGCAGCTCTTGTCTCTTGCCATATTTGCATTCCTGAAATCAAGACAATTTTCTATATTTGATTGGGGGTGTGTGGAAAGGGTACTTAAAAATGTACATTAACCCGTGTAAAGCTGGAGATTTGTCTGTAGTTCAATTAAATGTTTTTAACCTCTTAAGCCCGAGAGTCCCCGGTACCGGGGACTTGCCCCCTTGTGCGTTACATTTTCACTCATAGCTCACTAACCCTGAGAATAACCCACACATATTAAATACTGTTGTGTTCAGCGGAAACTCCTCTAAAAACGTATCTAATTCAATTTCATATTCATGAACCACAGCTCGAACGCCATGCAAATAAACAACAACATGTCCGGAGTATAATTCATGACCACGTTTTTGTTTATGTGCTATATGTATCCACAATATAAACGGAAACACCCAAACCATTACATTAAATGAAAGCTAACAACCAGTTGAATCCAGCGATATGCAACTCATTAACATTGCATGAAGTATTTCAGAGCAGGGAGCGAAAGTTCCCCGAAAAAAACGCCAGCGAAAACCAAGCAAGCATGTAAATCTTGTCTTACCTCTGCCGTTTTTTCAACAAAAAGTTTTTTCCATAGCGATAAAAGTCCGTTTGTTGTTATGTCCGGTCGATAGCTTCGCGAAAACTCCATTTTGTATTTTTTCTGTTGCTCCGTGGCCTCATGACGTCACCAAATATGGAATGACTCCCCGTGCGTAAGAGGTGGTCTCTCCATGCTGCGCGTCGTGTGATTCGTCGGCGATCCCGTCAGTCTCAAAATGGTTGTCATCATTGGCTGCCTCAGAATCAGAGCTTTCCAGCGATATATAGAGCTCCCGGATTGGACAGATGGTCGGGGGGTAGGGACACGCAGAAGCTCGACGTCGAAAGCGTTTGTGAATGAAAGGTTCCCAAAAGCGCAGCAAGATGGGGTAAATGAGCTTCCACCCCCCTTTTACAGCGTTGTTTTTACTGAAATCATGTCCCGTAAGCAAGAAAAGAAGACTATGAACGTAGCTGAAGCTTTGGATAAGATTTTTTCCATATTTCAATTATTGTGCCAAATTGTGCCAAACTGTGCCAACATGGATTACGGCTGAACTTTGTTCAATCAAAACCTTTACAGAATATTAGTTTCTTGTAGTATGAACACCAAACTTGCTACAGATGTCCTTGACATGTAGTGGTTACAATTGATTGTGTTTATTTGCTTCGTTATAAGTAAAATAAGGAGATATTGGGGGAAACGTGTTTTTTTTTAGGCGGAGTTCATTTTTTGGCCATTCCAACATCAATTACTCTTACCCAGTGTTCTTGACTGTCAAATTAACTCATCCACACCACTCCCCAAGAACCTATCTTCATTTTGATACCAAGATTTGCAGTTTAGGCCTTGTAAAAGCTGAGAAATGCTTTAAAAAGTAAAAGTACAGGATTTTCGGAAAATAGGCCTCAGGGCTTAAGAGGTTAAATAGAAATGTCTATATGATCTTTAGTAGATTATTTTGTTTAAATATCTTTTACATTTTAAAATCACATTTTATCCTTGAGGTTACATTGAATTTTAATGTTTTTATTCAGATTTTTGTCACCTAGTCAGTTGTATGTAATGCTGGCAACACCAAGGTTTTCATCCTTAACTGGCTACGTGCCAGTCACAGCATTTGTTTTGAATTAAGTAGGGATGACACGACCCTACTTTTAATATGATGTGTAGGTTTCAAAACAGTTTTAACTTTTCATATTTGACTGAACATCAACAGAGTTATGACATTATTTGCAAAGCAATTTTAATGAAAATGTGAGGAATAATTGAAAACATATGTCGTCTTTCAGTTTAATTGTACACATCCTAAATTGGTGCCATCAGTGCCATCTTGCAGTGAAAAGAAGGAATATCCCTTGGAAGTACATTGTTTTGACCTTTTTTTTCCGGATTTATGAATTGTTATTTTGTTTTATATAACGCATAAAAAGGTGTCAGTTTTTGAGATTTTCACCATAAAAAATGTCATATTTTGCTACCCAGAATTTTTGAACAATTTCAGGATTGTTGTAGAATTACTGTATAATGAAAAAAAAACATTTGTTAAAAAAGAAGCTGGGGTTGTACTAAAAAACTTTTAAAGATAGTCTATTCGAACAAATTGTTAAGTACCGTAGTTAAAAAAATCCCCAGATTAAGGGTTAGTTTAAAGAAACACTATGATACACCCACCGTATAACATTGCTTTAAATACATTTATCTTGAAGTTAACATTTGGTGCCATGTCTTTAACGATCTAGAGCATGTTGCTTTAGAGAAAGCTCTAAATCTGGAGAATCCAGCCGTTTTCCTCTATTCAGACTTGTTTCAAAGCTACGTGTTTGAGTGTGGAACTTTTGTTTGATGCCCCTGCCTGGGAGTGTGTTTCAAGTAGTGCTGAAGTTTAAATATTTAACACATTAAAAAATGTACGCAGTCAACATGGTCGCAGTTTTTTGGGGGATTTCCGTGTGTTCAATGTCCAAAGAAGTCTGGAACAGACCAAGGAAGGACTTGTCACCGTCTGTTATATTAATGCCTTTATTGTCTGCATTTTATCCATTTTCATATTTACTTCCGCCTTGGTCATGTGATCTTCGTTCAGTCACATGATCGCTCATTCTGCAACGCTTTTGTAAATAAAGCCTGGTCATTCACTCATTTAGTTTAGTTTATTCCTCCTCCTTTGTAGGAGTCTTATGTTGTTCAGGTTTTCCATACGAGTATCTTTTATGTCTTTGTTTTTATGACCAGTAAACTACAATAAACATGGCTTTTAAACCATCTGTTAGTTTGGAGGATATTGATGGATTTTTCCAGGTATGTGGTTTACATGACAATCTCTGTTACAAGTTAAACAAAAATTTCAATAGACCATTTAGTTTCATTGTATTTAGTTTTTGTACTTTTTATTTAGCCTCTTCTGACTCAAAGTATTGTGCCAAAACTAGGGGTGGCATAATATATGGTGGTACAAAAATAGCACAATACGAATGGAGCTACTGGGGGATGGCGTCTACGAGCTTCACCGAGTGAAAAATCAGGAGAAAAAGCACTTTTTAAAAGGAGAAACAAGGAATTTTATAAAAGGGTGTAAAAAGAGATTTCTAACTCCTTTTTAATATTTAATTTTCTTGAGTTTACAAACTGTACTGCTGCCCCTAGAGGCTGGAAGATATTACACAATCTAATACTAATCAACCCTGGCATTCGTAGCTTTCAGTTGGGCCGTCGTAATGCATATCGTATTGCGGACGTTATATCATGTTGTGCACCATATCATGACCAATGGGTCAAAACCATAAAAATAAGATTTGAACTTTGAGAATAGTGTGATTGCCTCTGAATCTCCCTTGTGTACATCGCAGGACCTTCCCAACGCCATGAATGCAGCAGAGATCACAGACAAACTGGGTCTTCACGCTCTCCGCCACCGTAACTGGTACATCCAGGCAACCTGCGCCACCAGTGGAGATGGGCTCTACGAGGGCCTCGATTGGCTCTCCAACCAGCTGAAAAACCAGAAATGAGCTCCTCTGCAGCCTCCACATCTCCGTGTGTGAATGTTTTTGGCATGTGTTTGTGAAAGAGAGACCCACACACAGCTACAGTACTGACCCAGACTTTGACTGAACTTCACCCCACGTTCCCCGGCATTCTTTTGGGTTTGGGCATGGCTGATTCAGACTGTGTTTGTGTGCGTCGTGTGCTCAGTGAAGCGTTTAGCTTTAGCGTGCACGCTAGAGAGAATGTATTGAGTGTCTGTCTGTTTGCTTGGTTTGGGAACGATCCTGGCGTGCCTTTTATACACACATTTCCTCACGTTCCATCCTCACAAATGCTTTTTTTCTTTTCTCTGTGTTGCTCCACGCCTGGTTTTCACATGCTGAAGAAAGAACCACGGGTTTTCACTCTTCCATTCTCTACTTCTGTCAGGAAAGTGTTTAAAGTGGGTTGCCATTGACGCATCTAGAGTGGAAGTTGGTGCCTATGCAGAATTCTTCAGAACCTCTTTAATTGTGTTCCGTGGAGACAAAAGGAAGTGTCTCTGACAACATTCGTCATAGTAAATTATTTTCTCTTGATAAAGTTATAGTAGGAGTGTAATTCATACATTTAAAGGAATTGTTCACCAAAATCTAAAAAAGTACACTATGGTTCCTTTTAAGGAAGACAAAGATTTTTTTGGGAGGATTTTGAGGAAGCTATCAATGGCTTTCTTTTTACGTTGCTCTAAAATTACCTTCTTTGTGTTGAGAAAATCTTTCAGATTTAGAAAAGGAGAATAAATGATTCTTCACTTTGAGAAGAAATCCTGCCCTGTATCTTTAGGTGAAACTATGCATTGTTTGTAGCCTGTATCAGGTCAGCATGGATTTACTCAGAGCCCCGTACCTTTCCTCTATGGTTCTTTCTCTTCATCATTTGAAAATCCTTTTGTTTTATTTTTTTGCTCCTCTTTTAATCCATGCGTCCCAATGTGAGGTTGTGGAGCTCTAGGGATTCTTGTTTTACACTTCCTGTTTCCCAATCCAAATCACAGACTGCTGAACATTCCCCTCCTTCCACCAAACTGTTGGATTTAATTTGAATAAAAAGTCAGAAATTATGCTTAAATTTAAGTGTTATTGTTTTGTGCACTTAATAGCTTAGTACAGGTAAAAGGAAAATGTGCTTTAAAAAGGTTGCCTAGTAATAGTTTAAATGGTATTACCGGTAGGTTAATTTATATTAAGAGTTTCAGATGTCACTTTGGCATGTTTTTAGCCAAGAAAGCTAAATTAGCACAAATTGTAAAATTAAAACTTAAAAGTTTGTTCCAAACCAATTTAAAGTATTTGCAGTCTGTCAACTATACGGCGTTCGATCTGCCTAATTCACGTAATAACTTGCCCCATGTACCTGGAGCGTCCCTCTCTTGATTGATTTGATGGACCAATCGCAACTACCCCAGTCGTTGACACTTTCACAAAAGCTCAGTAGGGTTCAGATTTAGTTTTGATATTTGGGGTTTCAAACAAACATTACCAAAGTTGTGATGCTTAATTTGCAAGGCTATTCAGATTAAAATATGACTTTCAGTTTCATTTTACAAAGCCAAAATTGTTGAAAAGGGAAAACCAGTAGAAGTACAAGACCTGTGATAAAACTTTTTTTTTTTTTTTAAATTCTGGCACAAAAAAGGGGGAGGGGTATAAAAAAACTATTAGTTTCTCAATTTTTGTAGTAAAAAATGGCAAAGTGTAATACTCAAACTACTGAATTTTAGTTTTGTTCGCATAACAACACATACCATGCTATAATAGCTAAGATCGTTTTACATTTACTAAACTGCACAGTAAACCGCTTGTGGTAAATTGTTTTTGGGTTTGCGTTCAGTTCAACTACAGCTCACTTATTTGTTTATATAATTTGCTTCTCAATATCCTTCATGGACCTTTTTTCCCCCTCAATCTTCATTTAACACTGTGAAATGAGGCTCAAAGTGAGCGTTGCCACCCAAAGTGCGTCACTTCCCATTGATCGAAAATGTGAGTTGTTTTTTTTTAAGCTGCAAAGTTAGGCCATTTAACATTCTAGTGAATGAGAAGCTGCTCACTTCTGGAGCCAGCCTCTAGGGGCAGGTAGAAGAATTGCAGTTCAGTCACTTCCTATTAGGCTCCAAAAGGGAAAGCAGAAAGTCACTCCCAGTTGCATGTGAGCTACATTAGCCTCTCACTAATGCTGAAGTGTCCATCCTCGCAAGTGCTTATTTTAAGACCACTTACGTCAAACGGTGCGCCAAGACCGTCTCATTTCGGCAAAACTTGAAGGGTTTCAAATGCTTCCTAATTTCACCTGAATTCAGAGGATACATCGCAACCATCCTTCGTAGCTATCCCACATGTTTTCGGAAGCAGACGAGGGAGTTTATAAAACTAATGAAAACAGAATAAATTCTAGACCGTCATACTGGTTTAAATTACACACAACATAAAATAGAAAATAATCCCAGAGGGAAATGTGACCGATGCAACCAAAATGAAAATACAGAGCATGTTTCAATACAATATATTCAAAATAAAAAAAAAGACAGAAATAAATGAAGAAAGAAATAGAACAATTAAAAATAAATCCTAAAACTTAGAAAATAAATAAATCAACGAAAGAACTTACGGTGCTCTTACAAATTTATTAGACACAACCCATGAATATAAAACAATCACTTAAAGAAAAATATTAATAATACAAGAACCTTTCATTCATTCAATTCGGGATCTAAACTACTGATCCCGCTGGTGGCGCTAATGCACCATAAGCAAACTGCCAAAATTCAACAGAAGAAGAATAAGGAACCGTCCTGTTTACCAAGGTTTTAATGCAGCCTTTGGAGGATCCTCCCAAGCTGCAGCCTTGGAGGCTAGATAGGAAGAACCCTCCGGAGGCTTTTTGAACCTGGATTGGGACACAGCCATTGTGAGTGTGACTAGTCCAAACATGCATTGAAGATAACTACAATGATAATTTGACTAGGAGTAATGTGTATTTAGAGATGTCTGCAGACCATTTACACGAGTCAAAATCATGCGTTGACTTCCATTGAAAAGGAGATTTGACCATTCAAAATAGAATTTGAGATATCTCAAGTTCACTTTCTCACTACTGCAATTAGAAGTGACGATATCTCTTACTATCTTTACGCCTTGTCAAAATATATGTATCACTAGTCAGAAAGGATACATTAATTCCTATCTTTAAATAAAGCTCAGGTGAAATGCTTAAATGTTAAAAATGCTTGCCACAACGCGCGAACTTCACCTGTTTCGAGTTCTCACTTCCTGTGTGTTCACGAGCTCCGCCCACGTGCGAGGTGTTTTAGTTCAGACGAAACTCGAGTGGAGTAAGTAAATAACAGCATTGTTAGCTGAGTAATATTACTCACGCCGACTGGACTCCAAAAGACACTCCTTAAGACACTCCTGTCGTCTTAACACCGAAACTTGACATCCGAAGAACGACTGCAACGTGTACAGGCTATAATAAGGTGAGTTTATCTGGCTGCTGTCTCCCTGTTTACTGCCTTAAAATAATTGTTAATCGTGCTGTTTTTGGCTGAAACGTTACTTAAGACTACCATGGTAAATGTAATTTTATGCTCCTGATGATGCATAAGCACAACTCAAACGTGGTTTTGTTTTGTAAAAGTTGTGTGAAGATCTTAAAAATGATTTAATGCCGTGTCCAAATTGTTCTTTTTCTAAGGCGTATTCTATGTGATGACTATATTAATGCTTTCAACATAAGTTTTTGAATTGTAAAAAAAGTAAACATTGGTCATTTGGCTTTTTTTCAGTTCCAAAATTGACCTTCAATGTCAAGTTATAGTCAGCATTTGGCAACATGGATATATCTTATTCAAGGGTAAAAAAAAAAAAAAAAAAATTTAATAATTCTTTTTTTTTTTTTTAAAAAAAAGCCTATATGTAAAAGGTCCATTTTTGGACCAGTGGATCAAATGTGTGATCAAAGATTAGACTGTCTAAAGTTTTAAAATTGTTTTACGGTGACGTTTCGCATGGCAACACACTTTGATTGAAAACCATGGCCGTCAATGGGACATTACACATCTGACCGAACGACTGGTTCCAAAAAAAAAAATTTCACAGTGTCATATCAAATCAGTTTTTCGTAAGGAGAACGACCAATGGAAGCTGTCTCTTTTGATGCACCTCAAACTCTTCAGGCAGGAAGTGTGTTAACATCAATATTTCCTCGACCCAGATGAAGACCACCCTTCTGAGAAGCCATTTGAAGATTAGTGCGAATCTCAATTCAGATTTCTGTGTAGAATCCTTTAGACCTTTTTAACGTTTCCTTCAACCCTGATGAGAATCTCATTACCACATGCACTGAAACATCCCCACAACATTATGCTCCCACCACCATGTTTCTTTGTGATAACAGTGTTATTTGGGTTGAATGACGGTCCCTTCCTTCTCAAACTTTCTTCATTGAGATCAGTTCGAGATTTGGCCTTCACTAGTGACCAGGCACTAGCGTTCTTGGGGCTTTAGGAACATTCACTAGTTTTCTTTCCAAAGTTTTCGTAACAATTCGCTTCCCACTGTTTTGTTCCCCACTGTGTTGGTCTCTTTAAACTTCTTGTTGATGCTTCTCAATGCAGTTCTTTAGACTTGAAACTGCCAAGATAAATCTATGCACATGTGTGAACAGGGATTATTTGGTCCCTAAATGCTATGACCCAACTATGACAATAATAAAAATAAATTCATTAGATCTATTCATAGCTCTTATGAAAAAAAGTATTTCACATTCCCTCATTGTTTTATCTTGGTTATCCTTTCATGCAGTCTGTTTCTTTATTTGATAAGCAAACACCATGTTCTCAGATTATGTACACTATGGCTTTTGAAACATCAATTTATTTGATGAAACCTCAGTTCAAAGCAGAATAAACAAGATCTTTGTTTGCCATCCTCTCAAACTGAGAATTGCATACCTTCATTTCTACAGCCTGTGACCATTCACAGACAATTATGTAAATGTAATGACCGGTTCTTTCCCAAAAACAATAGAATACATAATTATCAGAGTACAAATTTAATGTCCTGTTCTAAAATAGATCTCAGAACTGGATTTTCATGACGTGTGGCAGAAGTGTGTGTGTTTGATGCTTTCCTGCTAATCCTTTCTTCACTGTAGCTCAAGGAGACTGAAACGTTGCGTCTGAAACCTGTGAACCAGGAAACTGGCACAGAAACCAAACAGTTCACCTTTTCTCAAAAGGTGAAAAGTCTCAAACAACTGCACAACACTCAACCTGTCTGTTTGCTTATAAAAATGGAGCTTGTGCGTAGAAAAGCAAAAGAAAACATTTAAAATTAATCCTGAGGTGAGAAACCAAATTGTTTAAAGAGTGTGGAATTCAAAATGTCAACCCTAGACATGCACAAGTTAAGTATTTTTTTTTTTTTAATGTTTGATGCAGAGATGGAGGTGAAGGGCTGTAGGACTGAGTTGGAGGTTTTCGGGAGGTCCCCAGTTGACACGTTGTCCAGATTGAACTCTATTACCGTTCAATGTCCTCTACTGTCCCAGATCCCTCAGGTGTCAACGCCGCGATTGATTCCTCCAGTTATCAGAAACACCTACAGGTACAGTTCAGATCCGGGTGAAATTAAGCTAAAATATACTTTAAATTGACGTTAAATCGCTGGGAAACGATGGTGTTCTTTAAGTTTTGTTTTAGATCGAAGTTCTCTGTTCATCGCTTTGATTTTTGACATTTCAAAATGTCTTTAAGTGCGATCGAGCAGTATTTTCTTCTTGTAAGCATGTGAGCTCACATAATAAAATGCTGTTTTCATGTTGTTTATGATCACTACTCTTCTTGGTCTTGTGATTTACAGCTTTCCTTCGAGAGGGGAACTTCGCGCTTCGTCTGCACCTCTGATTCCCAATCCATTCCCGGAGCTGGTCAGTCCCACGCACTCGCCGGTGCTGAGTGGATCTCTGGGCGAAAGGGATCCCAATTCAGACACCAGCACACATGTGAGTAAAACAAAATAAGATGCTGTTCAGACATGTCCTAAATCACAGTACAAAGGAATTTCAGTAGATTCTGAATGGCTGATGTTACTAAATAAAATGTAAAATAAAAAAATACATTTTGTGAAGGCTTCATTGCACTTTGATTGACAAAGATCACCTGTGATTTCTACAGAGAGATTGCAAGTTTATAACAGCTAGTGCCCTTTTTCTTTTTTCCCCTTGACTCTAAAGTTGAAGTTTTAAAAAGGCAAACATGACAAAAAATTGTTTATTGCTATACATAAATATTTTAAAAGTTCTAACTTTTAAAAAGTGGAATTCTGTGACCTTCATAGAAAGTATATGAGTAACTCACTTAACCTCTTAAGCCCTGAGGCCTATTTTCCGAAAATCCTATACTTTTACTTTTTAAAGCATTTCTCAGTTTTTACAAGGTCTATACTGCAAATCTTGGTATCAAAATGAAGATGGGTTCTTGGGGAGTGGTGTGGATGAGTTAAT
>SRMA01025814.1:6788-18470 GCA_007224835.1 Danionella cerebrum
CTGGGATGACATGTAGGTTGTGGACCCGTCTCCGGGGGTGCTACTGCTCTTGCCTCGCCGGGTGCCGGCTGCTCCTGCGGGGACGGGGGGCTCTGTGGTCCGGGGGTGGGGGGTGGCGGCTGTGCCCGGGCGGCGGGGGGAGTGGTGTGCTCGGTGTGGCCGGATTGGCCTCCTGGGCGGTGTGGGGGGGCCTCTGGGGTCCGTGCTCGCGGGTACCGCTGCCTTTGCAGCCGCCTGGTGGTGGGCCTGTCCGCGCCCGTGCTGCGGCCGGGGCCCGCCGGGTGGGGGGTGGGGGTGTGGTGGTGGGTGGTGGCTCGGGGACCGGTTGGGGGCTGTGGGGGTTGGCCGGGCTGGGTGTGGCGGGGTCTCCTACTCAGGTACTGCTGACTCTGTGCGCACGCGACCAGCAGCTCTTGGACGTGTATGGGTGTGGGTGTGTGTGTGTGCGTGTGTGTGTGTGTGCGTGTGTGTGTGAGTGTGCATGTAGAGGGGGGTGTGTTGGGGTGAATGCGTGTGTAGGTGGGCATAGGGGTGGGTGGATGAGTGTGAACGAATGAGTATGGATGGGATCCGAAGGGGGGCAGCTGCCGCCTGGTTTCCCGCGTCCCCCCCTTGGTGACTCTACCGTGTCCCCCGGGGCGGGGAGCGGTGCCACCCCTGGGTGGGGGGCGGTCGGCTCGTCGGCATGGTGCCCGCATCGGCTCCTGGTACATTTCCTCCACCCCCACACACAGGATCCCGGGGGTCTCAGTCTCTGTGGGGGATTGGGGGGGTCGGCCTATCACGGATCAGCCCCCCCGGCATACTCCAGGCCAGGGGACCCCCAGTTTTAATTCAGTTAGACACTCAACATCTCCAGGGCACTGGAGAGGGGCCTGCCTCCTGGAGTGGTCAGAGGACCAATAACATCTGGCACTGACCAGCTTCGGGAGCCGGTCTCCCCCCCGGTGCCCCAAATATCCCTTGCAAGGACACACTACATTTAGGATTGGAGGGCTAGTCTCTCCGTCCACATCTGATGGGTGGGGCTGCAGATTTGTGCCCCCCCCAAAATTCTAGGGCGGAGATGACGGCCCTCTTATTTTACATACATATTAGACACGCAGGGAATGGGGGGTGGTGCCTGGACGTCAGCTGTCAACCAACGGTGACGCTCCAGGACATCACTCCCCAGTTTTAATGCAACTTATCTCTTCAACATATACACAAACACATACACTACACTCCAACTGGGGGCAGATGATGGGCAGAGGGTGGGCGGCCGTCTCTGTCTCCCGTCCGGGGTGGGTATATGCCCTCCGTCAGCGCGGGCCCGTGGGATCCCCGGGTGGGCGCGGGTCCACTGGACGGTGACTGACCGCCCTTCGAGTATGAATGGGCGTATGGATGGAATGATTGATGAATGGATGGATGACTGGGGGAGGGGGGGAGGGGTCTGAGGCTGCTGGTCGTGGTGGGTGCGGGGCCGGGGTGTGGCTGGGGGGGTGGCTCCGCTGCGCCTGGTGCGGTCTCCCTCTCTGCCCTCTTCTGGTCTCCTGGTCTCCTCTCCCTCCTCGCCCCCCCCCGCCTCCCTGGTGGGGCCGCGGCCGGGCCCGGGTCCGGGGGCATTGCCGCCGGGGGCTGTGCGGGTGGTGGTGGTCGCGGGTGGGGTCTGCTGGGGCCTCCCTGGGCTGTCGGGGGGGCCGGCCTGGCCGCTGTCGGGTGGGCTGCCCCCCCGCTGTGGCGGGCGCGTCCCTGCTCTCTCGCATCCGGGCGCGGGGCGTTTCTCTCTGGGGGTGCTGGCGGTTCTCGGTGGGGTGGGGTGGGATGCTCTGGCTCGGGAGCCCGGGGCCCTGGTCGTGTCGGCCCACGGGGGGTGGAACGATCCACCGGGTTACTTCGGTCTGATTGCAGAGCCGGTTCTGTGTCGGACCTCGCAGCGCACTCGGACATAGAGGAGTGAGGGTGATTCGTGGGAAGTTGGTCGGCCACTGGTGGGTTGGGTCTGCTGTCCCTGGGCACCGTGTGCTGCAATTGTTTGTTTGTTAGATATGTGTGGTTCGCCCAACTCACTGTTTGTGATCTTTGGTAAGTTATGTATTTTCCCTCCCATGTAGCTGAGTTGCTTTTTAAAGCATACAACATTATTATCACCTCACTTAAGATATTGGCTGTGTATGTATGTATATTTAAACATGTGTGTATGTGTGCCTGGATATACAAACTGCAATAACTGTTTTACATGAACAATAACAAACGGACATGGACAAAATGAACTGTAACTAGGACTTATGCGTCATGTTCAGGTAGGTATTTATTTATTTTATTTTTTTATTCATTTGCAATTCTTTTTTTCTTCACTTCTAAATTATTATTATTATTATTATTATTTTCCTCTCTTCGTCTTTTCCTCTTCCTTTCTTTCATTTTCACTTGTGTACCTTCACCCTTCCCCAATCCTCTGTCCACTCCCCCTTTTGGTTCGGCACTGTCTTGTCCTGACACAACTATTATAAACGTACTCGCGGGAATCACAACTAATAAATATTTAATAAATACATTCAAATTTCCAATCCAGAGGAGAAAACACCACACCAGGTGTTTTACTCCTCTGGAGAAAGCAAAACTGTCCAACTCAGCAAGGCATGTACTCCCCCATGTGATGACTTTTGAGCAGGACAGGACAAGGAAAAAAAAAAAAAAAAAAAAAAAAAAAAAAAAAAAAGCTGTTGTTATCTTGTATAAAATTCTACCTACCACTGATGTCCGTGCATGTACAATTTCTTCATTTTTCTTAGCTGCAGCTTTGGACCTGGACACACGAATTATTGTGTGAACGGAAGGCTTGATAAGCCACCAAAATGACATCAGGTGGCGGTAGCTGGGGAACCTGTTTGAAAAACAACGTTACTACAAAAGGAAAGTGTACATTTGCTTGCTCACACAAACATACACACACATAAACATATACACATGCACACAAACAAATACATACACAACCATATATACACACACACACACACACACACACACACACACACACACATACATACACACCACACGACAAATGTTGGTTTATAAGTGTTCACTTTGAAAGGTTAGGTAACTTAGATTTAGCTGTTGCAAACTTACCTTGTATTGTATAAAATCGAATATCCTCGTCGGAACCAGCAAACCTCTGCAGTCCAAAACTGTGCTGATCATGTAGGCCCTGTAACTGCTTTCTTAGTTCCTCAACTTCATGGGTAAGATCGTCAATTTTAGCACAAGCCATGTCTAATGTGCGTTTGTTTGGCGCACATTGCGATTTGTTTGTATTGAGAAAACAGTAATAGCGCTCAGGCCGGAAGTAGGCGAGCTGTATTATTTTAGAACGGAAGTGCGTCACGCAGCTCAGTGCAAGTAGTCCATTTGGTGGAAAATGGTGTAAATTTCATTTAGAGACCAGTTGATCCTTTTTTCTGAGAGCAGGGCATGAAGAAGAGCAGAAAGAAAAAAACAACAATAAAGAAATCAAAGAACACAGAAAAAATCATGGATCACGTCAGATTTCATTCATTCATTCATTTTCCAACCCGCCTAATCCCTTTTGGGGTCACGGGGGTCTGCTGGTGCACATTGGGTGAGAGGCAGGGGTACACCCTGGACAGGTCGCAAGTCCATCGCAGGGAAACATCCACTCACACATTCACACCTAGGGAGAATTATTAACCATTAACCTAACCGCATGTTTTTGGGGGAGTACCCTGAGGAAACCCACACAAGCACTGGGAGAACATGCAAACTCCTTCCAGGAATGGCACTGGCATCAAACCGACAACCTTCTAACTGGAAGGCCACAGTGCTAACCACTGTGCCACCCTGCTGCCCCACATCAGCATTCATTGGATCCGATATAGCACTCCAAACCGCTTTTTTTCGTTGGCACCAATCATTCGTTCCGATGTGTGATGTCCTGTTGGCACCAATGGTTTTAGGTCTCACACAATTTTGCAACAAAAAATTCAGGTCGATGTGTATGAGCCTCTAAAAGAGCTAAATATTGAGTGATGCACACGTTCAAACTTTTTAATTTGAAAACATTAAAAAAAATTCTAAATTTCTAGACATTCAACATTTCTAAAAATCCATCCTTTGTTCTGGTTTTATTAAAATATCAGATTTATTTATTTTAGTAATATTAAAATATCTTGAGATACTGATTTTGTGTTTTCATTAGTTATCATTTATAATCCTCAAAATATTCTATATCCATCTGTGGGGAATAAATGAATACATTACAAAAGTGTCACTCTCTGAATGGAGTTACTGAAAGAAATAAACTTTATTTATTCATTATGTGCCTCTCCTAATGCTATATACTGGTATTAATACTTTCAATGACTGTATAACAGTTTAAAAAGTTTGACAAGTCATCGCCGTTCAGTGTTCCCCGGATCAGAATGGATGCTGTTAACCCTTCAAAGAAAAAGCTTAAGATCTGCAACAAAGGCTTCAAAGCGACAGCACGAGCTCTTTCAGTTGTGTTTGTTTCCAGTATGTACACACATTACTCAGATTTAGTCGAGATTGATGGAAGGCCGAGCCCATTAAAACCTCTAATATCCCTCTCATTTGTTCAGATGTTTTGGGCATGCTTCCTCCAGCAATAAACCCTGGGGGTGGTTTGAACAGGGTGAGCGGGAGGGCTCTGGAGAAGTGTCACCCAACCATGAACAGCTCCACCACAGCTGTGTGTCTGAACCAATGTAGCACCAGAGAACCAGAGCGTTCACTTGCTTTTCATACGCTTCTGTTCCTCTGCCTCAGAATATAACTTTTTTTTTTTTGTGTAGAAATCGTCTGAAGATTCATTCATTCATTTTTAAACCCACATATTCTCTTATATTATTAATAAATGTTCTGTCTTCCATTTCATTTTGAAACTCATATAGTAAAACTTACAAACATCTTAATTTTTTTCATTCATTTTCAAACCCGCTTATTTCCTTTTGGGCGAGGGGGGGGGGGTACACCCTGGACAGGTCGCCAGTCCATCGCAGGTTGTCTGAAGATACTTAACAAAATGTCATTTTATGAAATTTTATTTATCTCCACGATGATCATAAACAACATTAAGGTGCTCAGTTTGGCAGATCCACTTTGGACGTGTACATGTGACTTTTAGACGGCCAATATTTTGCTTTAGGAGCGGCACACGCAAAACACGAAGCCCTCCTTCCTTCACATGAAAGAACAAGGGTTGAAGGCCTCTACACACTGATCTGAATGTTCGACCCTAAGTCTATTGTGACAACGTGCCTCGATCAAAAGCCAAGGACGCCAACGGAAACTCACACATCTGACCGAATGAGTGGTGCCAATGAAATAGAGTTTCAGATAGATTCTTTTCAAGGAGAACAACCAATGAAAGCTGGCTCTTTTGATGAAAGCGTAGGATGTAAAAGAGCAGCTTGGTGGCACTTATTCCACATTTTCATAGTGACTTCGCACTGGAAACTGGAAGGAAATAACCCTCACCCCCCAAATCCTCACTTTTCGCCATATTTGCGTCAAACAGCTTCCACCAAAAATATAAAACGCTCAACATTCACAATTTTTTCTGTGTTCTTCACTGTTCATTAACTGTTGTCGTCTTTTTATTTTCTGTTTTCTTGTGTTGTGCAGAGTGCATTTCTTGTTCCGTAAACGCCCTCTTGAGGCATGGAGCATCATGGCATCATTATATCCTCGAGGACAAAGAGAAGCCATCCAAAGACTCGTGCGAATCTCAATTTGGATCAGTGTGTAGAGGCCTTGACTGTGAAGATTAAAGGTGGTTTTAATGATTTTAACCCTTATTTTGAGTCACTGTGCTGTGTAAAATGTGTTTTGACTGAAATAACCACCTGTAGCCAATGAGAGAGCCACATCTAGAGCAACGTGGAAAGATACGAAGGTATAGACAGCAGTAATTTCAATCCAAAAGATTAAATAAAACGTTTTATGCTCACATTTCTGATAATAATCCCGGTCTTGTGCTTCAGTCGGGCACATGTGATCCCGCTCTGTTTTTCAAACATTTCTTTTAGAACATGAACAAAGTTCTCTGCGATTCTGTCTAAAGTCATGCAGTGTGAAATCCTCTGTCTCAGATCTATCGTGCTGCGTGAACGCTGCTCCAGTGTGAAAGCATCTGCGACACGACTGCTATGACCATCGTGCAGTCTGAACACGGCTTAAGCACAAGCCAATAGACCAGAAATATTCTCCCTGACAACAGTATTTTACCCAAGATCTCTAAGGAAAGTCTGCATCAGTTTTGATTATATAAACCAGTGATTATATGACACAGTTGCATCACTACCAATTTGGAGTGCACATAGATGGGGCTTGAGGGGCGTTGTGTTTTGAAAACAGTCAGCTGTTCCTCCACATAGAATCTCGTAGCACAACAAACTGGTCACGATAGGTGATGGCAGCGGAGGTCTTCTGAATGCTGCTTGCAGCTTTATGTTCCATTGAAACAATTTTTATGTTTAAGGCGTCATTGAAATAAAACTGAACTCGACGAAATGCTGTGACCAGAAGAGTAGTGCCAAGAATGTGACTGGTGCTACAGATGCATAGATTACAATATTTAATATGACGGCATTTTTGAGATTTTATTCTATTCAACAGAACATTCTGTGGTTTCACAAGTAATCTCAATAATATTACTGTTCTATAAAGATCCAGATCACGTTATTGTTCCCTGACTCCTTACCCAGACAGCTCATCGAGAACGCTCCTCCTTACGATACGAAGCTGGTCTGAAAAAAACACATTTGTTAAATGATTTGTGAAAATGATGAAAGTATAAATAAAGTTCTCCTCTGATCACACCGAAGAGCTTTATCTGAGACAAACAAGATAAAAGATGCTACAAAAGCACAAAGCACATAAACTTGTTCAGTTTTTGGATAAAAATAATTATGGATATTTGATTTTTTCATAGATACGTGGACTCTCGCCTGAAGCGTGACCTCTACACAGGAGCAGTGTGCTCAAGGAAGAGCTAATATTTGAGGGAGTGATGGATCTCCTGGTGGAAACAGGAAGCCGTGGGGTCAGGTGTGATGTACAGAGTGTGTTTGGCCATCAGCGTTCCCCATGGAGTGTGTGCGTGTGTGCGTGTGTGTTTGCATGGGTTCACGCCGTGCGACTGACGAGATTAAGAGGTGGCTGCTCGTTCTCTCCGCATAGACCCCGGGTATAGAGTTCAAAGAGCAGGAGACTCAGGTGTTGAAGGAGGGGAAGTGATCTCACACTTCCTGTTCTCCTCCAGCTCGCTCATTCACTTTATCTCATGGAGCTTATCTTCTAATTAAGACCATGAGAGGATGAATTACCTCCTTAAAAACCGCTTTGTGGTTTGAAAGTTTTAGCCCATGGTTTAGGTCTCATGATGGAGTCAGTGTCTTAGTGATGGATGCTGGAGGAGAAGCTTTCTCTCGTGCAGGAGAACCTGAATCCAACAATAGACAGAAGTAAAGATGTCAGATGTCTTTGTTCTCTTTATCATCATTTAAGAAACAGAAGGAAATCTTAGTTTTGCCTCATATTTTACTTTTAGGGGAAACAATACCTTGATCTTGTGTGATTGTCGAGTTTAACCATTTTTACTTCAGAACCGCCTCAATCCTCCATGGCATAGATTCCACGAGGGACTGGAAACATTCCTCAGAGAGTTTTGTTCAGTGGCTGCAGATTTGCCGGCTGCACATCCAGATGATTCACTCTTTGTGACACGGTGCGCTATTCTGCTGGAAGTAGCCATCAGAAGATATGGACGCTGTGGTCATAAAGGGATGAAAATGGTCAGCAGCTATACTCAAAATATCCCCCACACCATCACACCACCACCACCAGTCTGAACCGTTGATACAAGGCAGGATGGATCCATGCTTTCATGCTCTGAACATGATCCACATTGATCATTTCTGACCAGCAAAAAGTGCAGAACAGTGAGTTATTCTGAAGGTTACACAATGAAATGAAAACAACTGAACTCACCAGTGATCTCCACAACCTACTAGATGCCCAGCATTCCACGGATGAAGAGCTTTGACTTGATGTTGTAGTTAATGACATTAATATGATTTCAACACTGAGAAAGGGACAAAACAAACATAGCAAGTGGCTACATTTAACCTGAAGTGGGTTCTTCAGTGTGTACATGGTTCAATCTCACATTGTAAAAAAGCTTGAAAAACCAGTGTTCACATGGTTAATAATCACTACTCAGTATTTTAAATGAGGTTTGATCAGACGTTTGATGAGTGAGCACCAAGTGAAAGTGAACACCATGGCGAGAGCAAAGGAGCTCCCTTCAGAAAAATAAAGGGACTTCAAAAGATCTCTAAAGATTTAAAAATCACTCGTTCCACTGTCTGGAAAATAGTCTACAAATAGAAAGCTTTCAACTTCCAACATCCCCAGGTCTGGTTGTCCCAGCAAGTTCAGCCCAATAGGAGGCCATATGGATTTTACAGCAGTTTAATTTAGTGGCAGTTTACATCCACGAACAACATGAAAGCGTTGTAAACTTGCCCAGAGTGCATTTTTGAGTCAAACATCCCCAACACCATGCAACACATAGATGCTCTAAGTGTGTATTTCAATTATTATGAATAGTTTTGCATAGGTTTGTAATTGAAGCATAAAAAACACTGCTTTTACCTGTTGTGATTATACTATCAGTACTTATGAAGTGACCTACTGAACGGAGGGTTAACTGAACCTCAAAGAAGAGATAAACTGCTTCTGTCAGTCCTTGGAGACTTGGTACCGACTGAGATAATGACAATTAAACTGATAAATGTCATTGACCTCTGCTTTCCATGTACGAGCTGACCATGAATCAGCTCCTGCAACGTGGAGGTAATGACTCCGTCAAGCAATGCTCATCTCAGCCTGCTGTGTACAGTGTACAGGCCAGAAGGGTCAAGGCTGGTGCCTGTTCAACGACTGCCATAAATAAGCCTTCTACAATCCAAACTAGAGTCTTCTGAGGGTGCTTCCCAGTGACAAGTGCTTGAGAGAAATGAGAAATCACGGCAGCCCAAGGCATCGCCATGGAATCCTCTACAATATTTTAACAAGTGAAGAAATCAATTCCTCAGATGCACTCGGCTGCAACTGTGAGTGCTTAGTGAGAGTGAAACTCCCAGAAAACACCTGCCGTGCTGCTTTTGGGGTCCTGACAAAAGCAATTCACTTCATGAAGAGTTCCCCTGCCTTCAAGATTCTTTCGGCGAGAGACCAGCTTCTTCTTCTTCAGGATCGCTGGGGTTCCCTCTTTATCCTGGGCCTTGCTCAGGAACACATCTCTGTAGATGTGCAGGAGTTCCATGGAGTGAGCATTCTGAAAACCATACTGATGAACGGTCGGCAGGAGCCTTCAGCAGCACTGGTTCAAATCCACAAACTGCAGATGTTCCTGAAGAAAGTCTGGACTTTGGGTCTCGGTCTGAGAGAGTACACGTGGCTTAGGAATGCAGTGTTGTTCTGTCCAGGTAAGATTATGAAAATGAAAACCACACACGCTTATGAATCTTGTTTAAGGTCACTTAGGTCCACTGGTTACCATCATGAACTGTGGAGAGATCAGTGAGGTAGAGTGTGTGAATCTCCATGAGGACTATATTCAGCGCTAGTGACTTGTGAGCCCCCATGTAACCAGTAACGGCTGCAGAGAGCCAGGCAGGTTTGGTTGTTTATCTGCATATTCTTTTTGTTATTCAGGTCAGTGATTTCCGTTACAAAATCCTTTATGTTTCTTTGTTTATAATGTATGTGGTTTTTTGCATTGTCACAAGTGGCACAATAAATGGTTTATTTTTCACCAGATCCACTTGTGTACCTCAACTCATGACAAACATATATCCAGCGTTAAAGGTGTCATGACATGTTTTATTTAAAAAATACATAATTCTATGGGAAATGTGATTCTTTTACTCTCTATTTTATTAAAGTCATGTTCAATCTCTTCAGTGTTTAGGCCAGGCTTATTCCAGAAATAGGTTGAGATTTTAATCAGAAAACTTTTTGCCAGTTTATACAACCTTACCTCTATGAGTCAGAGTAAAAATGACCTCATTAAATACGGACCAATTAAAAAGAAGGGTTGCATGTTTTTACTGGCTGATCTGATGAGGTGTTGTCGCAACACTTCCTGGATTGAGCCAGAGACATTTTAAAAATTGAGAGAAGTTCTCAGAAACATTTTTGCTGCTAAATAAAGCCTTTACACATTTCTGGGGTTACATACATTATGGGGGTCTGTGAGAGATCTGCATGGCATTAAACGACATTACGACATTAAAAGAGGTTAAACTTTGCAGCAGGATGGTGCATACTTCCATCTCCACATCACAGTTCCTCAAGGCTGAGAAGATCAAGAGGCTCCAGGATTGACCAGCCCAGTCACCAGATATGCATATCATTGCACATGTCTGGGGGGAGGATAAACGAGTTAGCATGGAAGACGAAATCAAAAAATATTGATGAACTATGGGGGGCATGCAGGACTGCTTTCTGTGCTTTTCCTATTGACTTGATAAATAAATTCTATTAATTCTTTCCAAATCATATTTATGCAGCTCATGGAAGTCATAAAAAATAATCAATTTGGATGTGTTTGTATGTATATTGTTGCGGGTTGGTGGTATGGTTGCGGTGAAGCAGGCCAGACGAGCACGAGTACACAGTCAGTCCAGAACCGTGGGTTCTGAACCAGAGGTCTGTGATCTCTGTAAGCTGGTGCATCCGCCATGCTCCGGGCTCTGTGCTTGCTGGATCCATGTGCCCTTGTATCGACTCCTTGCCAGAATATTTTCCGTTGACACTTTTTTCGGTCGATTGGAAACCAGCCAAATCCCACTGACTCAACTTTCCCGACGGCGACACAGTAGACCTGGTTGCAGTGCTTAATTTGTTCCGCCGTTTGCCGGAACGCAATCCGTTTTCTCTCAATTTCTGGCTTCCAAGGATCCGGAAAATTTTATTCTGGGATCCGGTAATTATCTGACCCCATTTGTCTTTATCTGCCCAATTCCTGCCCACCTTTTTCACTCTACTGTACTACAATGCATTCCCCCGACTCAAGAATATACAGAGCACTCGCCTATGGTGTGCCAGGCTGCCTTCGTCGTATGTTGGTGCTGTCCCCTGCAGTCGGCAGGCCGGCCCGTATTATGTGGAAATTAGCGATTAGATAAAAATATTATGAAATAAAATAATAAATAATTATTGTGTTAGTGTGTTTTCTTTATTGT
Organism: Danionella cerebrum; assembly: GCA_007224835.1. Classification (NCBI taxonomy): domain Eukaryota; kingdom Metazoa; phylum Chordata; class Actinopteri; order Cypriniformes; family Danionidae; genus Danionella; species Danionella cerebrum. The sequence continues at coordinate 18,065 of SRMA01025814.1, forward strand.
GCATTGTATAATGTAAATAATAATAATAATAATAATAATAAATAAAATGCACTAATAGCAAGTCTGAAAAGGCTGCTGCTGGGTAATTTACGTCCTGTACGTAACTTATTTTTAGGCGGCATTTGGCCAAAACAAAAACTGTCCTGACTCCTTCGTGCTAACATGTCTAAAAGACAATCAAGTTTGCTTTCGTTTTTTAATAGAAACGAAGACTCAAGTCCATCATGTTAAACGGCCATTTAACATGATATTGAAGATTAAGATAAATTGTGTTGAAAGTAATCTAAAGGTTTTTTGTGTGTATATGTCTTAAATTATGTTGTAAATGATGTATGTAAGTCCTGCTTAAAAGCAGGCATGTTAGACACTGAACCATTGCGTTCTGTTTGTGTTCCAGCAACTGTTT
>SRMA01025814.1:18490-31920 GCA_007224835.1 Danionella cerebrum
TTTAAAAATTGAGAGAAGTTCTCAGAAACATTTTTGCTGCTAAATAAAGCCTTTACACATTTCTGGGGTTACATACATTATGGGGGTCTGTGAGAGATCTGCAGGGTTGAAGGCAACATCAACTGTGTAAAATACCAAGAAATCTTAGTTACCTCTTATATTCACGACATTAAAAGAGGTTAAACTTTGCAGCAGGATGGTGCATACTTCCATCTCCACATCACAGTTCCTCAAGGCTGAGAAGATCAAGAGGCTCCAGGATTGACCAGCCCAGTCACCAGATATGCATATCATTGCACATGTCTGGGGGGAGGATAAACGAGTTAGCATGGAAGACGAAATCAAAAAATATTGATGAACTATGGGGGGCATGCAGGACTGCTTTCTGTGCTTTTCCTATTGACTTGATAAATAAATTCTATTAATTCTTTCCAAATCATATTTATGCAGCTCATGGAAGCCATAAAAAATAATCAATTTGGATGTGTTTGTATGTATATTGTTGCGGGTTGGTGGTATGGTTGCGGTGGAGGTGAAGCAGGCCAGACGAGCACAGGCTCCGGGTAGCACAAAGTCAGTCCAGAACCGTGGGTTCTGAACCAGAGGTCTGTGATCTCTGTAAGCTGGTGCATCCGCCATGCTCCGGGCTCTGTGCCTGCTGGATCCATGTGCCCTGGTATCGACTCCTTGCCAGAATATTTTCGGTTGACACTTTTTCGGTCGATTGGAAACCAGCCAAATCCCACTGACTCAACTTCCCCGACGGCGACACAGTAGACCTGGTCGGTATCAGCTCCTGGGCTCCTTCGGCTCCAGGTGGCTCTCGCGGCATCTATAGCTGCGCCCAGGGAAGGGACATTGTCTGCGTTCTCCCGCATGCTAAACGGAGTGACCTCCTTCTCACTGGCTGCTGTCACGCTTTAGAGTGCACTGCTTGATGAAGTGTACCTGGCAACACTGATGTAGCCCCGCACCTCGTCACATTCCTACCCCCTAACAATTGCCATGCTTCACAACGAGGCAGCGGAGGTTACCCACGAGGTGCGAGGCTTTTGCCAATGATTTGTGTGCCGCGCCTCCCTCGCGAGAAGGAACCTCAGTCTTGTGGGTTGGTGTGAGACACGGACACACTGACACTGTTCAAGACTGCACTTTGGCTTTTATTTAAAATAAAAACAACATTTTTTCTTAAAAGTCAGTCAGCACGGTGGCGCAGTGGGTAGCACTGTGGTTTTCCAGTTAGAAGGTTGTTGGTTCGATGCTCGCCTGTGACTTTACTGGAAGGAGTTTGCATGTTCTCTTCGTGCCTGTGTGGGTTTCCTCCAAGTACTCCGGTCTCCACCACAATCTCTAAAAAATGCAGTAAGTTAATTAAATCAATTATATTAATATTTTAAATAAATAATTCCTCTTAGGTGTGAATTTGTGTGTGTTGCCCTTCGTTGTGCGCTAGAGATGTGAGCAGACCCCGTGACCCCAAAAGGGAATAAGCAAGGAAAATAGATTATTGAATGAATTAAAAAAAGTCACTCCGCAGCTCATCACAATTAATACATGCAATGGCATTATTTTAAATATTGTACATAAAACGTACACAAAGTCTTTCATGGAAGCAAGGGTTTGTTATTTCCTTTCTTATTGCAATAGAAACAGTTTTACATTAGTCAATACTATAACTGTTTTAGGTGTTGCTGGAGTCCGAAGCTCAGCGGAGATCACAGGAATCACAAAGATCCAAGAGCAGCTTCGGCAAGACCTTCAGATGCTCTTTCTTTCTCCTCATCAGCATCATCAAATGCTTCTGGAGATCTGGTCCACTGCCTGCACTTTCCAGACAGATGCAGAAAGACTAGTGACTGAACTGTTTTTTAGATCCATCATCGGAAGCATGGGAATCCAGGAACTCCTATTAGAACTCCTCAATAATGTGTCCTGCTGAGATGTTTGAACTTGTACCCAAATGACAAGTTTCCGAGCATCATTAGGGATTCAATGGATCTAACAGTCGTGAAATATGGAGTGCCACAAGGATCTATTCTAGGCCCTTTACTGTTTTCTATATATCTGCTGCTGGAAGCATGGTGTGGATTTCCACTGCTATGTTGATGACGCTCAGCTCTTTATCATAAAGGCTGACACTTCTAAACTATGGTATACCAATGCATTCCCGATATAGTTTCTTACGCCGAATTCAGACACAAAATATTTCTAATCTCAAATGTGAACCATGCCAACATCTGCCAATGTTTCCTCTACAGTTACAAACTGTGAGAGAAATCCCAGAACTATGAGATCCAGAAAACCCATAGTCTCTTTATTTGAGTCTTTTCCATTGCATTTAAGAGTGTACAGGCCCAAGGTCAGGATGACCAAGCAAAGAATGTGACCAAAAGAGTGCAGATAAAGACAGACAGCTGCAGTGAACTTTTACTGAACTCCATCCTCTGTAAACCACACCTCCATCTACTGTAAAACTCATGCTCACATGCTCACTCTTTCCTTGTCACCCTGAGACCTCAGAACTTTGTCTCTTGAGAGAGGAGAGCAGAATAACCTTCCATTACAAAACCTTACAGCCTTAAAAAGACAGGTTTGTATAGCATCATATCTTTTTTAGTATGTTTTAATAAACACATTTCAAATTTTACTTCCCATTCATAAATACTGGCAAAGACATGACAATCCATGGTCTCTAGAATAGATTATTGTAATGCTTTATTAGCAGGCTGCCCGGCTTCTTCTTTAAATAAAAAAGTCACATATTTGTGTCAAGCTATCAGAGATGTGCATTATTTCAATATTACAATATAAAATCAGTAATTTAATTACAATTGATGCATTTTGTGATTTCCAATTAATTTATTTTGTATTTATAATACAATTTTTTGTCATGCTAGTTTGTATGACACTGTATTTTTTTCCATGAAAACACCATGTTTTGCCAAAAACTATAGTAATTTTATGTTTGTTTTCTCAATATCATCACAAAAATTGTCTAAATCTTAATTGTGATGTTGGCTGTCATACTTGCCTACAGAACAGAATAAGAGAACATTCATAATCTTGGAATATTATGGTACACATTCAACAAATGATCTGGAAGTTGAAGGTCTGAGCGAGAAGGTCTAAAAAGGCAGCTCTGGGTTGAACAGGTGTGTGCTGGCAGGTCAAGCTCCAGGTTTGGAGCTTCTATAACCTGCTGTAAAAAAGTGGACGCCTAGCGATGCATTCAGCTGAAGAGTTGGAACAGTTACTGAACTTCCATAGGTTTCAAATTGTATTTGTCTCTTTTTCTTTGTGTATTTTGTGATGTGTATTTTCCTGGTGTTTTGTATTTTGGTTTGTATACAATGCATAACCTTCACTCTTTAAACTTTTGACCTTTAATCAAAGTTTTTAACATTCTCGGTTGCAGGAGGTGGTGTTTCATGAATATTCATTAGGTGGGCATGACTATCGCGACGACGCTACAGAATGAAACAATAAATATTGCAGTCTACGTTTGCTGAATTTGTTTGCATTAAATTAATACAGGCAAACGAAGCTATCGTCACTTAATTATGCTGATATTTCACAGTTAATTCAAGGTGAAAGTGTGAGAACTTTTTAGTTGAAGCTGACAACAGAGCCTTCCCTTGCCCCTTACGTCAAAGAGCTCCTGCGATTTCTGTTCGCTCCACGAGTTTCGTGCCATTTTATACAAATGATATAAATGTTGTGTACTGCGCGAGTGAATTCTAAATTTCTGAATATATGAGTAATACTTATTGTCTAATGCTTTAAATGAATTTATTATGGGTTTTAATTCAATCTATATTTTCTTGTTTTAAATCTGGTTTTAATGTTTTTAATTTTATATTTACATTATCTTTGATCAGTAAAGCCAACTGATTGATAGAAGTCAATAAAATATTAATTAAAAGTTTGTGGTTGAAGTTGCTTCGTTTATCTTAAATAGTTTAATCCAAACAATCCAGAGACAACCTTCCAATATTTTCTTTTTAATTCAGTAGTGTCGTTCAGATATCCACGTCCACCTAATGAATATTCATGAACACCACCAAGAATCAACCGAGAATATTAAAAACCACGTTTTACAACACCCAAGTAAAAGTCCGCGAACAGACATTTGATTGGTTCGTGGCATTGTCTTTCAGAGACACGTGATCCTGTTTTTTTTTGTATCTAGGAAGTAGTCAAGGCAACACTCCGGCTGTAACGTGACTTGTAGCAGAACACGATTAAATTTTGATTTTGTCTCGCTGTTATTTGAAAAACGTTGAAAAATGGGTGACGGGGACGAGAAATTCGATGGGATGTTGCTGGCCATGGCGCAGCAGCACGAGGGAGGAGTGCAGGAGGTAAATAACAGATGAACAGAGCGAACCGCATGCTAGCAGCTGAGCTAACCGAGACATGATGACTTGCCAAATTCATAAAATATGATTTTTTTTTCAGAAACGGCAAAGCTTATATTAATTTCTGGATTGGCAGAGCAGATAAACATCCACAAACATAAAACAATGAAAAGAATGGAATAACGTTATTAGTTTAAAATGTAGTTGGGCATCTTGCTCCTAATGTGTAGCCTTTTTATAAATTTGTTGATAAACTCTCTTAAGTTACCGTTTAACTGTTCATAGATTTACTGATATCCATTGTGTTTAACAACGGCAATTTCTATAATAAAAATAACCAAACAAGATTTTAGCTTGTCTATACGATGAATATTTAGTTTAACTTAGTACTTAGCTATCCAAATGTAATTACTTAAAGTAACGTTGTCGTATCTACTTTCTGTCGACAGTTGGTAAACACATTCTTCAGTTTTCTGCGGAGGAAAACGGATTTCTTCACAGGGGGAGATTCCGATGCACCAGAAAAGGTTTGATTTGTTGTGTAAAAATTTACCAAAATAAGCTTTAAAGCTGGGGTGTCCAAACAGCTGTAGATACTGAGGTACTGAAGTTTCTTTGCTACTTTTGATTCCTGATTCCGTGCCCATGTGAGAGCGAGAGACCAGGACATATTTTTACAGCAAACACATGAGCATTCAACATGTTCCAAGATCTGAGCACATTTTAATGATAGTCTTTTGTAAACAAAAGTAGTCTATGTGGTTATTTATTTCTTAATCAGGTATTGGAAGGCTGTCTTTCTTCAAAACGTGTGTGGTACCCATCATCAATCACTCAAAAAGTGATCCAGCACAATTAAAATCATACTTCCATGCACATTTATGATGCTTTAACACATTCACCTATCCATCGGGGTATTTGTACTACTGTCGAGGGCTAGTTACACCTATGTGTCTGGTTCATGATCATTTCTCTGTAGAACATCTCCCAATCAATAGATGGTGCTTAGACTTACTCAATTCTACATAAGCTTGATTTTCTGTTTCTTCAGAGGGTAGTATCCTATGAGTGTGATTTCCACGAAAATCATAGTTGCCTGAGAAGGATTCAACTGTGCCTTTTAATTTTTTGCAAATATTTATAATGTAGTGGACAGAGTTTATTTAAAGCATGTGTGAGCATCGTCTGTTCAAGTGTGTTTCTATATTTCTGCTTGTTATAGCTGGTTAAAGAGGCGTTCGCTCATCACAATAAGCTCGCTCTCAAAGCTCAGAAGGAAAAACAGTCTAAACAAGAAAAAGAGAGGAAGGAGAAGGCTGAGAGAGCTGCCAAGCTAAAGGATGAGGAGGAAAAGAAGAGGAAGCTGGAAGTGGAGGAGCCCAGAATCAAAGAGCTCACAGATGAGGAGGCAGAGAGACTCCAGTCACAATTAAAACAAGTGAGTGGCAGAAGTTGAACGTGAATAAAAAAAAAACTCTTGTCTTAAGGTAAAAACTAAACATTTTTGCACATTTTCCCATTTTTTCCTATGCATTAATTAATTAAATGTTTTGAAAAAACATCACAACCAAAGCCTTTTGTGTCCCATATATTATATTTAAAAGTAAACTTTTTTAATTGTGCCTGTGTGCATAAATTTTTTTCCCTGTTATGAGCATAGTTATTCTTTTTTTTAGTAGTTTACAGTTTGCTCTAATAAATTATCTTTAAAAATGTTTTTAAAACTGTGGCAAAGCTTGATATAATTTTTTTTGTGCATCCTCTACTTCTTTTTATATACCGATATATTTTTCATTACATTACAAAATAATTCCACAACAATCCTGAAATTGTACAATAAATACAATTCCGGGTAGTAAATTTTGTCTTTTTTTTTTTTACTGCAAAAATCTCAAATATAGAGAATTGAAGAGTTTTTTATATATATTTTATAACAAAACGAAAAAGTTTTGTGACAAAATAAAAAGGATTATATAAAAAAAGTCAAAACAATGCGAAAAATACGTCTACTAAACCTTGTACACTGTTCCAAGCACTTTTTGTTCCATTGTGCTTTTTTTGTATGAAAACACATGCCATATTACAGGTGATGTACCTCCATCTATCTCTTCTTTTCACCACTAGATGGCACTGATTTGGGGTTTGTAAAATAGAAATGAAAGTTGATTGTGCTTTTTCACACATTTTATTTAAAATTACCTTGTAAATGGACTGTCAATCTGTCCAGGGTGTACCCCTGCCTCTCGCCCTGTGTGACCTGGAGATGGACACCAGCAGAACCCTGTGACCCCGATAGGGAATAAGCGGGCAAGAAAATGAATGAATACCTTGCAAATTATGTCATAACTCTTGTAATGTTCGTTTAAAACCAAAAATGTATAAACTAATAACCTTTTTGTTATATTTGAAATCAAACTAGTTGTGACTGGAAAACACACTGGTCTGTGCAGAGACTTCTAAGGGTTAATGTGTGATGTTTAAATTTGGTTTTGGTGAAAATACAGTATATTTAACATTGACCATGATTAAAATTTTCCAGTCCCTTTTTAAAATCCTTTAAATATGTGTAATAACTACCGGTAAACCTTAATAGTCTCTGTGATTCATAGTGTCTGTCATTATAGAATCATTGCACAATATCAGATGAATGAGCATGAAGTTAACTGCTCTCATCACATTGCAGTCGCATGTTGCCATAGACAAGCTCATAGTGATGACATGGACGTGTCATGGAACATCAGAGATGAGTGCAAACCATTAATCTGTGATGTGCTCATATCATATTTTATTACTGGATTAGCTGTAAACACTCAGGGCTCTTTAGCTTTTTGGAGCGGAAATATATTTTTGCAGCACTTTAGTGACGCAGTTAACTGCTTTTGTGCGTCCTGATTGAAACATGAATAGAAATGGTGAAAACCAAGCTTGGAGAACAAGCACCATGAACACGCGTCAAATTAGATTCTTACACACGAGGAATTCTAAGATGTGCGCACTGCTTATTACTGTCCCCCTGAATCACAAGACTAGAACTGGTTCCTAGTTATCATGATGCGTTTGTTTATCAGCATTCCACATCTCTAGTGTGGGTTTTGTCTTGAGATTAGTTGCCTATTTATTAAATTCAAGCTAGTCAATCTCAAATTGTACATTATATAATGTGTTCATGTAATGTGCATTTTTCCACATTCCCAGTCTAAGGTAGCAGAAAAGAATTCAGAAATGGCTGAGAAAACAGATGCAGAGAGTCAAGACAAAAAGGGGGTGAGTGGCTTTTATTTGTGTTTTTATTGAGAGCGTAGTGTTTGTGAGCAGCTGTCGATGCTTGCTTCAGTCGGACTCCGAAGGAGAGGAAGACGAGAAAGACAAAAACAAGATAAAGCCCAATGCTGGAAATGGAGCTGACCTTCCCACCTACCGCTGGACTCAGACCCTGTCTGAAGTGGATGTGAGTAATATTTTTATGGCATGTGACCAAAACATTTCGGATGGTGTGCAATGAAATCGGCTCGTTGTTAGTCCATTCATGCCGCCCCATCTCAATTCCAACAGAAAAACGCATTGCCATTTCATTGGGATTTATTCCGTGAATGCATTTCCATCGAAGTTTATGCACATTCGTATTATCAAATGAAAAGGTTTTTCATGAATTTTTATGCACATTTTCAAAGCATGTGCATGCATTTGGTGGTTTTCATCTAGGGTTTTTATGTAATATTCCAAAGTGTGCATGACAATGTGTGGTGTGAAATGCAGCTAATGATTTTATTCTAAGCTGCTTCAGCCACCTTTGGATACAAGCATCCTCTGATTGCTTGGTTTCACATCTGAGATAAAGTCAACGAATAAACTATGTTTCAGAGCTTGAGGTTGACCTGCTGTCAACTGACATAGATTTAACATCTTCCATCAGCTCATTGTGCCTTTCGATGTGAGCTTCCGTCTGAAGGGGAAGGATGTGGTGGTTGACTTCCAGCGGCGCTCACTGAAGGTCGGCTTGAAGGGTCATCCGCCGCTGATTGATGGACAGCTCTTCAGCGAGGTTAAAGTGGAGGAGAGTTCTTGGCTCATTGAAGATGGAAAAGTGGTCACCATTCACTTTGAGAAGGTGTCGATCAAAGCCTGGTTGAAGGGCTTTTAACTGAAGCTGCTGTGTTTCTGAATGCTGTGTTTTTTTTCCAGATTAATAAAATGGAGTGGTGGAATCGCTTGGTGACTACCGACCCTGAAATTAATACTAAGAAAATCTGTCCAGAGAACTCAAAGGTAAGAGCCATCTAATGAAGATGAATACAATGAATAAATCAATAGGGATACTAACCTTTAGTCTCCGATGGGGACCCTACGCATGCCTTAAAGTATTATTTCGGTCATTTTTGATCATGATTTGGTGACAGTCCTGAGGGCACACACACACACCAGTGAACCTGTATGGTTGTGTAGCAACCCCCCCCCCAACATAAATTATATCTCAAATATTGATATATATATATATATATATATATATATTAAAAAAAAATAATAAATGTATACAAACGTTTGCATTCCACTGTAGACTAGTATGCAAAAAAAAGTGCCTTGTCATAGAAAAACACTGGTTTAAATGGTGAAGTTGTGGAGGTTGAACACCATTAATCTGAACGTTGTGCTGCTGTGTTTTTCACACAGCTGTCGGATCTGGACGGGGAGACCCGTGGTATGGTGGAGAAGATGATGTATGATCAGAGGCAGAAATCCATGGGGCTGCCCACCTCTGAAGAGCAAAAGAAACAGGATATCCTCAAAAAGTAAGAAAATAGTCTTGATCCATGGAGTAAGCATCCAGGGACAAACATGTTTGTAGCTTGCCATAATAATAATAATAATAGTTAATTTAATGTTCACTTCAGTTAATATTCACCTGACTCATTGGACAATCAACACAAATTAGAATATAATTAATTTATTTTATTAGTTCCATTCAAAAAGTGAAATGTATTTAATGAATATGTTCACACATACCGATATTTCAAGTGTTTCTTTCCTTTTAAGTTGATTATTTTATCTGACCGCAATTGAGAATCCCAAAATCTGTATCTCAGGAAATTGTGTAAGAGCACTGTCAAGAAAGGATTTATAGAAATGTTGGCTGAAAAGTTTGAGCATGTGCAGCACTCAATACTTTGATGTGCTAAGTGTCTTTTAAGGGATTATTATAGGGAAAATGGTAATCGATTAATCGGATATGCTTTTTCAATTTATTTTCGGACAAAAAAAAGTCTTTACTAATACGTAAACAGTGTTTAAGGCATAGATGTTCATGTGTAGCAAAATGTACTTAAACTCAAATTTTAGCTGTCGAGCATCTAAGATCTAATTAAAAACTAACTATTATAAAATATACATTGAACATTAAATGAAATCACAAAAATGTAAAAGTTCGTGCAACATCTGCATGAAAAAGTGAATAATAAATAATAAACAATATATTTTTACAAAAATTTACTTTTTAACTACGTTTCTAACCATTATTATATCTTTTGAAATTTTCAGTGTAGTTTAGTTTTAGTTTATTTGGACTTTTCCTCCTTGAACTAAAAATAGGAATAAATTTAACAAAAAAATGTACTTGCACAATCTAAAAACTGATTGTGAAGTACATTTTATTCCTATATTCAGTTTTTAGTCTTTAGGTGTTAGTCTTTATTAGGGATGCACCGATTGTGAAATTCTGGGCTGATACAGATGTTTTTTCTTTTTGTTATTTATTCCTTCTTTTGTGCACAGAAACATACAAGTCTTTCAACTCATGCTACCCTTGAATGAGCACAAGTTCAGACAATTTATTGAAACAACTTTATAATTGACATTTAAGAATAAGATTAACCTCAATTCACATGTAAATTCTTTTCTTAAAAATTACTTTCAAAAACCCTCTTGAACTGCTACCTAAACAATGAATAAATTGTACTTGAACTGCCCAACAAAATGTGGTTTTAGCCTGATGAACAAAAACGAGCTGAGATTTTTTTATAGCCCAATAAAAATATTTTTTGTAAAAAATAAAAACACATCAAGTATAAATAAAAATACCTACAATTTTTCTGCAAATAACCAAGACATCTGTGACTAAAAACACCGTTGTGAATTGCCAGTTGCAGAGTGTGTGCCATGCAGCCAAAACTAGCCAGACCACTGTCCGTCATAGCTTTCGTCATCTTCCTAGCATTATCTCTGACGACAGCATGCACTCTGGTTTTGTCGAATTTCCACTTCTGAAACATTTTCTCAAATGCTTCTAAGATGGTAGATGCTGAGTGGGTGCCTTTAAACTCCGGTGGTGAGTGTAACACTGCCTTTATGCCGTGAGGCAAAGCATGCTCGCAGGGCTTACATCGGACCTCCATATATCAGTGGTAAAACTGATCGCAGCGATGTCACGAGCCAGTAGTTCATGAATGTGTGTGGTTACAATGTTGTGGATTTCGGGGAGACACACCACTGCAAAGTGACATCGGCTAGACCCCAAAATCCCTTGTCCTCCACTACAGAAAAAAGCTGGTCATCTAAAGCGATGAACTCCATCCCCTTGTTTGTTATTTGTTTTGCTTTGGCGCTGTCTGGAGGCAGCTGGTAGACTTTCTCAAATGCAGCATCAATTAAAGTCTGAGTCTTGCTGGCGGGGGTTGCGCTTTCTTGGCATTTTTCCATTTTTGGTCAGCTTGCAAGTAATCCCTGTACACCTCCTCATGTCTGTTTTTCAAATGTCCAATGAGATTTGTTGTGTTAAATGACTTTCTTACCGTTCCCCCCTCTTGAAATCTCAATAGAACACGTATTGCAAACTGCACAATGCGCATCTTTCTCCGAAAATGTAAAGTATTGCCACACGACTGCCATCTCCTGTTACTCTACGAGGTAAAGTGCACGGGCGCCATCTTTCTTCTCAGCAGAGATACATCTACAAAAAATGAGCACAGCATTCATGCTCCTGTAAATCAACGTATAAACATCGGCCACTGCCATCGGCGATTCTCATCTTTATTAACCGATGGCAGTTAACGATGCAAACATCGGCCGATGCATCGGTGCATCCCTAGTCTTTATACGTGGGGTTTTGGTGTCTGCTCATAACAGGTCGTTCATTGTGTCAGGATAATGTCACTAGTGAGCAGGCGTTGAATATGAAAACAAAAATTTCATTCAAATACAGTCATCATTACATCAATGTTGCCCATTTGTCAGGGTTTTCAGAGTCTTAAAAAGTCAAAAATTTCAAAACTCAAGTCTTTAATTCGCTGTTCTAGGTTTTAAATCATTTTCACCGCTCCTAACTTTTCAACTTTATATCCAGTGCTCTCTGTGATAGAAATCCCAGAATGCACCACACGGCTGGCATATTTGATTAACAAAGATGGCTGCCATGGCAACCATTAATAAACAGTTTTTTTTTCATTTACAAAGGTTTCAAATTCTATGTTAGTTTTCATGTAACAAATACACAAATATCCAAAAATCACAAAAAATCAATAGTTTTATATGAAAAATGTAAATGGACAAATAATCGTAACGTTTCACAATGGAATTGCTCATGATACAAACCTCTTTATTAAACACAACATTTTGAAAATCCAATGTTTCATGTCATAAGTGCATACATAGGTCTGAATAAGTTAAAATCTCAAAAAGCTGGTTTTAAAAGAAAGTTAATCGAATAACATTAATGATTCACAATATAGCCTCATGTGACACGTGTTTAACATTTTTCACAAATGACCAGAAGTTCTGCATCTACTGATCCTTCAGAACCATTGGCTACTAGTCTAAAGTTCTTTTCAATTGTGGCATTTGTATGGTTTTTCAGGAAACAAAAAGTTCACGTCAAACTGTTCTTTCATCTATGACTTTTTTTTATCTTTATATCAGAAAATGTTGTTTTTTTCATCTGTTCACAGTTTTTCATGCTGCAGGAATTCTTTTTATTGTTAAGTCAGTTTGTTAGATTAACATAGGTTGGCCCTAAATTTGATTCTTAATAAAGTTTTCAATTTGACATTGTTAAACCTGCAGAAACCCTGATATATGCCACTGTAAATGACCAAGATGTCTGCCTTCCTCCAGATGATTACATGCTAGTGTGAGAGTGATTTATCACAACACTTCTCGGTAATCAATAGTGTTTTATGATAAATGTCACACATGCTTCAACCATCTGTATGACTATGGTACAAAGATTATCAGATGGTGCTAAATATTTAAGCTATACAACAGGAAATCAACACACAGATGTAGGAGTCACGGCAAAACACTGCTCTCTTGTGGTTATGGAAGGATACTGCAGGCAGTTTGCTCACGTAGACTGCTGAAACTTCCTCTAAGATCTGCCCATTTAAGAACTGTGTTCTGTGATCCACAGGTTCATGGCTCAGCATCCGGAGATGGATTTCTCTAAAGCCAAGTTCAGCTGAGTGTGGCTAGCACCCTGCGCTTCTCACATGGTCAATCACAGAAGCTTGTGTTTGTGATCGTTCTGTTCACAATTTCAATTTCTGAAGTGTCATGTTTATGTGCTTGTTTTTTTATATAAATAAAAATATCAAAACCTACTTTTAATGGACGGCTATGTTTTTTTTTTTTCGTTTTTTTTTTGTTTCAGCTTTAATTTGAAATTGAAGCTTTGATCTATTGTGAAATAACCCATTGAACAAGAAATCAAATAAAATTAAACTTGTTTAACATTGATCTGCTGAGAGAAATGATTGACAAATACTTTTTGTTTTTGCCAATTTCTCATACAAAGTTTGATTTTCATCCTTGGAAAATGTGTTCAAAGCAAGATTGGAGTGCTACCCGTGTCCTAAGACACTTAATTACATTTTGAGTTCATATCAAAACGGACTCTTAAATTAATGTCGTATCTTAATGTTGAATTCGCTTTGAAAATTAAGCAAATTTGCAAGGACCACAAGGTCCTGCACTCCGTTCCTTCTTTTAAATGTTTAGTGCAGAAACGAGTCGTACTTCTTCCTGCCGCTTGGGTGCGCTGTAATCCACGCTCTTATCGGACTCCTCTTCACCTGCGTTTCGTGATTT